>OZ010613.1:17369983-17487483 GCA_963932145.1 Acanthosepion lycidas
GTCATATTAGGTTGAAAGTATATGGCTATCTACAAGTAAATTATATCGGTATAAAAGCATTCTATCTATCTACCTATATATATATATATATATATATATATATATATATATATATATATATATATATATATCGCCGTCTCTATCTATATTATATCGGTATAAAAGCATTCTATCTGTCAGTCTCTTTATATATATATATATATATATATCAATCTGTCTTAGTCTTTCCCTCTCGCTCTCTCTGTGTCCCTCTCTCTCTGTCTTTCTCCCTCTGTCTATATATATATTGCATTCTCTATCTCAGTCTGTCCATGTTTTTTGTATTGCGGTGTTCATGAAAGGCATCATGTTAGTGTGAAAGTATGGCTATCTAGAATTAAATTATATCGGTATAGAAGCATTATATCTATCCATCTATCCATCGATGCATCTATCTATCTATCCATCTGTCTGTCTGTTTATCCATCTATATGTCTGTCTGTCTATCTATCTATCTATCTATCTATACATTATAGTCTCTTAATATCTGTGTATATTCCTACCTAACTCTTCGATGTCTTCATTAGTTGTTGGGCTTGCTAAAAGTATTCGTGACCAAATAAAGAAGATGAGTACTGACCGTTGGGGTTCAATCGATTTTCAGTCACGAATACCAAGCAATTCATCCTTGACCAAAAATAAACTCGATAAAATCAAATCTTCTCGCTTAAAAATCAATGAACTTGCAATATCATCAATTCAAGGGTTATATTTCTCATCCATCCTTTTACGGGTGCGTCTGTGCATCTTTGTGAGTGTGGGGTGCACCCCGACCCAGTTCTTTTATTTGTTTTCCCGAAACAGAACAATAAAGGCAATGAATAAGTTCTTTACTTTTCATATAAATATTAATGTGATAACTGAAATACGCACACAATATTCACATACGTCGGTGTTTATATTTGTGCATGAATGAAAATCCCTTTTCATTAAACAGCTGATTGCAGGTAAACTAGTTAACTTTGTGTCTGTGCCTGTCTCCCTACCTGTGTCTGTGCCTGTCTCCCTACCTGTGCCTGTGTCTCTACCTGTGTCTGTGCTTGTCTCCCTACCTGTGCCTGTGTCTCTACCTGTGTCTGTGCCTGTGTCTCTACCTGTGTCTGTGCCTGTCTCCCTACCTGTGCCTGTGTCTCTACCTGTGTCTGTGCCTGTGTCTCTACCTGTGTCTGTGCCTGTCTCCCTACCTGTGCCTGTGTCTCTACCTGTGTCTGTGCCTGTGTCTCTATATGTGTCTGTGCCTGTCTCCCTACCTGTGTCTGTGCCTGTCTCCCTACCTGTGTCTGTGCCTGTCTCCCTACCTGTGCCTGTGTCTCTACCTGTGTCTGTGCCTGTGTCTCTACCTGTGTCTGTGCCTGTCTCCCTACCTGTGTCTGTGCCTGTCTCCCTACCTGTGCCTGTGTCTCTACCTGTGTCTGTGCCTGTGTCTCTACCTGTGTCTGTGCCTGTCTCCCTACCTGTGTCTGTGCCTGTCTCCCTACCTGTGCCTGTGTCTCTACCTGTGCCTGTGTCTCTACGTGTGTCTGTGCCTGTGTTTCTACCTGTATCTATGCCTGTGCCTGTATGTGTTTCTATTGAGATCTGATTCTTATTCTTGACTTTTAAATGGTATCTCGCCATTTTCTCTTATGTTAAAGGAAAGTAAAGGCCAGCATAACTACATATCAAGGCTGAATTTATCGCAAATGTTCTATCATTTGATCTCTCAAACTCTACAGAGCTATATACGGTTTGTGAAAAGAATTTTAGACATAGTTCTTCTTGTCATATCAAGATAATTTTTCATTCAACAAAATAAAATGAATTGGATATTTTGCTCGTACGAAGCAAGCTTATATCATAATGATGGCTCTCCAATAGAAAATTAATTTAGATAACATATCACAATTTAATATTTATAAAAGCGAATTAGTAATTAACAATACTGATGGTCTAAGCCACATAAGCAACTAACTTATCATAAAATTTAAGGTATTCGAATAGCATGGTTCATTTGGGCTCCATTATCTAATCACAGCAAGATGCATGCATATTTATATATATATATATATATATATATATATATACATATATATATATATATATATATATATATACGTATGTCGTGCATCTGTGTGTGTATGTATCTATGTACGTATATAAATATAGTATTTCATGTGTACAACTCCTGACATGAATGCATTCTCAATTAAAATGAGTTTTTTTGTAAATATGTGAAGATGAAATGCATGAAAATATATGCACACATAACCGTCGTTGTGCTATTTGGCGTATATAGTCTCTTATCTTTAATATATGTATGTGTATATATATATATATATATATATATATGTATATATATATATATATACATGTGTGTGTGTGCGTGTGTTTACATTAAAGATAATATATATATATATATCATAGAAACATCATTGAAAACGTCTTCATATATATATATATATATATATATATATATATATAAATATATATATATGACGTTTTCTATGATGTTTGAATGTGTATATATATTTGTATGCCCGAGCTTACGTGTATGTGTGCCTGCATATGCATATAAATCAGTTCTAAAAGAAAAATATAATGTCTCCATAATTAGAGAATTATTGGAAGAATATTTCTATTATTATAAGAATATTTATGAATAAGACCGTCTTTATTTGATGTGTCGTGCTCCTTCAGACATTGACCCATCATGGCCCTCCACAATTTCCTGTCTTTTGTTGTTCTGAGTAACTTTTAAGATTTATTAAACCTCTTGGACCCATTAACCTAGTAACTAAAACTATATTAAGAAAACCATAAATGACTTAATAATGATATGCCTGTTCGTTATATTAACTTTTGAGATTAAAATCAATTTCTTGATTTTCATTGGTGTATAAAGAGTATATTACAGACACACAGACACACACACGAATATAAAAAATGTAAACATGCTTTAACTGCTACGAAAGACGTCATGAAAATCTCGATACAATTTTGTCTATAGACTCTTTTAGCAATTTTCCCATAAAACGTTTTACAACTGTTCATTCATTTACTGCATATCCTTTAATTTGTAAATATATAATTCTTCGAAACAAAACTTATATTCAAGAACGTTTTTCAATGTTTTATTAAGCAGTAACACTCTCCTTTAAAGATGATAAAAAATTTAAGGGAAATCTATCAGGATAATATGTAAGTAAAAAAAGCCTAAACAATATACATTTAACGTGCTATCTTTAAAGTTGTTAGTATTTTAAATTAAGATTTCCTTAAATATATCAACATCAAGTATGTCCTGTATCTTAAAATTGGTTCGAATTTGTTCTGATTATATTACTTTTGTATAACTCGATTCTTGATAATGTTAGCTTAGTAATTGTAGACAATTCGTTTTAGATTTGTTGTCTGTTTTAAATACGCGAATGCTGCATCAAACTGAAATGTGTGAAACAAGACAAAGTTAAGACTTAAATTTGATATTCAATTAATGCATATTAAATTTCATTGTTTCAATAAATGTAACTTTGCATGCTATTATCGTTTAAAACCTAAAAGTAAAGAACTTTTTTTTTATTTATCATCAGTTTCTCGGCATCTTTTAAATTTTGCTTTCTTACGATTTTAATTTTTTTTCAATGTGCATCATTATTATTTTTTTAAAAATACGGAAAATCAACATTCTGTAGGTTATGTATACTAAAATGACGAGAAGGAATAATCTGATTGGATGAATGATAGAATATGGCTGGGAATTATGGGTAATGTCTTTTTACATTAATCTTCAAGTCGAAATACTTATTTCACAGCAAAATAAAAAAAATCACTTTTTTTAACCACTTTAGAATTTATTATTAGAAATACATGAGATAGAATACTTTGTGTGTGTGTGTGTGTGTGTGTGTGCTTGCTATTGTTAAGTGCTAAATTATCAACAGGAATTCTACAACTATTCTACCTTTAAAACAACTCATACCTCTGGCGTTAATATAAAAATAATAGCGCCAATTCTTTGACTTTTGTATGAACAAAGATTCATCTATTGTCATTGCTGTTTTATGTTTTCAAATAATCCGAAAATTTAACAAACAATGACTTAAGTCTTTGTCACAAATGAGTTAAAAGCATGAACTTAACATCGTTTTATCAATTAAGAGTCTAATTAGAAGAGAAATTAATTCTTCATTCTGCGACGTTATATCTGATATGTGAAGCAATACTAAGCATCTACAAAATGCCAATATACATGACTAAAAACGCGTCTGACATAAGAGTCAATTACTTAAGATGTTTAGAAATAATTCTATAAGAATTTACATAAATGAGCATATAAAATTTTGAAATGAAAACTGTTCACGAGCTTCCTTAGACAATATATTTCAGTATAAATCAGATAAGACATACTAAAGATATCCAAGGTTATTTTATTATAATAGATAGGACTGCCAAGAATAGTGAAACGTTCTAAGAACCTAGACGTTTAATTTACTGTGGCTTAACTAGCGGTTAAAGCCCTTTATAGATATCTTCGTCTTAGTGAATTATCTTACTTTAATAAAAATGTTCATGCTTGGTTTGGCGTCTGTTCATATATATATAACATCTCCGATATACAGTATCGAACAAACAAATAAATCATTTTTTTTTAAATGTCATGTTTACTAAACTGTTTCTGAATCTCTGATGAATATTTGATTATGCAACTGATTTCAGTATATTAGGCCGCCGTGGAGAGCGGGAAACTGTTTGCAATTAGTTTCACTTTTACTTTAGCAGTAATCGCTTCAAGTTGAAATGTAATCAAGATTACACAGCAATCAATTAGATTGATTCTTCTCTTCATAGGATAATAAAGAAATAAAAACATGGCCACTTCTCTTCCGCTGCGGGCTATTCCGCAGCTAATATTAATAGCGTGTGCGGTATACGCGAATAAACAATGCATACCAATTAGTTTACATTGATCGTTGACGATGACAATAATTACGAGGATTGCTATCTACTCATTTAATCAAAAGTCTAAACGAAGAATTGTCCCCGAGGCTCTGAATGTAACTCGTCTGTCGACGTGAAGTATGTCGGTTCGAGTCTACAAGCCATCGACCATTCGTAGAGCAAGTCGCAGTTATTACCACAGTCTGATGACATTTCATACGCTGGTGTTTTAACCAAACTATTGAATCTCCTTACCACACACTCGCACAGCAAATGGAATAAAAGAAAATTCCCTCTCTTTATTCCAAGCTCATTAATGCATTTATCAACTCTGATGCCAACTTGCTCAGATTTTTAATTAAATATTTTACATCTCATGTAACAATAAGTGGGAAGTTAATAAAATATGAAGTAATTAATTATATTTAATTATCATTATATAATTATTATTATTTGTGAATTAGAAAAATAATTATGAACTGGGTTACAATTGAGTTACAGCAAGGTTACAAAAATCAAATTATTTCTCAATCTTCATCATTTTTCGGACATTTTTGTTAAGGTGACATTGTTACATGTCTTTCCGACTAATCATGTATTATAATAATTTCAATTTCTCTGCAAGTACTAAACAGTTATAAAGTCTTAAAAAATATCTAAAGCCACAAAATTAAATTTTGGCTAATTTATCATTTTAATGACCATATCCCTTCTTCATAATGTAGACGATCATGGCCCTACATGGTTTTCTATGATTATTCCTGGGAAATAGTTTTAGAGTGATTTCCGTTCGCTTTCTACATATTGTTTCATTTCCATACGCAAGGCACATTCCAGTTATAATATTCCACATAAAATCATATACGATAATTACATATACATATTTCTAGATTTTACAATAAATTGCTGTTTTAGATAATTAGCATAAGTCTAGCGTATTCTATTATTTTTTGTTTTTTTTTACTTCAAGTGGCCCTGATAAAGATTTTTTTTATCCTAAATGTTAAAATCACTGATACCGAACGACCTTAAAGTTCACAATAAGTGAAATAAGTATTAATATTCATATTACATATCAAATGTTTAAGTAATTTTAAACATAAACGTAATAAATTATCGTTGTTTTTAAAAGTCGGATAATAGTTTTTACCATTCTCTACAATTAACTAATAGTTAATTGTAGAGAATTTAGTTTTCCATTGGTTATAAACCGGTGAAATTTTCAGCAACCGACAAATTTTCTTTTACATTTGTCAAACTACTTTTAAATACTAAAATAATATTTTAGTCTTAATTAAGATAAATATTTTTTTAGCTTTACAGCTATGGGTTGCCTTTTTAAAATCGTAAGTTCGGAAATGCTTTGGTTATACACGTTCTCTTCTCAATAGTTAGAAAATCATTTTATGTCAAATTACTCAATTCGAATTATTTGAAACGTCAAAACCAACCCACTTTCCTGTCAAAAATCATTGTATACAAACATATCATCATCCCCACGGAAAATAAAAAAAAAACACTGGAATAGAAAGGTAAGATTTCCTAATTAGCGGGTCGGCTTTGTTTGTTTTCTCTTTTACGAGGTCTTCCCTCCTTTTCTCTCTTTCTCTTTCCCCCCTCTCTCTCTCTCTGCACAAACACACACACATATAAGTGTTTGTGTGTGTGTATGTATGTAAATATATATTATAATCTTAATAACCCACACGTTTATAAAGTGTAAAACGATTAAAAAGAAAAAAAAAAAAAGAAAGAAGAGTGGTCAATGTTGAAACAGAGCAATCTTAGTCAATATTAAATAGATAAATATCGTGGCGGCCTACTAGCTAGCGCCTTTCGCCTGCAAATCTTCAGCATCTTCTTTCTAAGTGCGAGAAATAAACTAACACTTACGAGTCTGAATATCTGAAGCTGAAAATGCGCTTGTAAGTCAAAACGATATGTATCTAGCTAATACTATCTTATACACACGCATACACACACGCATATATATATATATATATATATATATATATATATATATATATATATATATATATATATATATATATACTATAATATATATATACCATATATATATATATATATATACCATATATATATATATATATATATATATATATATATATATATATATATATATATATATATCCTCTCCTTTTATGGCATTTTCTTACAATTATTTTCAGAAATTGTGTTGTGCACATTTCGCAGTACACGGAAATAGAATATATAAACCTAAACCACGCATTCACAAACACACACACACACACACACACACGCCCACGCACACATCCCTGTTCACACGAACGCCTCGATTCTTGAAACAACATATCCGCTTTTATTCACTAACATTCCTCCTCTAATCCATCAAAGTTATTCACTTGCACTGGCTCTTGTCAGAAATCGACACATGTCTTCACTGAGATAGAATATGATAAGTAAATGCTTAATTCATGACATTATTACTTTGTAAGCGCTCCTGAAAAATGTTCACAGACGTTATTGCATTTATGGCATGACTTGTAGGTTGTCACTCACACACAATCAGGAAATACCACATACAGAAGATTATTCCCACTCGCAAACAAATCCGCATAAATGCTGCATCTTTAATTTCACCCTTGGACAGACACAAAAATAAAATAACTCTCTTTGTAGCCTTATGCCAGATTTATTGTTATCCTTGCATATAGCCATTCAGAAAACAAGTTTGATGTTTTCTCGTGACAATCACTCGTCAAAAGCATTTTACATGAAACCTGACAAAAACGACCTGGTATTTGGATCTAAAACATTGTTAATATTCAATTCTAATAAACAAGATGTGCGTGTGAGTCTCTGTGTGTGTGTGTGTGTGTGTGTGTGTGTTTCAAGGTCATTTACAGGACATGGTCGGAATTGATGGCTTTTTCTTTTACCAAATTTAATAACAATGCATTGTGTCTGCAGATGAATTATCAAAGTAGACGGTGATTTGATAAATGGCCAGCAAGTGCTGCATAGAATTTGGTGGTAATATCAACTACAAAGATAGAGACATTAGTTCAATTCACTTGATAACCATCTCCGACAGGACATTTCATAAATAAACACTTCTTCCTCCGTTCTATCAATCGGTCATTTATTTTTTATATATATATTTAGATATCGCTTGTGAATCTATGCCTGTGTATAAAATCTGTACCAGGCTTACGACCACATCACGTTGAAACATCACTTCCCGTACAACCACCGAAGTTAAGCAACGTTGAGCCTGGTCAGTACCTAGAGGATGACAGCTTGGGAATACCAGATGCTTCAAGTTTGAATGTGCAGGTGGTGTAATGGATCGTAATTGTTAATCGGATTGTTCCAATCTTAGTCACGCAATACGCGCAATACTCTTGAGAAAGGTATGAAGACCTCTTTCTCCCAACTATGGGTTAATTAGTAATATTTGTACCACTAAATCATTACTATCTAAAAAAAGAATTCTTACAATCTAATATTACAATCTATATTTCTGGCTTTAAATAACCTGTAAAGTGTTGATAAGCCATAAAAAACGAATCATTCAAATAGAAAATCTATGTTGAACAATTATAAGTGCACACATGCAAACCCACACTCTGTTGTGTAGGCGGTGTAGACATATGAAGTGAAAATTTCTGCATTGTATTTCACCACAACACATAGGCCCAACCATCACAAATATACGCACACATACGCGAGTACACAAAATAAAGTAGCCAAAGTAACTAGTACTTCATAGATGTAAGAAAATGCATGATATTATCTTTAGGGTGACGTGTAGACCAAAGCACACCCGACGGAATTATACCTCATTATATGCCGTGTGCGTGTCTGTGCTTGTATTAGACATATTTCTCTAATACATGTGTATGTATAATAAACACATTTTAACATACATTTCTAATGTTGTAAATTCATTCATAAATGTAGATGTGTACATATGAAAGAAAGAAAATTTATACTTAAAAAACCTTGCTTATATACAGCCATTTTATATATAAATTCATACATAAGCATACACACACGCATATACATACATACATACATACATACATACATATATATATATATATATATATATATATATATATATATATATATATATATATATATATATATATATGCATGTGTGTGTGTAAAATTTCAGATATGACTAAAATAAATCTGTAACAGGACAATAAGAATAAAAACAAAAGAGAGAAGTATCTTAGTCGACGCGTTTCGTCTTCTAATGGACTTTATTAAGGCAAATATAAGAATTTTATTTTTTTAATACTAGTTGCAAAATAAAATCCTTACAATTACCTTAATAAAGTCCATCAGAGGACGAAATGCGTCGACTAAGATAAGTTTTCCTTTTGTTCTTATATATATATATATATATATATATATATATATATATATATATATATACATAGGATTAAAACTAATAAAATTTATCACTTACCTGATGGATGTTATATAAGTTTTGTGTTCCAATATGCAGTACATAAATATGATTTGGTTCGTTTTTACGGCTAATCAATCTTTAACAGTTTATTTAATTCCAAATTCTGTTGTAAAAGAAAAAGGTAGACACATATTTGGTTTACTTTTTTAGGTGTGGAGGTTGCCTGCCTCCCCTACACGAGGAGGCAGAAGGTGTAACCTTGAACCCAACAGGCAAGGTAACATCAATATTATAAATAAATATACATTGTCTAGAATTCTAATCCGAAAGAGTTCTATCATTAAGAAATGCGTTGCATGGATTGAAATTAAGAACTGATCGTTCGGCTGTAAAATTGACACTAGATATTCGACTTTAAAGGCTACCATCAGAATAGATGAAGATTGTTTTAATTTCCTTTACATGTTATTTACACGAGATTCAGTTAATGTTTGCTGAATTGAATTTTAAACAAAAGCGATATATTTTTGCATGCAAAACATTAAAATTTGGTCATTTGCACCCATTTCGTCATTCAAATTCAGACACAAGTATACATATAAGTGTATATAAATCTATCTGTATTACCCCTGTGACAGATATATGCATATATAATTACATAAACCTATACATGAAAGCGTTTATATATATATATATATATATATATATATATATATATATATATATATATATATATATATATATATATATGCGTAGCCATACACATATATGTATATATTTTTCATTAATATCGAACATGCATCATAAAGTAGTTCATTCCTTTTGTCTCTTAAATTCAAAACAAACCCACTATTCAAATATTAGAACGCATATCGCGAAATAACATGCAAAGTCATTGTTATCGAACATAAATTTGTCATTACAATCGGCATAATTCTTATTGTTAGTATTTTAAACATTCTTACACTTATAGGTGTCATTTCCACTAGGTAACTTCTTCCTTATTAACTTTCGTATAATTATTCCTATAATTATTGCCATTTCTCTGATATCATCATTGTTATCATTTTATTCTTATCCCCCAATTATTATTATTATTGCTATTATTATTATTATTATTATTATTATTATTATTATTATTATTATTATTATTATTATTAATGTTGTTGTTGTTGTTGCTGTTGTTATTAATTCTTCAGCATAGTTATCGATCAAGCTGCCTTACAAAAGGTATGATAGCTCGAATTAAATTAGATGGTTCATTATTATTATTATTATTATTATGATTATTATTATTATTATTATTATTATTATTATTTATTTATTTATTTATTTATTTTAATTTGTTGCGTGTTACACTAATTTGCCAAGTCATCCACGTCAGACCTAAGTTAAACGTTGGTCTTACTTAGAAAGTTGTTGAATTGAAAGATTTTTCTCTGTTGTTATTATTATTATTATTATTATTATTATTATTATTATTATTATTTTAATAATAATTTTTAAACGTAATTTTCTATCAAACTGCCTTACAAATGGTATGACAGTTCGAATTAAATTTGATGGTTCATTATTATTATTATTATTATTATTATTATTATTATTATTATTATTATTATTCCACAAGTTGCTTTCTTTAGACAACCCTGTTAACTTCCATATAATCACACGTTATGCAACATTATAAGTGAACTAATAAAAACTATATCTTTTTCTTCAGCCAAGGAAGCACAAAGAAGACCACAAAGACGGTGTAGCAATAACTATCATTGTTTTCACTGAGCATTATTTCAGGGACTCATTTTTGTTGTCATTACAGGACACTTTATCAACTGGTTCAAAACTGAGGTTGGGAGGAAGAGCCATAACTACATTATCTTATGACCTGCCGCTTTTGTTTTGCGGAAGTGAACCGTATGTCGTCATAGCGACCCCCTCCTCCAATCAAATACTGAATGTATTTTTTTCGTTCCTGCGAAGATTTGCAAATGAGCTTAGGATTATGCCATACTTCCATTGTCTTTTGTTGTATTGTATACCTGGTGATGATAATCATAAAATGAAGAGTTCCACCTGAAATATATATATATATATATATATATATATATATATATATGCATATAAAATTTGTTTTAGTGGTAATAAACGAAGTTACTTCCCTTGGTTGATGTACGGTTTTGTTACAAGTCTATCCTACGTATATATACGTTGCAATATAATTTCTGCAAGTACAAGTATTTCACTAAAACTTTTGATATTGACTTTTATAGGGCGTCCCAGTCCGTGGATTAAGGTAAGTACATGTCACAGATGTCTTAGAATCTATGCAATTACATACGCGAATGGAAGAAGAAATCAGACATCTTTGATCCCTAGACACCACAAGACATATTTTCGACTTGACCATTTTAGGAAGAGACACCTGAAAGTTTTTTGCCATAAGCATGTCACGCCTGAGCATTTCGACACATTTGTTGTTGCCAACGTTTCGCTAATCTTTGATAGATATTCAATGTCTCTTTAGAAATTTTGCATATTAATAATAGATGAGGAGTAACATTAAATTTATGCAGATACGAAGTAAAAGATATGGCCATCTATATTTGGTTCAATAAGTGAATTATCGGTTAGTTTAAATAGAATGCCAATTTAAGAAGACAACATTTTACAATCGGAAATATGAGAAAAAATTAGGTCTTCTGTTATTTCGTAATGATTACCCAAAATTAACTTATGACATATTAAAAGTGTCTAAATGTTTAACTGAAGTTGAAAATGCTTAAAAAATGCCAACTTATGCAACAAGATTATATGTCATGACTGGCATAATGAGAGAAAGACGCACGAAATTAATTTCTTGGTTTTTCTTTTCCCTTTTATTTGTATAAGAGATATGAAAAAATGAATCCAGGATAGATTGAGCTAACGGGAGTTTCTTTCAATACCACAAGATGCAGCAAAACAAAAGACCGGGGAGGAGTGTGATAAATAATCACAAATACGAAAACTTATGTTAATAAGTTTCCTACGTTTGTCAAACTATTTGAAAGATTTCGGATATTTGAAAGATTTTGGAATAACACCAACCTATGAATAAAATGAAGAGAATTTCAAAATAAAAAGGAAATGGTGTCTAATAACGTCGAAAAGGATTCAATCTCTATTTCAATATATTTCAGATGGCCACACCCAGAAAGATTAAGAGCAAGCGCTGTTCGTATATATATATATATATATATATATATATATATATATATATATATATATATATACATACATATATATATATATATATATACATACATATATATATATGTATACATACATATATATATATATTAATATATATATATATATATATATATATATATATATATATATATATATATATATATATATATGCATTCCGTTGTGATAGTGATTTTTAAAAACAAGTGCTTTTATTTTAGAATTTAAAAATTTTTCCGTTCTAGTTATGGAATTTCTTACAAAACAAGCTTTTCAATATAAGGGATCTGACCGAGAATTAGTAGAAATGTAAAATGACATTAGTATATAAATCTTATATGTATTTAATGTTTTGTTAATATATTCGTAATAAATTCATCACAACGGAATTAACCTCTGAATGAGCTTAAAAATGGTCGAAAGTCCTGAGGTTAAGAAATGCTTCGGCGCCTTTGATGAATTTCATCTTAACATCAAGAGACTCATCAGAAAACTATATATATATATATATATATATATATATATATATATATATATATATATATATATATATATATATATATATATATTGTAGAAATTTAAAATTGAATCCAAAACAAACGATATCTGAAATGAAATAAATTCCTGAAAGAAAAATCTGCAAGATATGACCAACGTGCGGTTGTTATTTATATAATGGTCTCAATTTACATGTCAGTGGCAAGAAGTTAATTGAAACTAAAAGAAAAAAGATACCTGGTGAAATACTGAGGACATTCAACCGAAAAGTGACCAGATAAAGCCTAAAATGGTCCATCGAGGTTAAGAATATTCTCTCTCCGAATAACTCAAAGATTTTAAATACTAGATTTTTTTTTTGCAACACGCTGATGCGTGTTAAAATCCTCTCAGAATTGTTAAAGTTATCGCTAACACTTTTGTCGAGATTTACAAACTATGTTTCATTCAGTTGCATAAACCAATCGATGAAATTTGAATAAGCTGATATATTTGGAAAAATATTTTGATAAAAACCATGCTTCACGGTTTAATAATTTCTTTAATTTAATTTAATTTTATAGGACTTCATGGTAAACAATATTTTTAAGAAAATTAATTAGGATTTCTTACTCTTGAGCATGCAACATGCGCATGCATGCATGCAACATGCGTAAATATTTATTTCTGGAACCAAATTCCAACTTTTTGAAAAGTTTGGCCTAGTTATTAGTTTAGCGTTTTCGCAAACTGGGAACTTGAATCTTGTATACATAAAAATGAAAGAAAAGATGTGCAAAAAACAATATTACATTTTTATTAAATAAGTATTTGTTATTTTAATCATTAAATTTTTTTTTAAATTAGTGGGAGTATTTTATATGTTAATAAAAAAACTTTTAATTTTTCCAAAAGAATTAATGTAAACCCTAGTAAAACCAGCTGTAGTTTGTAACTTCTTACCTGTTTTCACTTCTTGGTTTTGATCGGTCAATGTCTGGCAATTTTAGAGGGTGTGATGGCTGTATAATGGAAGTCACAGAATTTTATATATAGATTTAAATTTCTTTTTCATGAAAACAACTAGTTCTAAAAGATTAAGTCCAATTTTTTACACGATTTAGCCTTCAACATTAATGAGGTCTCTCTGATTCTTTGTTAATACAAAGAATACAGATGAGAAATTAAGTCTGTAGAAAAAAAAACTGAGTTTAACATAATGTCCAACTAATTTTGCACGTATATCAGTAAGTTATGTGCCATGCGTGATACACGACTGACAAGGCAGATTTTTTCCCGCAATAGGTTGCCATTTCTTTCTGCAGTAGACCAGTTGTCATCCAAGGATAGAGTCCGGTCTGTTCTGCTATTTATCCATATCTGGGTGGAGAAGAGGATTCATATCTTTCCCAAGGGTATTAGCACGTAAGTGAATGTAATAGATTCGACTGGAATTCGAACTCGGCTCTCCGATTCTTCAATCCAGCCACTATCCTTTACTCCACCGTGCCTCCTCTAAACACGTGTTTTTAAATCAGTAATATTCTCGAATGCTTTCTGTAAATAGGGAACGAAATATTAGGTTGGTGCAAAAATAATGACGTAATAATGTCGTTTTTTGACGTTAAAAAATACGTCAAAAACGACATTATTACGTCATTATTTTTGCACCAACCTAATATAAGTCTTTCTTGCTTTGAACGAAGCAAGTTTCTTTAGTTAAATTAAGCTCATGTGTGTTTTGCCTGCGAGAAAAGGATTAAAGATTAAATACCATTTTTTTTCAACTACTTAATCGGTGCAAACGGTAGGAAATTTGTTTTCAGCAAAATGCCAAATACAGGTTTTCACGCAGTCTTTTTCTGCTGAAAAATAAATGAAATATTAAAAACAAAAATGGGATTTTCTAAAATATTTTTTCGCAGCATATTCTTGCGCTGATCTGTTCAGAATTCATCCCCAAAAAGAATAAACTAAATAATTGAATGTTCCCTCGAAGAAAAGACCAGGTTTAAGCAAATGTCAAAACACAGGCATTCCTAAACACAAGATATGACCTTTAATTCTGAGTTAATATAATCCAAAATTCGCAGCCAAACGTCAAATCCTGAGAAGTAATTTTAGAAACACTAGCGGAGAAGATACAAAATGGACTACATGTCAAATGACAACTTGAAAGTTAATTTTAATTAACCTTCAGCAAAGATAATACAGACAACATTTTTCGATTTCACTGACCATTCCATGTGAAAAATACGGACTTACCAAGACTTTTAACTGGGTAGGAGGATAAGTCGAAAATCAATGTGAATTGTCACGCATTCTTGGGACATATAATGGAGTGGTTTCCCGTTACCCTTTTCACGATTTTGAATTCCTATTCTTTTTTTTTAGACAGCCAGGTCTACTATGCTATTTAACCCATGACTGTGAACAATATCTTTAGAAGGGAACGCTAAACTTAAAAGAATTTTAATCGCTAGAGCAATAATATATTAAAGTGTGATTGATTCCTTTCTCGAAAGTTTTTCTTTCGGCTTCATAATGTAACATTCAAAAGTGGATTTATTTGTACAGATATCTAAACCGAACAAGCTTTCTTCACTCATATCTAAAAAGAATTTCCCTCAATAATAAGTTTCAATTAGGTTTCATCCTTTCAAAATAGCTCGAAATGTTCCAAGTGCAGATGTGCTCATTTTATCATTCAAGTGTAATGGATATTTAAACTGATGTCGTTTTCTATCGTGTAAATTAAAATGAGGCATAACTCTCTACAAACAACTATTTTTGGCGACCTGAAGAAAAGAATAAAATGACTGCCTATATTTCTGAGATTAGGTATTGTAACTATAACGTTCGGACTTTTGTCCTCATCTTTATTGCCATATTCACGACGTTTCGGTCGTTGTACGCTCCAGCCTTTTTCATGCGATATACGTTCAAATTTGGAACCGAACTCTTTATTTAGTCCACGGGGGTAGAGTGTTCTAATTCCACGTGCCATGTGTTATTTGGATATCACAGTTTCAGTTAATTTCATACAGTCACTCAACTCTCCAAGTTTTTGCTCCCTCTGCTGTGGCGAAGAATTGAACCCTTTGGGTCAAGTCGGATTACTTCAACTAACGATTTTATCCAGTGAGCCATGTGACATTCAAGACACTTGGAAAGGTGAGTTACTAAAAGGGAATTAAGTGAAAGTGAGAAATTCCAAAAATGCCTGACACGTCGAAAAATCTACCCTCGTAAAGGTTTCGTTCGAACTTTCAATGTATATCGCCTAAAGAAGGCCAAATGATACAACGGTCGAACAGTCGTGAATATGGCAATAAAGATGAAGACAACAGGAAAAAAGATGTAAATAGTTTAAATAGAATAAAATGCCATTAAAATATATTTGCTATACACATTACAATCCATAGAATTTTTAAATCAGTAATAATATTTATTGAGTTAAATGACTAAATTTTATGGCATTTCATCTTAAACGGCAAGGTAGCTGCACCACAGGGACAGACATTGAACAGGAGTTCTGTTGTTCAATGGTTCATTTGAATGTAGAAAGCTGTGTCATGTCTTTGTATTTGTAATTGATTCACAGAATGAATTGGATGACAAGGTTCAGTTTCCTTCTTGAAATTCTCTAGTTGGTAGTGGAATGTCCTTTTGATGTAAATGGGAGCAATGTCACTAAGTATTCATCTACTTTGGTTGGTTTCAGACATCCAGTGATTGATCTGCCTCGTTATACAATCCACTGTGAAGTAATGACGAAAAGGCTCGTCTCAAGACACTGAACAACACATCTCCTAGTCAGCCTGTGTTCCACCCTAAGAACGTGGAACACAGGCTCTCTCTCTCTCTCTCTCTCTCTCTCTCTCTCTCTCTCTCTCTCTCTCTCTCTCTCTCTCTCAGCCTTACAGAATACATGGGATGTCTGGCCCATCTGGCACGTCCTGAATCGCCCCTCAAACAGCTGTTGGTCGGTGTAGAGCCAAACTTTAGAAACGGTGATATGTTACCAATAATGAGCACAACTGCCAAATTGGGTAATTGCAAATTATATAGAATATTCCAGTTTGCCCCAATCTTGAAGATTCATGCACATTTAACGACTTTGAAACCGTAACACCCAAGGAAAGGCTCTGTGTAAAGCACTGAATGGGTGTGGTGTAGCGACTCAATATGAAGAACAGTTTCGAATGCAAACAGTGGCGAGACTGCAAATGACTTACAAATTCGACTGACACGCTAAAATCAAACACATGTGCCGCGCGCAGAAAAAAAGACTTTCTCATCTATACTTGTGATATGTGCGGGAATCAATCAAAATAAGTAAAGCAATCCTGATTTCTCTTCTCTGTAATACAAATAATAGTAAAATAAGAAAAATAAGGAAAAATAAGGAAAAATCACTTCCCCAATAAATGAGAAACATTTGTTTATAATCAATCGTTATCTTGTCATCTTCACTTACCCGCGACAAGGAACAATTTTCTTTCTACGACTCTCTTTCTATGACTTTCTTTCTGACTCTCTTTCTACGACTCTCTTTCTATGACTTTCTTTCTACGACTTTCTTTCTATGACTCTCTTTCTATGACTCTCTTCCTATGAATTTCTTTCTACGGCTTTCTTTCTATGACTTTCTTTCTACAACTCTCTTTCTATGACTTTCTTTCTATGACTCTCTTTCTATGACTTTCTTTCTATGACTTTCTTTCTACAACTCTCTTTCTATGACTCTCTTTCTATGACTCTCTTTCTATGACTTTCTTTCTATGACTTTCTTTCTACGGCTTTCTTTCTACGGCTTTCTTTCTATGACTTTCTTTCTACGACTCTCTTTCTATGACTTTCTTTCTACGACTCTCTTTCTACGACTCTCTTTCTATGACTTTCTTTCTATGACTCTCTTTCTATGACTTTCTTTCTACGAGTCTCTTTCTACGACTCTCTTTCTATGACTTTCTTTCTACGACTCTCTTTCTACGACTCTCTTTCTATGACTTTCTTTCTACGACTCTCTTTCTATGACTCTCTTCCTATGACTTTCTTTCTATGACTTTCTTTCTATGACTCTCTTCCTATGACTTTCTTTCTATGACTTTCTTTCTACGGCTTTCTTTCTATGACTTTCTTTCTACGGCTTTCTTTCTACGGCTTTCTTTCTATGACTTTCTTTCTACGACTTTCTTTCTATGACTTACTTTCTATGATTTATTTGTAGCCTTGCTTTTTTCCTCCAGAAAAAACATTTGCTGACTCAATTAATCTCTCTGCTGTCAAAGTAAAATTCTTTATCTTGATTTTGCTTCGGATGATTTTTTTCCTATTCAAGAGCGAATGACGAAATTATTCGGAAGCAAATAACAGGTGCCTGCTTTGAGTAAGTTTTTAAAAAGGAGCAATAAAAATGGTAAAGTGTTTTTAGTTCGTGTGCTTTGCTAATATCCATGGTGAACATATTATAAAGATGGGGCGATATGTCTACCTATATGAACTTATTAATAATTAAAAAAAATCGCTGAAACATGTTCACACCGTAAAAAATAGACAATCTCTACTTTTTATCATGCAAAAAAAATGATTTATGATTTTTACTGTAATTGCTGCCTGCGCTTGACCCTAAAAGAAATATAGCAGGATTTATTATCGGCGCATACAATCTCAAAAACAATTTCAAGATACCCAAACGACACGATGTAGATGGAAAATCTGAAAAAATAATCAAGAAAGCGAGAAGAAAGTTTTAACTAGTAATAAAACTAGTAATAAGATAATTAATAAGATATGGTCGTTAGTAAAAGAAATTATCCGTGCTATGAATTGGCGACATCAGAATCAAGGAGATACAGAAGTTTAACTACATAGGACTTGTCGTAATCGACAATAAAAACTGTACCGTAAAGATTGGGTGGCGCATTGAAGTAGCGAAACTTTCTCCAAGAAAATAAGGAAGATATTACGAGTGATGAAATGCTATGGAATATCTATTCTCCTCTATGTTAGTGAATGTACGTCTGAAGAGAAAGCATGAGACAACAGAGATGCGGATCTACAGAAGGATTCTGAGAATATCATGGATGGAATATATGAACAACGAGGAAGTTGTAAGGAAAATGGAAACAGAAAGGACACTTGTAGATTGAATCAGAAAGAAAAAGTTGACATTTCTTGGACACAAGAGATCCTGCAGAATTTAATACTGATAACATAATCGAATCCATGATAGGTAGAGAAGTACAGCAAATAAACGACATAACGCGTTTATGTAACTGGTTGGCAGAGCAGGCACTCGGTAGGATGGCAGGCGAATAAAAGTAATTTAGACCTACAAAGAACAAACAGATATGGAATGCTATGGTTACTCGTGTCCTTAAAGAACAGGCTACATGCTTCTATCGACTAGTTATCTATTTTACATCATCAATTCAATATCTATAACTTAAAGAATGCTTCTTTCGTAAATCTTTAGTTTCGAATTTCAGACAGCTTCACTTATTGACAATCTAACTAGATAAACGGCAAATTCTTGCTGCCCATCCGTTCTAACTCGGGCCAAACTTGCTCTACATAGACATAATATACCTCATTGGAATCAGAATGATCGTGACGTTAAAAATCTGCCTTTATCTGCCTTTAACATCCAGCATTGGGATTTGTGTCCGGATGAGAAAAATTCAAATTTTACAATAATTGAAAAAAATTAATGATTTTAAGTTTGTTTTTTTAAATTTGCACTGAGTTTAAAAAAACATAAAAACTTTATGATTTTTTTTGTTGTTTTAAATTCAGTTTAAAATATCTCAAAAACTTTCTGAATTGGGGAGATCAAATTTATTTCATCAAAATGGCAAGAATCGGAGTTAAAGGGAAAGGTTTCCTGATGTGAGGTTCTGAAGTTCCACGGAGTTTATGATTTGAAGAACTCAATTTTCGACCGGAATTGGAATTTTCGTCCAAATTGGTCTTTTGGTCAGAATTGGACTTACATCCCGAATCAGCGTTAAAGTGAGGTTTTGAAGTTCCATGGGGTGAATTGAGCAGTTGAAAGCTATTTCTTCAATACTATTATTGCTGTTTTCCAAGCTGGTCCATTTATTTTGGGACCGAAAGCCAAATTAAGGCAAGGGCTCGTTTAAAAATGTGCGGCTTTTAAGTTAGTAAGATATAAAAGATAAAAATTAAAACGGAAAAAATATATAAATATAGACCTCTCAAATGATCGCAATATAGCCAAAAACTTGCTGATAAAAATGGTAATTTTTCTAGCAAAATTTAGGTCAGCCTTATCTCTTTAGCTTTATCTATGAGATGGACAACTTGAAATTTAAAACCGTACATAAGTCCTGGCGAAGAAATGACAGGATCGTGGAGAGTTAAATCATTTTGACTGTAACAACCAAAATGAAAACACCAATTCGATATTCCTTATCTAAAGTATTCAAATTCCGTTGTACAATCATCAATTCTCTTAAGTATTCCGACCAAATAAACAGGAAGATATTTATTAAATAAAAGAAATGGTATCCTTTAAAATAATTAAATCGATTTACACATATCTCGTTCTTATTCATTGGATCAGTCATGTATTTATTTCCAGACAAGCCTTTCCCGTTCGTCGTTTCTAATACTCTTAAAATGATTCCATGATCTTAACTGCGATTAAATGATTTGTTCTATCAAAAACATATCAAAGATGATGCACTTTGCATTAAACAATCCTGGAACTTTATAATTAATTATCAAAATATTAACATTGTTAACATCTATTCAGATCGAAGGTAATTTATGTACAAGACAAAAAATGACATATGATAAAAAATATAGGAAAATTTGGAGTTTGCATCTCTGTAACGACATTTACCAAGATTGTTCTCATATGAAAAAAAAGTAAATACATCTTGCATAAAAATAAGCAAAAGGGATTGTACATGACATTTAAAAATATCATAGCAAAACTGAGGATGAATTATGTAATGAAGTACATCATTGAGAATGTGAGATTTCAACACCCAGATCGAGCACCATCTGCAAGGAAGAAATAAAAAGAAATAAAAAGAAATAAATAAGAAATTCACCTGCTAGATCTTTGGCGTGACAGTGCCAACGGAGCTAAAAAAAAAAAAAAAAGAATATGAAGAAGACGTATTAAATTTTGAAATATCAGGGATTTTACCAGTTGGGGACAAAGATATGGAATATAAAAATTAGGGCCGTGTTCATAATACTAAAATCACTGAACCGTGTCAAAGACATTGAAATAAAGAGTGAATGAATTGGCAACATGACAGAAAATTGCTGATTTTAGAAATCTTGCAATTATTATTATTATTATTGTGTTTGATATTGTGATACTGATGACGTTTATAAATGTTATAATGTTGTTGAAGACAAAACGAAAATAAAGATATAATGAAGAAACAATAAACAAAAGAGAGTCAAGGTCAAGAAATAACAATTATATAAAGTTATAAGCGAGGACGGATGTGAAATCTATCATGATGATCATCATGTTCTCATTTTGGTCCTTATAACATTTCGACCGTTACACCTTTTGGGCTTCTTCAGATACCTGTTTTATTCGGTAAAATTCTCAGAATTATCAACCGAAACCTTTATTCTATACTCTCGTAATAACAGCTCTCATTCCTCAGTCCATTCTAGGGAGAAAACTAATATTAGTTCATACATTTTTTTGGTAATTCGTCTTTGCAATAGGTTTGTCTCCTGCAGTTGTGAGGCTTTATACTCCACAACTTTATCTACAGGGTTAAAAACAACAAGTAAATTCGAAGAGGCAAAATATATGGTTTTCAGTGACTGGCCAAGGGATTAAATTTATGACTACCAGATAAATATTAGGTTGGTGCAAAAATAATTTCGTTTTCTCACATAGTAACATATGTTAGAAAACGAAATTATTTTTGCACCAACCTAATAGTATACAAGAAAAATCTATATATTCTTATTCAATGGAATGTTCAGCAGAAACATCATAAAAAAGATGAATTATGTGAGAAGAATGAACTAATACAAGAACAGACATGGAAATGAGTAAAGTCTCTTCTAGTGGATTGTATAAGAACTTAGGTTCGAAATTCCGAAAATATTATTGAATACAACAGAAACTAAAGCAGGCCTGAGGAGACAAGTATCAAATTATTTTGACTGTAACAACCAAAATGAAAACACCAATTCGATATTCCTTATCTAAGGCATTTAATTTCCATTGTAAAATCTTAAATTCTCTTAAGTATGACGACCAAATAAACAGGCAGGAATTTATTAAATAAAAGAATTGGTATTCTTTAAAATAATTAAATCGATTTACACCTTTCTCGTTCTTATTCATTAGGTCAGTCATATATTTCTTCAGACAGGCCTTTCCTTTTCGCTGTTTCTAATACTCTTTAGAATTTGGAATGGCACAAATTTCCCACTTTTGTTGATTGGGTTTTTTCATTCGCTTCAGTACATATTTCCTTCATTAATTTTATTTTCGATTCTAATTCTCCTTTCTTCAGTAATATATTTATTTTATTTCTGTTCCTACAGAAATTTAAGACAAGCCGCTTTATTCTGAAAACAATATAAATAAATCTACATCCTTAAAAATATACTATCTTTTCTAGTCTGTTAACTTAGAAGCCTCTTTTCAGGAATGTCTTTTTGTATGAGTACGCATTAAATTGGCGTGTTTAAGATGAAATCCGCTTTCCTTGTTAAGAATGTACTGACGTTAGAGTCATAGGTTAGCCGTCTATTTTGGCTGTTTCCAGCATTCGTCTGCGCTTTCCACCGCCCTGAGACAGTGACAACATTCGTCAGCCAATAAACACACACTATTTGCCAACGAAAAAAAAATCAATAACTGAAGAAAGTAGAGAGAAACATTTTCATCTGTAGACATTCATTGCTTGCTGTTGGAGATTAAAGGCTACTACCACTACAAAGCCCACAAATTGAACTTGTAAGTTTGATTCAAGTATTCTGAATTAGACCAGCTAAGATCCGTTATCAAAAACCAGACAATAAATTGCGCTGTTAAAAAGAAATAAAAAAACTCTTCTCATTTATATCACGCTTTCTTTTATAAAACTAACAAGGTGTAACTATAAATACAGATTGCTGTTTGTTAAGAATACTAGCTGTGTACAAATGTCTGACTGATTATCTTTACCTAGCGGCGTTAGCGCTCTAGTGACATAAACGGGCATCAACATCTTTGAGGCTTCAATTGGTTAAATATTTACATTGCTTCGTTTTCAAGCGAAACAGGGCACGTATTAACTGAAACAGCAAACTCTTGGGATCAGTTACCCAGGCAGTACCTGCAGATTGCGATGATGGGATAGGGTCAATGTGTACACGTTGATATATTTGCTAAAAGCCGATGAAATTGAGCTTTTTCCTACCACATGCACAAACATGACACCCACAAGAAACTGACCTCGTGTCACATTTTCTCTAGTGGAAAGCATATAAAACAGCTTTGGCACTTAACGCTAAGTGCCCTACTACAATCACGAGTTTGTTTAGGGTTGTAGGTGTACCAAACTGTAACCGCACTAGAAGTATATATAGACATATCCAGGCCGAGAGAATCCAATCGCTCTGGTATACAACATGTATCTGGGGTCGGAAGAAGCGGATTTATACCTTTCCAAACAGCATTTCTACAAAAGGGAACGCAATAAACTAGTCAGAAACTTGAACTCGGCTCGGTAATTCCGGGCTGATATCCGTTACACTACCAGCGATTCCTTGACTAGATGACGTAATATATATATATATATATATATATATACATATATATATATATATATATATATATATATATATATATATATATATTTAAATTTATATATATATATATTCCATTCATATATATATATATATATATATATATATATATATATATATATATATATATATATATTGAAGACGAGATAGATTACAAGCCTTTTAATCATTTCATGCAACATGCTGAGTTGAAAAAACCATCAATGTTATCAGTATTATTCAATTTTATGTTCACTTTTGCCTTTCCTAGAAAGAATTCGCCTATAAACATTTACATTATGAGGGGAAGAGAAGATGTGCCTTTCTGTTGGCTGTTGTCGAAATATTCTTGTTTTATTTTCTATTTTATACTAAATAAATTCCCTAAGAAATTGAATGAAACTTTGGTAGCAACGCTAAATAACAGAATTTAATATGGTTCTACAGAAGGATGCTGAGGATACCATGGGTGGAGCACGTAAGCAACAAGGAAGTTTTAAGGAAAATAGAAACAAAAATGAATTAAAAGAAACTGTTGAAATTTCTTGGCCACATAATGAGGAAGGGGTGTTTAAGGAATTTGACCCTCATAGGACATATCAAAGGCCAAAAGGATAAAAAGAGTCATCAAGCCACCTACTTAACAAGCTCGTGCGAATGGATGACGGAATGTGCGTAGGGAAGGTTATCAAAAATACAAATGTTACTGAGAACTAATAGACTTTGGGAGTTGTGTAGAGCCATGATCGACTACACCCTAAAAATATATTGCATATAGAAGAAGTAGAAGGTCACTAAATTTCAGTTTTTTAACCGAATTTTCTCTCTTTCATTAAATTTTCCAATTTCCTTACAGATCTTTTATCAACTGCTTCGTTTTATTGTGATATAGCCATACACAGAAAAACCTACAAGCCATTTCTTTTACATTCCAAAATAAAATAAATAAATTTGTCTATCTGATTTTCGTCGATAGTGTACAATATTCTCTAGCACAGTGTTTCTCAACTGCCGTGACGCGGAACACTAGTGTGCCGCGCGATCCTCTTAAATGCCTCACAAAATATTGTCACAGCATACACACACACATATATATATATATATATATATATATATATATATATATATAGTTGTGTGTGTGCCTATACTTGTGTGTGTGTGTAGTAATGGTACAGCGTTAGTAGTTGAATAAATGAATAAGTATCAAACTTTTTATCCCACATTAGCTAAAAAGGTTTTATCAGCTTTATTTCAATTTTCTACTTTTTATTCATGAGAATTACACTTCTCAACCGTAAATAACATTAAAAATAAGAAGCGAGAAAGATTACGCTCAACTGAAGAAGAAATGAGGGTCTTCTTATCGCACATTCGACCAAACATTGAAGAAATCACGAAAAAAAAACCCACCAAGCACAGGTTTCACACTAAATAAGCTGCACAAATTGTTGAATAGAAACATTGAAATAAAATAAGTTCATATTTGTGTGTGTATTTTTTTTTAATTTATGGTTTTATTTCATTACCTTACGTTACTAAAAAAGGTTGAGAAACAGTGCTCAAGAACTATTATTTTCGAGTGTAAAAGTAAAAACTAAACACAATATTGGCTAAATTTGTGAAGATCCAAAATGGTGCTTTTCAACTACGTGTGTTTGACATGAAAATGGAAAACAAACCCCAAAAACATCATAAATACCGATATTATAATTATGTGATGTTATTTACTGGACAGATCTTTCTTTCTTTCTTAACCCTCTTGCATAAACACAAGTACACACGCACGCACTCACACACACAAACAAGCACACGTACACATAGATAGATAGATAGATAGATAGATAGATAGATAGATAGATAGATATACCAAGTCTCACATCATTAGTTTATCCTTTATATGATATAAAACCTATGGAGATGTGAAAGGCATTCTTAGTGCAGCCCCTTGATCTGCTATGTCAGTGAATGCTGGACAATCTCCTCACAAATGAAGAAACATGAAGTAACAGGAATCTGGTTCTACAGAAGGATGCTGAGAATACCATAGACCGTGAATGTGAGCAACAACGAAGTTTTAGAAAAAAAAAGGGACTCAAAAAACATATTTACATCAGAAGAGACAATTGAAAATTGTATGGAACATAATGTAGAAAACGAGCTTGGAAATGTTTATACTCACAGCATACGTCGAAAGCAAGGGAAACAGAGGAAAACAATGCATAACCTACGTAGCGAGCTTAAGTAAATAGATGGCAGAACAAGGTCTAGGAGAGATGACAAAAAGACAAAATTTATTAAGATATACTAAGGACAGAAAATTGTGGAGAGCCATGACCGCCAACGTACGGAAAAGACACGGTACATAGAAGAAAAAGGTTATAGATTATGAATTTTTGAGTCAATGGTGGTCTCCAGGCTGTCTTAAAATGACACTTTGCCTTCATCGCTTTTTTTGAAGGCGCACGACTGTTGCACATAACCAATCCAGATCAGTCAGACGAGGTTTCTACCAAGAACTTCTACATCCCTACATCTGACTGCATCACGTTTATATTTATATCTCTTTCAACGTCCTTTTTCAAGAATCTTTTAACACAACATGGCGCTGATGGAGCAAAAACATATTTCCGATAAATAATATGATATACGTTTCTCTAGGCCAACTGCTGTTGTATTAACGATTATTGCTGAAAGAGTTTGTTTAGATGAGGATGGTATTTTATTCTTGATTGTTCCTAATGTTCATCAACGGTGCTCTTGATGGCATCATTTCTCAACACGGTAACTATGCTGATGGCAAAGCTATTTACTCCTGTCTTAATAATAAGTATTATCGGTTCGATAAGGTGAGGAATGACTTGTTAATTTTAGCGTCTCTAAAACGAAACTGAACTCGTTTAATCATCTGAGACAACTCTTTTGCCGTTCATCAACATCGCTGGTACTAACCTCTAGGAGAGTGACGCATAGTTCCTTCTCCGGGTTTGGAAGTGGAAAGATTATATTGAATTAATTGCTAGGTCTGCTGCTAGGAATGTTGATTCATGATACCTAATTTTTCTCACCAGAATCTATCTTAGAAATTTACAAATCTACCATTCGTCCATGCATTTTCCTATCAGGTTCAATGCTTCTGCTGTTTTAGAGATTCTTGATAAAATCCAAACAAAAATCTGCAATGTTATAGGTCCTGACCTGGCATTCCGACTTCAGTTATTTTCCCACCGCCGTGTCTTTTCTATAAATATTTTAATGGCAATAGTTCTGATGAACTTTAGTTTATAGTACCAAGACTTTCTGAATTTGAGCTCATTTATTGACCGCAGGGTTAAAAGTTGAAATGGATAGGATGTAACCCTAAGTTTTATGCTAGCACTTTCTTCTCTCACACTTCTCGCATGTGAAACAATTTTCATGTCAATTTTGATCTTAAAAATTTAAATGCAATGTCAATCGTTATTGTATGTCTTTTTACTTCGTTTTTTTATTGTTCTATTTCCTTAATAAGGTTTTTCTTTTCTCTCATATCCTCCCACATTCAGTAAACCTTGCATCTTAATGGCTTTATTGTCTTGCTTGGGGGTAAAATGATTAAAAATAAGCAAAGAAAACAAAAAAAACTTGAAACTTGCCAGGGAATAACCCAACTCCGCCCACTAGCTGTATATAATCATAAGCTTAATGATCATCTGAATAAATTCCGTTTCAACATGGTGATCGCCTTGATCATCTGATCATAACCTGATTGAAAAGTTATTGAATATTCGGAAGTAAGATCAAGATATTCAAAGCATCTACATTAATAACATGCATCAAACAATAAACGAAGGATTACTGAAAAGATCTCGTTCTTAACATGAAGAGATTGAAAAACATAATTATTTGAATGGATTTTGACGCTGGTCCGAGAACTTTTCACACTCATTCTTTCGAGGAAAATGTGAGATACAAATTCAAGTAATCACAGTATGCCAAGTTATGGATTCATTAATGTTCCTTCATATATTGGAGTATAAATATCTTACTAGGATGCTAGATGCGTTTAGAAATGATTCAGCTATTTTGAATAACGTGAGAACCTGTTACGCATCCTTAATGTAATTTGACGGCCATTACAATGAGGCGCATTGCGCACGCGTGGACAGCGACAGTGTGACATTAATGAACGTGCTTGTGTGTAATCATCTAATCGTCGCATTCAATATTATTTAACGTTTTCATTCCAGTAGTATTCATCAAATTTTGATTGAAACTTGAATATTTGTCTGCACAAAATATTCCAATAATTAAGTAGATTTTCGAGGACGATTCAGTGGACCAAACGCAAATAACATTTGCTAACGGTGGCTCAGATTTGATCATAAGTCCGTTAAAACCGCTTTATGTGCTGGAAGGCCCTCAACAAGCAGAACGCACAAAAAAGTGTTAAATGCGTGCAGATTGAAATCAAAAGAATTAGAAGAGCTAGAGATTCCACAAGAATATCTTGTTTCTGCATTCTTTCTATCTCATGCAAGGAATTATTTTAGCAAAATGAAGCATCATCCGGGTCTTTCAGGCATCCACAACGTTACAGTCCACATTTGGCTGACAGCGATTGTGTCTTTTCTTAAGGTTAAAACTACTGTCCAAAAGAGATTTAAAACCATGGACAAGTGAGTTACTTAGCGGACTGATGTAAAAAGTGGAAAAGATACTGGAATGATTATATGTGCTCCCAAATGGTGTACTTTGAAAGAAACTCAGGCGCTATTGTTCTGATTAACTACTTTTTTGTAAATATTTAATGGCCAGATAATTTAGAGCGTATTTTGGTAGCAGGTTTTCATTCAAACAAGTTTTACTGCAGACCTCGGAAAAAAACAAACTTTCTTTTCATATATTTTTAATGATTTTCCTGATTATCTATTGATTTTTATGCGTAAACGATGTTTGCTTCCAGTTTGTGTAAAAATAAGTACACAGGTTCAATTTATACAAAAATGGGTATTTGTACAAATGACGCCATCACGAAGATTTAAGTGCATAACGTTCTAACACAAAACGCCATTCTGGAAAATCAATGTATTAAGGTTTCTTCAATTACAAAAATATAATAAAATACCTGTCCATGAAAATTGCCAACGATGGCTGAAAAACTCGTGTAGATATTTTTTTTATATATGCGGAATGATTTTTTACAGACATTGGTGCCAGAATCCTTAATATAAACTCAAGAGAACAGTACTAAAAATGAAAACAATCTTTTATCTGATCGTCAATAAACTTTTGCCTCTCTCTCTCTCTCTCTCTCTCTCTCTCTCTCTCTCTCTCTCTCTCTCTCTCTCTCTCTCTTCCCAAAGTATATCAGTATGCAGACAAATGAATTTTAACTACCACACAAACACCACATCGGTTCTTGATTATGACTGCGAAAGTCTAAGGTACTTGAACAAAAATAACAAATATGAACTTCGGACAATTTCAAGCACAATACCCAACACCTTAAAATCCGAATATTGAAAAGATACAATAAACATTTAAACAGACAGACCATGGCGGTTATTTTTATCAAACTTGTTTGGATATATTCAAATGATGTTTATTTGGCCAGAAACCATTCTTTGTTTCGTTCAATATGATAGACAAGGAAAAATGACCTATTTTTTTCTAATGTATAATGTATATTAGAAAAAATAAATCAAAAAGTCATCAAATCTTCCTTGTATGTTATTCAATGAAACTGGTAATTAAAGCATTGCGACAAAAGTGTCCTGCTTTGTTAAACAAAAACATGTTGTTATTTTCCTGCATGGCAATACAATAGCACACCGTGTAAAACAAACGATGTTGTTATACATTCTTCTTTTTTTTTCTATTTGCCTAAACGTCTTTACCTGTGGTTCTTGCATCTTCAGAAACAATTGCCATAAACCTTTCTCTATATCGCTTTCTTGGTTCGAAGACAGCATCAGTTGAAGCAAAACAATAGTGATCATTTGGGGAGGATATTTTATCAGAACGCATCTCCACGGTTGATTTAGCAACCTGAGATCATTAATTAATCCAATGCAAAAATATTAATTCTATTAAATTACTTACCAGAATTACATATATTTATTTTCTACTTGTGTTCAATAAGATTACAAAGTTGTAGAATTACTTTTTCGTCGATGTAACTATTTTAACCATTAATATTAATAGTGATATAAAATACCACAATCAAAATGTAACCTGTAAATGTAAATGTTAAAATTTGTCTAGGCTTTCAATTTTGGCTTCATAGCTGTTTTGCAACAATCTTGCTAACTTTGTAGCTTTTGGTCAGGCGAAATTCCAGCTCTTCTCAATGCTGAACATTCCAGGGGTCCTAAACTTTTGGTAAAATAGTAGAATCGATATCTTCATCTTTCTGCCCTTTGATACAAGATTTGTATTAAAAACAAAAATAAATGCCGAAGCTTCTTATCGGATTAAATGAATGAGGATCGAACACATCGCAGGCATTTTACAGATGATAAATGAAGCCAAATTCTAAGTGTAGTTAAATCAGAGCATAGTACATACTGTTTTTATTTAGCATCCACAAATGTTTGCCCTAATATATATATTTACAGTTTATATGCATATAAACACTTTCATCTAACAAAAAAAAATAATAAAATAAACTGTACTAAAGAGAGAAAAACGAAGAGGGGGCGAGGGAGAGAGCGGAAAGGATAGAGCGAAAGGGAGAGAGAGAAAGAAGAAAGTGTGTATGCAATACTGTAAAAAAATAAAAAGACAGTTCTCTTTTTAAATGGAAAATAAAAGAAAAAATTGGTGCTCATTGCTTAATATTCTCTCATTTCATCGATGTCTTACATAGGGTAAGTTGCATTTCTGAGTCAACATTATCACGATACTAGAATTATGTTTACATAACGTGGAAACACCGTTTAGCCTATGAAAAGAAACATCAAGCCTACTTAGTATCTAGATGGCTGACCGTTTGGGAATATCAGTTGCTGTAAACTTGGATGTAAGAATAGTGTAATGGATAATCGCTGGGAATTGTAAATCGGAGACCAATTCGGGGTCGTTATATTTACTTACATGCAAATACGATTAGGAATGGTATGAGTCTACTATTTATCTCCCCAGCTAATTGATTGTTTGAGAGAAGGGACCTGGTCATGGAGGTGGTGGCGGAACTGATGTTGTAGATGATGGATCTAGTGATATACGAGTGGACCAGATGTTGAAGATGGACCTAGTACCAAGACACGGAACTAGGCGTTGAAGAAGATGGTCCTAGTGTCAGGACACGGAATTAGGCGCTGAAGATGGACCTTGTGTCAGGACGGTGCTAGGCGCTGAAGAAGAAGGACCTTGTGTCAGGACGGAGCTAGGCGCTGAAGAAGATGGTTTTAGTGTCAGGACACGGAGCTAGGCGCTGGAGAAGATAGACCTTGTGTCAGGACGGAGATAGGCGCTGAAGAAGATGGTCCTAGTGTCAAGACACGGAGCTAGGTACGGAAGAAGATGGACCTAGTGTCAGGGCACGGAGCTAGGCGCTGAAGAAGATGGACCTAGTGCTGGTGGAAACTGACCTGGTGTTAGCTAAGATAGAGTTTGTGTTGGAAAGGATGGACCTGCCACTGAAGAAGACGGACCAAGTGCTGGTGGAAATTGACCTGTTATGTAAGATAGAGTTTGTGTTGGAAAGAATAGACCTAGCACTGGTGGGAATTGATTTGTTGTTATGGAGGGTGAAGGTTGTGTTGGAAAGAACGAGGCGCTGCAGAAGATGGACCTAATTCGATGTTAATTGACCTGTTGTTAGCGAGGATGGATTTTGTTCTGCAGATGATGGACTACGCGCTCGAGAAGATGGACATAGTGCTGGTGTTAATTTCACTGGTATTATAGAGGATGGTGTTTGTGTTGGAAATGATGCACCGGATGCCGTGGAAGATGCTGCTGGTGTTAATTGAACTGGTGTTAGGGAACATGCCATTGTGTGGGAAAATATTAACCTGGAACTGGATAAGATAGACTTTGTGCTGGTGGGAATTGACCTGGTTTTAGGGAGGATGCAGTTTGTGCCGAAAAGAATGGACCTGGCACTGGATAAGATAGACTTTGTGCTGGTGGGAATTGACCTGGTTTTAGGGAGGATGCAGTTTGTGCCGAAAAGAATGGACCTGGCACTGGAGAAGATAGACTTTCTGCTGGTGGGAATTGACCTGGTTTTAGGGAGGATGCAGTTTGTGCCGAAAAGAATGGACCTAGCACTGGAGAAGATAGACTTTGTGCTGGTGGGAATTGACCTGGTTTTAGGGAGGATGCAGTTTGTGCCGAAAAGAATGGACCTGGCACTGGATAAGATAGACTTTGTGCTGGTGGGAATTGACCTGGTTTTAGGGAGGATGCAGTTTGTGCCGAAAAGAATGGACCTGGCACTGGAGAAGATAGACTTTCTGCTGGTGGGAATTGACCTGGTTTTAGGGAGGATGCAGTTTGTGCCGAAAAGAATGGACCTAGCACTGGAGAAGATAGACTTTGTGCTGGTGGGAATTGACCTGGTTTTAGGGAGGATGCAGTTTGTGCCGAAAAGAATGGACCTGGAACTGGAGAAGATAGACTTAGTGCTGGTGAGAATTGACCTGGTTTTAGGGAGGATGGAGTTTGTGCCGAAAAGAATGGACCTGGAATTGGAGAAGATAGACTTAGTGCTGGTGGGAATTGACCTGGTTTTAGGGAGGATGCAGTTTGTGCCGAAAAGAATGGACCTAGCACTGGAGAAGATAGACTTTGTGCTGGTGGGAATTGACCTGGTTTTAGGGAGGATGCAGTTTGTGCCGAAAAGAATGGACCTGGAACTGGAGAAGATAGACTTAGTGCTGGTGTGAATTGACCTGGTTTTAGGGAGGATGCAGTTTTTGCCGAAAAGAATGGACCTGGAACTGGAGAAGATAGACTTTGTGCTGGTGGGAATTGACCTGGTTTTAGGGAGGATGCAGTTTGTGCCGAAAAGAATAGACCTGGCACTGGAGAAGATAGACTTTGTGCTGGTGGGAATTGACCTGGTTTTAGGGAGGATGCAGTTTGTGCCGAAAAGAATGGACCTGAAACTGGAGAAGATAGACTTAGTGCTGGTGGGAATTGACCTGGTTTTAGGGAGGATGCAGTTTGTGCCGAAAAGAATGGACCTGGCACTGGAGAAGATAGACTTTGTGCAGGTGGGAATTGACCTGGTTTTAGGGAGGATGCAGTTTGTGCCGAAAAGAATGGACCTGGCACTGGAGAAGATAGACTTTGTGCTGGTGGGAATTGACCTGGTTTTAGGGAGGATGCAGTATTGTGCCGAAAAGAATGGACCTGGAACTGGAGAAGATAGACTTAGTGCTGGTGGGAATTGACCTGGTTTTAGCGAGGATGCAGTTTGTGCCGAAAAGAATGGACCTGGCACTGGAGAAGATAGACTTTATGCTGGTGGGAATTGACCTGGTTTTAGGGAGGATGCAGTTTGTGCCGAAAAGAATGGACCTGGCACAGGAGAAGATAGACTTTGTGCTGGTGGGAATTGACCTGGTTTTAGGGAGGATGCAGTTTGTGCCGAAAAGGATGGACCTGGAACTGGAGAAGATAGACTTAGTGCTGGTGGGAATTGACCTGGTTTTAGGGAGGATGTAGTTTGTGCCGAAAAGAATGGGCCTAGAACTGGAAAAGATAGACTTTGTGCTGGTGGGAATTGACCTGGTTTTAGGGAGGATGCAGTTTGTGCCGAAAAGAATGGACCTGGCACAGGAGAAGATAGACTTTGTGATGGTGGGAATTGACCTGGTTTTAGGGAGGATGCAGTTTGTGCCGAAAAGGATGGACCTGGAACTGGAGAAGATAGACTTTGTGCTGGTGGGAATTGACCTGGTTTTAGGGAGGATGTAGTTTGTGCCGAAAAGAATGGGCCTAGAACTGGAAAAGATAGACTTTGTGCTGGTGGGAATTGACCTGGTTTTAGGGAAGATGCAGTTTGTGCCGAAAAGAATGGACCTGGAACTGGAGAAGATAGACTTAGTGCTGGTGGGAATTGACCTGGTTTTAGGGAAGATGCAGTTTGTGCCGAAAAGAATGGACCTGGAACTGGAGAAGATAGACTTTGTGCTGGTGGGAATTGACCTGGTTTTAGGGAGGATGCAGTTTGTGCCGAAAAGAATGGACCTGGCACTGGAGAAGATAGACTTTGTGCTGGTGGGAATTGACCTGGTTTTAGGGAGGATGCAGTTTGTGCCGAAAAGAATGGACCTGGCACTGGAGAAGATAGACTTTGTGCTGGTGGGAATTGACCTGGTTTTAGGGAGGATGCAGTTTGTGCCGAAAAGAATGGACCTGGCACTGGAGAAGATAGACTTTGTGCTGGTGGGAATTGACCTGGTTTTAGGGAGGATGCAGTTTGTGCCGAAAAGAATGGACCTGGCACTGGAGAAGATAGACTTTGTGCTGGTGGGAATTGACCTGGTTTTAGGGAGGATGCAGTTTGTGCCGAAAAGAATGGACCTAGCACTGGAGAAGATAGACTTTGTGCTGGTGGGAATTGACCTGGTTTTAGGGAGGATGCATTTTGTGCCGAAAGAATGGACCTGGAACTGGAGAAGATAGACTTAGTGCTGGTGAGAATTGACCTGGTTTTAGGGAGGATGGAGTTTGTGCCGAAAAGAATGGACCCGCAACTGGAGAAGATAGACTTAGTGCTGGTGAGAATTGACCTGGTTTTAGGGAGGATGCAGTTTGTGCCGAAAAGAATGGACCTAGCACTGGAGAAGATAGACTTTGTGCTGGTGGGAATTGACCTGGTTTTAGGGAGGATGCAGTTTGTGCCGAAAAGAATGGACCTGGAACTGGAGAAGATAGACTTAGTGCTGGTCGGAATTAACCTGGTTTTAGGGAGGATGCAGTTTGTGCCGAAAAGAATGGACCTGGAACTGGAGAAGATAGACTTTGTGCTGGTGGGAATTGACCTGGTTTTAGGGAGGATGCAGTTTGTGCCGAAAAGAATAGACGTGGCACTGGAGAAGATAGATTTTGTGCTGGTGGGAATTGACCTGGTTTTAGGGAGGATGCAGTTTGTGCCGAAAAGAATGGACATGGAACTGGAGAAGATAGACTTAGTGCTGGTGGGAATTGACCTGGTTTTAGGGAGGATGCAGTTTGTGCCGAAAAGAATGGACCTGGAACTGGAGAAGATAGACTTAGTGCTGTTGGGAATTGACCTGGTTTTAGGGAGGATGCAGTTTGGGCCGAAAAGAATGGACCTGGCACTGGAGAAGATAGACTTTGTGCTGGTGGGAATTGACCTGATTTTAGGGAGGATGCAGTTTGTGCCGAAAAGAATGGACCTGGCACTGGAGAAGATAGACTTTGTGCTGGTGGGAATTGACCTGGTTTGAGGGAGGATGCAGTTTGTGCCGAAAAGGATGGACCTGGAACTGGAGAAGATAGACTTTGTGCTGGTGGGAATTGACCTGGTTTTAGGGAGGATGCAGTTTGTGGCGAAAAGAATGGACCTGGCACTGGAGAAGATAGACTTTGTGCTGGTGGGAATTGACCTGGTTTTAGGGAGGATGCAGTTTGTGCCGAAAAGGATGGACCTGGAACTGGAGAAGATAGACAGTGCTGGTGGGAATTGACCTGGTTTTAGGGAGGATGCAGTTTGTGCCGAAAAGAATGGGCCTAGAACTGGAAAAGATAGACTTAGTGCTGGTGGGAATTGACCTGGTTTTAGGGAGGATGCAGTTTGTGCCGAAAAGAATGGACCTGGAACTGGAGAAGATAGACTTAGTGCTGGTGGGAATTGACCTGGTTTTAGGGAAGATGCAGTTTGTGCCGAAAATAATGGACCTGGAACTGGAGAAGATAGACTTAGTGCTCGTGGGAATTGACATGGTTTTAGGGAGGATGCAGTTTGTGCCGAAAAGAATGGACCTGGAACGGGAGAAGATAGACTTAGTGCTGGTGGGATTTGACCTGGTTTTAGGGAGGATGCAGTTTGTGCCGAAAAGAATGGACCTGGCACTGGAGAAGATAGACTTTGTGCTGGTGGGAATTGACCTGGTTTTAGGGAGGATGCAGTTTGTGCCGAAAAGAATGGACCTGGAACTGGAGAAGATAGACTTTGTGCTGGTGGGAATTGACCTGGTTTTAGGGAGGATGCAGTTTGTGCCGAAAAGAATGGACCTGGCACTGGAGAAGATAGACTTTGTGCTGGTGGGAATTGATCTGGTTTTAGGGAGGATGCAGTTTGTGCCGAAAAGAATGGACCTGGCACTGGAGAAGATAGACTTTGTGCCGGTGGGAATTGACCTGGTTTTAGGGAGGATGCAGTTTGTGCCGAAAAGAATGGACCTGGAACTGGAGAAGATAGACTTAGTGCTGTTGGGAATTGACCTGGTTTTAGGGAGGATGCAGTTTGTGCCGAAAAGAATGGACCTGGCACTGGAGAAGATAGACTTTGTGCTGGTGGGAATTGACCTGGTTTTAGGGAGGATGCAGTTTGTGCCGAAAAGAATGGACCTGGAACTGGAGAAGATAGACTGTGTGCTGGTGGGAATTGACCTGGTTTTAGGGAGGATGCAGTTTGTGCCGAAAAGAATGGACCTGGCACTGGAGAAGATAGACTTTGTGCTGGTGGGAATTGACCTGGTTTTAGGGAGGATGCAGTTTGTGCCGAAAAGGATGGACCTGGAACTGGAGAAGATAGACAGTGCTGGTGAGAATTGACCTGGTTTTAGGGAGGATGCAGTTTGTGCCGAAAAGAATGGGCCTAGAACTGGAAAAGATAGACTTAGTGCTGGTGGGAATTGACCTGGTTTTAGGGAGGATGCAGTTTGTGCCGAAAAGAATGGACCTGGAACTGGAGAAGATAGACTTTGTGCTGGTGGGAATTGACCTGGTTTTAGGGAGGATGCAGTTTGTGCCGAAAAGAATGGACCTGGAACGGGAGAAGATAGACTTAGTGCTGGTGGGATTTGACCTGGTTTTAGGGAGGATGCAGTTTGTGCCGAAAAGGATGGACATGGCGCTGGAGAAGATAGACAGTGCTGGTGGGAATTGACCTGGTTTTAGGGAGGATGCAGTTTGTGCCGAAAAGAATGGACCTGGAACGGGAGAAGATAGACTTAGTGCTGGTGGGATTTGACCTGGTTTTAGGGAGGATGCAGTTTGTGCCGAAAAGAATGGACCTGGAACTGGAGAAGATAGACTTAGTGCTGGTGGGAATTGATCTGGTTTTAGGGAGGATGCAGTTTGTGCCGAAAAGAATGGACCTGGAACTGGAGAAGATAGACTTAGTGCTGGTGGGAATTGACCTGGTTTCAGGGAGGATGCAGTTTGTGCCGAAAAGAATGGACCTGGCACTGGAGAAGATAGACTTTGTGCTGGTGGGAATTGACCTGGTTTTAGGGAAGATGCAGTTTGTGCCGAAAAGAATGGACCTGGAACTGGAGAAGATAGACTTAGTGCTGGTGGGAATTCACCAGGTTTCAGGGAGGATGCAGTTTGTGCCGAAAAAAATGGACCTGGCACTGGAGAAGATAGACTTTGTGCTGGTGGGAATTGACCTGGTTTTAGGGAGGATGCAGTTTGTGCCGAAAAGAATGGACCTGGCACTGGAGAAGATAGACAGTGCTGGTGGGAATTGACCTGGTTTTAGGGAGGATGCAATTTGTGGCGAAAAGAATGGACCTGGAACTGGAGAAGATAGACTTAGTGCTGGTGGGAATTGACCTGGTTTTAGGGATGATGCAGTTTGTGCCGAAAAGAATGGACCTGGAACTGGAGAAGATAGACTTAGTGCTCGTGGGAATTGACCTGGTTTTAGGGAGGATGCAGTTTGTGCCGAAAAGAATGGACCTGGAACTGGAGAAGATAGACTTAGTGCTGGTGGGAATTGACCTGGTTTTAGGGAGGATGCAGTTTGTGCCGAAAAGAATGGACCTGGCACTGGAGAAGATAGACTTTGTGCTGGTGGGAATTGACCTGGTTTTAGGGAGGATGCAGTTTGTGCCGAAAAGGATGGACCTGGAACTGGAGAAGATAGACAGTGCTGGTGAGAATTGACCTGGTTTTAGGGAGGATGCAGTTTGTGCCGAAAAGAATGGGCCTAGAACTGGAAAAGATAGACTTAGTGCTGGTGGGAATTGACCTGGTTTTAGGGAGGATGCAGTTTGTGCCGAAAAGAATGGACCTGGAACTGGAGAAGATAGACTTAGTGCTGGTGGGAATTGACCTGGTTTTAGGGAGGATGCAGTTTGTGCCGAAAAGAATGGACCTGGAACGGGAGAAGATAGACTTAGTGCTGGTGGGATTTGACCTGGTTTTAGGGAGGATGCAGTTTGTGCCGAAAAGGATGGACATGGCGCTGGAGAAGATAGACAGTGCTGGTGGGAATTGACCTGGTTTTAGGGAGGATGCAGTTTGTGCCGAAAAGAATGGACCTGGAACGGGAGAAGATAGACTTAGTGCTGGTGGGATTTGACCTGGTTTTAGGGAGGATGCAGTTTGTGCCGAAAAGAATGGACCTGGAACTGGAGAAGATAGACTTAGTGCTGGTGGGAATTGATCTGGTTTTAGGGAGGATGCAGTTTGTGCCGAAAAGAATGGACCTGGAACTGGAGAAGATAGACTTAGTGCTGGTGGGAATTGACCTGGTTTCAGGGAGGATGCAGTTTGTGCCGAAAAGAATGGACCTGGCACTGGAGAAGATAGACTTTGTGCTGGTGGGAATTGACCTGGTTTTAGGGAAGATGCAGTTTGTGCCGAAAAGAATGGACCTGGAACTGGAGAAGATAGACTTAGTGCTGGTGGGAATTCACCAGGTTTCAGGGAGGATGCAGTTTGTGCCGAAAAAAATGGACCTGGCACTGGAGAAGATAGACTTTGTGCTGGTGGGAATTGACCTGGTTTTAGGGAGGATGCAGTTTGTGCCGAAAAGAATGGACCTGGCACTGGAGAAGATAGACAGTGCTGGTGGGAATTGACCTGGTTTTAGGGAGGATGCAATTTGTGGCGAAAAGAATGGACCTGGAACTGGAGAAGATAGACTTAGTGCTGGTGGGAATTGACCTGGTTTTAGGGATGATGCAGTTTGTGCCGAAAAGAATGGACCTGGAACTGGAGAAGATAGACTTAGTGCTCGTGGGAATTGACCTGGTTTTAGGGAGGATGCAGTTTGTGCCGAAAAGAATGGACCTGGAACTGGAGAAGATAGACTTAGTGCTGGTGGGAATTGACCTGGTTTTAGGGAGGATGCAGTTTGTGCCGAAAAGAATGGACCTGGCACTGGAGAAGATAGACTTTGTGCTGGTGGGAATTGACCTGGTTTTAGGGAGGATGCAGTTTGTGCCGAAAAGGATGGACCTGGAACTGGAGAAGATAGACAGTGCTGGTGAGAATTGACCTGGTTTTAGGGAGGATGCAGTTTGTGCCGAAAAGAATGGGCCTAGAACTGGAAAAGATAGACTTAGTGCTGGTGGGAATTGACCTGGTTTTAGGGAGGATGCAGTTTGTGCCGAAAAGAATGGACCTGGAACTGGAGAAGATAGACTTAGTGCTGGTGGGAATTGACCTGGTTTTAGGGAGGATGCAGTTTGTGCCGAAAAGAATGGACCTGGAACGGGAGAAGATAGACTTAGTGCTGGTGGGATTTGACCTGGTTTTAGGGAGGATGCAGTTTGTGCCGAAAAGGATGGACATGGCGCTGGAGAAGATAGACAGTGCTGGTGGGAATTGACCTGGTTTTAGGGAGGATGCAGTTTGTGCCGAAAAGAATGGACCTGGAACGGGAGAAGATAGACTTAGTGCTGGTGGGATTTGACCTGGTTTTAGGGAGGATGCAGTTTGTGCCGAAAAGAATGGACCTGGAACTGGAGAAGATAGACTTAGTGCTGGTGGGAATTGATCTGGTTTTAGGGAGGATGCAGTTTGTGCCGAAAAGAATGGACCTGGAACTGGAGAAGATAGACTTAGTGCTGGTGGGAATTGACCTGGTTTCAGGGAGGATGCAGTTTGTGCCGAAAAGAATGGACCTGGCACTGGAGAAGATAGACTTTGTGCTGGTGGGAATTGACCTGGTTTTAGGGAAGATGCAGTTTGTGCCGAAAAGAATGGACCTGGAACTGGAGAAGATAGACTTAGTGCTGGTGGGAATTCACCAGGTTTCAGGGAGGATGCAGTTTGTGCCGAAAAAAATGGACCTGGCACTGGAGAAGATAGACTTTGTGCTGGTGGGAATTGACCTGGTTTTAGGGAGGATGCAGTTTGTGCCGAAAAGAATGGACCTGGCACTGGAGAAGATAGACAGTGCTGGTGGGAATTGACCTGGTTTTAGGGAGGATGCAATTTGTGGCGAAAAGAATGGACCTGGAACTGGAGAAGATAGACTTAGTGCTGGTGGGAATTGACCTGGTTTTAGGGATGATGCAGTTTGTGCCGAAAAGAATGGACCTGGAACTGGAGAAGATAGACTTAGTGCTCGTGGGAATTGACCTGGTTTCAGGGAGGATGCAGTTTGTGCCGAAAAGAATGGACCTGGAACTGGAGAAGATAGACTTAGTGCTGGTGGGAATTGACCTGGTTTTAGGGAAGATGCAGTTTGTGCCGAAAAGAATGGACCTGGAACTGGAGAAGATAGACTTAGTGCTGGTGGGAATTGTCCTGGTTTTAGGGAGGATGCAATTTGTGCCGAAAAGAATGGACCTGGCACTGGAGAAGATAGACTTTGTGCTGGTGGGAATTGACCTGGTTTTAGGGAGGATGCAGTTTGTGCCGAAAAGAATGGACCTGGAACTGGAGAAGATAGACTTAGCGCTGGTGGGAATTGACCTGGTTTTAGGGAGGATGCAGTTTGTGCCAAAAAGAATGGACCTGGAACTGGAGAAGATAGACAGTGCTGGTGGGAATTGACCTGGTTTTAGGGAGGATGCAGTTTGTGCCGAAAAGAATGGACCTGGCACTGGAGAAGATAGACTTTGTGCTGGTGGGAATTGACCTGGTTTTAGGGAGGATGCAGTTTGTGCCGAAAAGAATGGACCTGGAACTGGAGAAGATAGACTTAGTGCTGGTGGGAATTGACCTGGTTTTAGGGAGGATGCAGTTTGTGCCGAAAAGAATGGACCTGGAACTGGAGAAGATAGACTTAGTGCTGGTGGGAATTGACCTGGTTTTAGGGAGGATGCAGTTTGTGCCGAAAAGGATGGACATGGCGCTGGAGAAGATAGACAGTGCTGGTGGGAATTGACCTGGTTTTAGGGAGGATGCAGTTAGTGCCGAAAAGAATGGACCTGGAACTGGAGAAGATAGACTTAGTGCTGGTGGGAATTGACCTGGTTTTAGGGAGGATGCAGTTTGTGCCGAAAAGAATGGACCTGGAACTGGAGAAGATAGACTTAGTGCTGGTGGGAATTGACCTGGTTTTAAGGAGGATGCAGTTTGTGCCGAAAAGAATGGACCTGGAACTGGAGAAGACAGACTTAGTGCTGGTGGGAATTGACCTGGTTTTAGGGAGGATGCAGTTTGTGCCGAAAAGAATGGACCTGGAACTGGAGAAGATAGACTTAGCGCTGGTGGGAATTGACCTGTTTTTCGGGAGGATGCAGTTTGTGCCAAAAAGAATGGACCTGGAACTGGAGAAGATAGACTTTGTGCTGGTGGGAATTGACCTGGTTTTAGGGAGGATGCAGTTTGTGCCATAAACAATGGACCTGGCACTGGAAAAGATAGACTTTGTGCTGGTGGGAATTGACCTGGTTTTAGGGAGGATGCAGTTTGTGCCGAAAAGGATGGACCTGGAACTGGAGAAGATAGACAGTGCTGGTGAGAATTGACCTGGTTTTAGGGAGGATGCAGTTTGTGCCGAAAAGAATGGGCCTAGAACTGGAAAAGATAGACTTAGTGCTGGTGGGAATTGACCTGGTTTTAGGGAGGATGCAGTTTGTGCCGAAAAGAATGGACCTGGAACTGGAGAAGATAGACTTAGTGCTGGTGGGAATTGACCTGGTTTTAGGGAGGATGCAGTTTGTGCCGAAAAGGATGGACATGGCGCTGGAGAAGATAGACAGTGCTGGTGGGAATTGACCTGGTTTTAGGGAGGATGCAGTTTGTGCCGAAAAGAATGGACCTGGAACTGGAGAAGATAGACTTAGTGCTGGTGGGAATTGACCTGGTTTTAGGGAGGATGCAGTTTGTGCCGAAAAGAATGGACCTGGAACTGGAGAAGATAGACTTAGTGCTGGTGGGAATTGACCTGGTTTTAAGGAGGATGCAGTTTGTGCCGAAAAGAATGGACCTGGAACTGGAGAAGACAGACTTAGTGCTGGTGGGAATTGACCTGGTTTTAGGGAGGATGCAGTTTGTGCCGAAAAAAATGGACCTGGAACTGGAGAAGATAGACTTAGCGCTGGTGGGAATTGACCTGTTTTTCGGGAGGATGCAGTTTGTGCCAAAAAGAATGGACCTGGAACTGGAGAAGATAGACTTAGTGCTGGTGGGAATTGACCTGGTTTCAGGGAGGATGCAGTTTGTGACGAAAAGAATGGACCTGGCACTGGAGAAGATAGACAGTGCTGGTGAGAATTGACCTGGTTTTAGGGAGGATGCAGTTTGTGCCGAAAAGAATGGGCCTAGAACTGGAAAAGATAGACTTAGTGCTGGTGGGAATTGACCTGGTTTTAGGGAGGATGCAGTTTGTGCCGAAAAGAATGGACCTGGCACTGGAGAAGATAGACTTTGTGCTGGTGGGAATTGACCTGGTTTTAGGGAGGATGCAGTTTGTGCCGAAAAGAATGGACCTGGCACTGGAGAAGATAGACTTTGTGCTGGTGGGAATTGACCTGGTTTTAGGGAAGATGCAGTTTGTGCCGAAAAGAATGGACCTGGAACTGGAGAAGATAGACTTAGTGCTGGTGGGAATTCACCAGGTTTCAGGGAGGATGCAGTTTGTGCCGAAAAAAATGGACCTGGCACTGGAGAAGATAGACTTTGTGCTGGTGGGAATTGACCTGGTTTTAGGGAGGATGCAGTTTGTGCCGAAAAGAATGGACCTGGCACTGGAGAAGATAGACAGTGCTGGTGGGAATTGACCTGGTTTTAGGGAGGATGCAATTTGTGCCGAAAAGAATGGACCTGGAACTGGAGAAGATAGACTTAGTGCTGGTGGGAATTGACCTGGTTTTAGGGATGATGCAGTTTGTGCCGAAAAGAATGGACCTGGCACTGGAGAAGATAGACTTTGTGCTGGTGGGAATTGACCTGGTTTTAGGGAGGATGCAGTTTGTGCCGAAAAGAATGGACCTGGAACTGGAGAAGATAGACTTAGCGCTGGTGGGAATTGACCTGGTTTTAGGGAGGATGCAGTTTGTGCCAAAAAGAATGGACCTGGAACTGGAGAAGATAGACAGTGCTGGTGGGAATTGACCTGGTTTTAGGGAGGATGCAGTTTGTGCCGAAAAGAATGGACCTGGAACTGGAGAAGATAGACTTAGTGCTGGTGGGAATTGACCTGGTTTTAGGGAGGATGCAGTTTGTGCCGAAAAGAATGTACCTGGCTCTGGAGAAGATAGACTTTGTGCTGGTGGGAATTGACCTGGTTTTAGGGAGGATGCAGTTTGTGCCGAAAAGAATGGACCTGGAACTGGAGAAGATAGACTTAGTGCTGGTGGGAATTGACCTGGTTTTAGGGAGGATGCAGTTTGTGCCGAAAAGAATGGACCTGGAACTGGAGAAGATAGACTTAGTGCTGGTGGGAATTGACCTGGTTTTAGGGAGGATGCAGTTTGTGCCGAAAAGGATGGACATGGCGCTGGAGAAGATAGTCAGTGCTGGTGGGAATTGACCTGGTTTTAGGGAGGATGCAGTTTGTGCCGAAAAGTATGGACCTGGAACTGGAGAAGATAGACTTAGTGCTGGTGGGAATTGACCTGGTTTTAGGGAGGATGCAGTTTGTGCCGAAAAGAATGGACCTGGAACTGGAGAAGATAGACTTAGTGCTGGTGGGAATTGACCTGGTTTTAAGGAGGATGCAGTTTGTGCCGAAAAGAATGGACCTGGAACTGGAGAAGACAGACTTAGTGCTGGTGGGAATTGACCTGGTTTTAGGGAGGATGCAGTTTGTGCCGAAAAGAATGGACCTGGAACTGGAGAAGATAGACTTAGCGCTGGTGGGAATTGACCTGTTTTTCGGGAGGATGCAGTTTGTGCCAAAAAGAATGGACCTGGAACTGGAGAAGATAGACTTTGTGCTGGTGGGAATTGACCTGGTTTTAGGGAGGATGCAGTTTGTGCCATAAACAATGGACCTGGCACTGGAGAAGATAGACTTTGTGCTGGTGGGAATTGACCTGGTTTTAGGGAGGATGCAGTTTGTGGCGAAAAGAATGGACCTGGCACTGGAGAAGATAGACTTTGTGCTGGTGGGAATTGACCTGGTTTTAGGGAGGATGCAGTTTGTGCCGAAAAGGATGGACCTGGAACTGGAGAAGATAGACAGTGCTGGTGAGAATTGACCTGGTTTTAGGGAGGATGCAGTTTGTGCCGAAAAGAATGGGCCTAGAACTGGAAAAGATAGACTTAGTGCTGGTGGGAATTGACCTGGTTTTAGGGAGGATGCAGTTTGTGCCGAAAAGAATGGACCTGGAACTGGAGAAGATAGACTTAGTGCTGGTGGGAATTGACCTGGTTTTAGGGAAGATGCAGTTTGTGCCGAAAAGAATGGACCTGGAACTGGAGAAGATAGACTTAGTGCTGGTGGGAATTCACCTGGTTTCAGGGAGGATGCAGTTTGTGCCGAAAAAAATGGACCTGGCATTGGAGAAGATAGACTTTGTGCTGGTGGGAGTTGACCTGGTTTTAGGGAGGATGCAGTTTGTGCCGAAAAGAATGGACCTGGCACTGGAGAAGATAGACAGTGCTGGTGGGAATTGACCTGGTTTTAGGGAGGATGCAATTTGTGCCGAAAAGAATGGACCTGGAACTGGAGAAGATAGACTTAGTGCTGGTGGGAATTGACCTGGTTTTAGGGATGATGCAGTTTGTGCCGAAAAGAATGGACCTGGAACTGGAGAAGATAGACTTAGTGCTCGTGGGAATTGACCTGGTTTTAGGGAGGATGCAGTTTGTGCCGAAAAGAATGGACCTGGAACTGGAGAAGATAGACTTAGTGCTGGTGGGAATTGACCTGGTTTTAGGGAAGATGCAGTTTGTGCCGAAAAGAATGGACCTGGAACTGGAGAAGATAGACTTAGTGCTCGTGGGAATTGACCTGGTTTTAGGGAGGATGCAGTTTGTGCCGAAAAGAATGGACCTGGAACGGGAGAAGATAGACTTAGTGCTGGTGGGATTTGACCTGGTTTTAGGGAGGATGCAGTTTGTGCCGAAAAGAATGGACCTGGAACTGGAGAAGATAGACTTTGTGCTGGTGGGAATTGATCTGGTTTTAGGGAGGATGCAGTTTGTGCCGAAAAGAATGGACCTGGCACTGGAGAAGATAGACTTTGTGCCGGTCGGAATTGACCTGGTTTTAGGGAGGATGCAGTTTGTGCCGAAAAGAATGGACCTGGAACTGGAGAAGATAGACTTAGTGCTGGTGGGAATTGACCTGGTTTTAGGGAGGATGCAGTTTGTGCCGAAAAGAATGGACCTGGCACTGGAGAAGATAGACTTTGTGCTGGTGGGAATTGACCTGGTTTTAGGGAGGATGCAGTTTGTGCCGAAAAGAATGGACCTGGAACTGGAGAAGATAGACTTAGCGCTGGTGGGAATTGACCTGGTTTTAGGGAGGATGCAGTTTGTGCCAAAAAGAATGGACCTGGAACTGGAGAAGATAGACTTTGTGCTGGTGGGAATTGACCTGGTTTTAGGGAGGATGCAGTTTGTGCCGAAAAGAATGGACCTGGAACTGGAGAAGATAGACTTAGCGCTGGTGGGAATTGACCTGGTTTTAGGGAGGATGCAGTTTGTGCCAAAAAGAATGGACCTGGAACTGGAGAAGATAGACAGTGCTGGTGGGAATTGACCTGGTTTTAGGGAGGATGCAGTTTGTGCCGAAAAGAATGGACCTGGAACTGGAGAAGATAGACTTAGTGCTGGTGGGAATTGACCTGGTTTTAGGGAGGATGCAGTTTGTGCCGAAAAGAATGTACCTGTCACTGGAGAAGATAGACTTTGTGCTGGTGGGAATTGACCTGGTTTTAGGGAGGATGCAGTTTGTGCCGAAAAGAATGGACCTGGAACTGGAGAAGATAGACTTAGTGCTGGTGGGAATTGACCTGGTTTTAGGGAGGATGCAGTTTGTGCCGAAAAGAATGGACCTGGAACTGGAGAAGATAGACTTAGTGCTGGTGGGAATTGACCTTGTTTTAGGGAGGATGCAGTTTGTGCCGAAAAGGATGGACATGGCGCTGGAGAAGATAGACAGTGCTGGTGGGAATTGACCTGGTTTTAGGGAGGATGCAGTTTGTGCCGAAAAGAATGGACCTGGAACTGGAGAAGATAGACTTTGTGCTGGTGGGAATTGACCTGGTTTTAGGGAGGATGCAGTTTGTGCCGAAAAAATTGACCTGGAACTGGAGAAAATAGACTTAGTGCTGGTGGGAATTGACCTGGTTTTAGGGAGGATGCAGTTTGTGCCGAAAAGAATGGACCTGGAACTGGAGAAGATAGACTTAGTGCTGGTGGGAATTCACCTGGTTTCAGGGAGGATGCAGTTTGTGCCGAAAAAAATGGACCTGGCACTGGAGAAGATATACTTTGTGCTGGTGGGAATTGACCTGGTTTTAGGGAGGATGCAGTTTGTGCCGAAAAGAATGGACCTGGCACTGGAGAAGATAGACAGTGCTGGTGGGAATTGACCTGGTTCTAGGGAGGATGCAATTTGTGCCGAAAAGAATGGACCTGGAACTGGAGAAGATAGACTTAGTGCTGGTGGGAATTGACCTGGTTTTAGGGATGATGCAGTTTGTGCCGAAAAGAATGGACCTGGAACTGGAGAAGATAGACTTTGTGCTGGTGGGAATTGACCTGGTTTTAGGGAGGATGCAGTTTGTGCCGAAAAGAATGGGCCTGGCACTGGAGAAGATAGACAGTGCTGGTGGGAATTGACCTGGTTTTAGGGAGGATGCAGTTTGTGCCGAAAAGAATGGACCTGGCACTGGAGAAGATAGTGCTGGTGGGAATTGACCTGGTTTTAGGGAGGATGCAGTTTGTGCCGAAAAGAATGGACCTGGAACTGGAGAAGATAGACTTAGTGCTGGTGGGAATTGACCTGGTTTTAGGGAGGATGCAGTTTGTGCCGAAAAGAATGGACCTGGCATTGGAGAAGATAGACTTTGTGCTGGTGGGAATTGACCTGGTTTTAGGGAGGATGCATTTTGTGCCGAAAGGAATGGGCCTGGAACTGGAGAAGATAGACTTAGTGCTGGTGGGAATTGACCTGGTTTTAGGGAGGATGCAGTTTGTGTCGAAAATAATGGACCTGGCACTGGAGAAGATAGACAGTGCTGGTGGGAATTGACCTGGTTTTAGGGAGGATGCAGTTTGTGCCGAAAAGAATGTACCTGGCACTTGAGAAGATAGACTTTGTGCTGGTGGGAATTGACCTGGTTTTAGGGAGGATGCAGTTTGTGCCGAAAAAATTGACCTGGAACTGGAGAAGATAGACTTAGTGCTGGTGGGAATTGACCTGGTTTTAGGGAGGATGCAGTTTGTGCCGAAAAGAATGGACCTGGAACTGGAGAAGATAGACTTAGTGCTGGTGGGAATTGACCTGGTTTCAGGGAGGATGCAGTTTGTGCCGAAAAAAATGGACTTGGCACTGGAGAAGATAGACTTTGTGCTGGTGGGAATTGACCTGGTTTTAGGGAGGATGCAGTTTGTGCCGAAAAGAATGGACCTGGCACTGGAGAAGATAGACAGTGCTGGTGGGAATTGACCTGGTTTTAGGGAGGATGCAATTTTTGCCGAAAAGAATGGACCTTGAACTGGAGAAGATAGACTTAGTGCTGGTGGGAATTGACCTGGTTTTAGGGAGGATGCAGTTTGTGCCGAAAAGAATGGACCTGGAACTGGAGAAGATAGACTTAGTGCTGGTGGGAATTGACCTGGTTTTAGGGAGGATGCAGTTTGTGCCGAAAAGAATGGGCCTTGCACTGGAGAAGATAGACAGTGCTGGTGGGAATTGACCTGGTTTTAGGGAGGATGCCGTTTGTGCCGAAAAGAATGGACCTGGCACTGGAGAAGATAGACAGTGCTGGTGGGAATTGACCTGGTTTTAGGGAGGATGCAGTTTGTACCGAAAAGAATGGACCTGGAACTGGAGAAGATAGACTTAGTGCTGGTGGGAATTGACCTGGTTTTAGGGAGGATTCAGTTTGTGCCGAAAAGAATGGACCTGGAACTGGAGAAGATAGATTTTGTGCTGGTGGGAATTGTCCTGGTTTTAGGGAGGATGCAGTTTGTGCCGAAAAGAATGGACCTGGAACTGGAGAAGATAGACTTTGTGCTGGTGGGAATTGATCTGGTTTTAGGGAGGATGCAGTTTGTGCCGAAAAGAATGGACCTGGCACTGGAGAAGATAGACTTTGTGCTGGTGGGAATTCACCTGGTTTTAGGGAGGATGCATTTTGTGCCGAAAAGAATGGACCTGGAACTGGAGAAGATAGAATTTGTGCTGGTGGGAATTGACCTGGTTTTAGGGAGGATGCAGTTTGTGCCGAAAAGAATGGACCTGGAACTGGAGAAGATAGACTTTGTGCTGGTGGGAATTGACCTGGTTTTAGGGAGGATGCAGTTTGTACCGAAAAGAATGGACCTGGCACTGGAGAAGATAGACAGTGCTGGTGGGAAATGATCTGGTTTTAGGGAGGATGCAGTTTGTGCCGAAAAGAATGGACCTGGCACTGGAGAAGATAGACTTTGTGCTGGTGGGAATTGACCTGGTTTTAGGGAGGATGCAGTTTGTGCCGAAAATAATGGACCTGGAACTGGAGAAGCTAGACTTAGTGCTGGTGGGAATTGACCTGCTTTTAGGGAGGATGCAGTTTGTGCCGAATAGAATGGACCTGGAACTGGAAATGATAGACTTTGTGCTGGTGGGAATTGACCTGGTTTTAGGGAGGATGCAGTTTGTGCCGAAAAGAATGGACCTGGCACTGGAGAAGATAGACTTTGTGCTGGTGGGAATTGACCTGGTTTTAGGGAGGATGCAATTTGTGCCGAAAAGAATGGACCTGGAACTGGAGAAGATAGACTTAGTGCTGGTGGGAATTGACCTGGTTTTAGGGAGGATGCAGTTTGTGCCGAAAAGAATGGACCTGGAACTGGAAAAGATAGACTTTGTGCTGGTGGGAATTGACCTGGTTTTAGGGAGGATGCAGTTTGTGCCGAAAAGAATGGACCTGGAACTGGAAAAGATAGACTTTGTGCTGGTGGGAATTGACCTGATTTTAGGGAGGATGCAGTTTGTGCCAAAAAGAATGGACCTGTGACTGGAGAAGATAGACTTAGTGCTGGTGGGAATTGACCTGGTTTTATGGAGGATGCAGTTTGTGCCGAAAAGAATGGACCTGGAACTGGAGAAGATAGACAGTGCTGGTTGGAATTGACCTGGTTTTAGGGAGGATGCAGTTTGTGCCGAAAAGAATGGACCTGGAACTGGAGAAGATGGACCTAGTATTGGTGGGAATTGACCTGGTTTTAGGGAGGATGCAGTTTGTGCCGAAAAGAATGGACCTGGAACTGGAAATGATAGACTTTGTGCTGGTGGGAATTGACCTGGTTTTAGGGAGGATGCAGTTCGTGCCGAAAAGAATGGACCTGGCACTGGAGAAGATAGACTTAGTGCTGGTGGGAATTGACCTGGTTTTAGGGCGGATGTGTTTTGTGTTGGAAAGGATGCACCCAGCTCTACAAAAGATAGACCTTAGTGCTAGTGTTAATTGACCTGGTGTTAAGCAGGATGGAATGTGTGTTGGAAAGGATGGGCCTAGCTCTGGAGAAGATGGACCTTGTGCTTGTGCGAATTGACCTGGTGCTAGGTGAGGATGGGGTTTGTGTTGAACTGGATGAACTTGTCGCTGGAGAAATTGAACCTGTTACCGAGAGGATGTACCAAATGCTTTAGTGGGTGAACCTGGTTCAGATGAGTCAGTAATTATTGTAGATAATGCAGAATATTAAAATATTTAAAATACAATATTCTTTTTATATATGTATATAAATCGATCACACAACTTAAATACCTAAATATTTAGTGATGAGATATTCCGTTGTTATGAAAACACAAAACCTGAATCGATAGAACGCTAAACGTACCTGTTTCGTTTAACACTAACAACGGAATAACTTTTTGCAAAGATCTGTTTAATTTTTATATCTTTGTTTCTTGTTAGTTTTCTTAGGATATTTTTTACCTTTAATGATTGTTTTCAATCGTTAAAGGTTAAAAAAAATGTATCTTTTTATGATCGTCACTTCTCGCCAAGAAGTTGTGATCAGGTGAGGCCAATTTTATCGTATATACTCGCGTATCATACGACCTTTGAAGACCTAATTTTGAAGTGAATTTGACTACAGTTATAATTAAATATAAAGATATATAATGATGTCACCAGCGCAGTTCTTCTGTGAAATCAAATGGGAGCATTATTCCAGACAGGGATGCATACTTTCACCTACATTGTTCAAACTATTTCTAGAAAGAATCATGCAAGGAACCTTGAACGACCATGATTCTTCTCTCTATATCGCTGGCAGACCGCAGTCTATAAATTATGTTTTGCCGATGACATTGACCTCATAGCAGTGAGCTCCAGGACTTGACCAACAAACTTGTTGAAAGAACAGGAACATATGGAATGGAGGTCATTTCCGAGAAATCCAAAGTAATGGTGAATAGCATAAACAGTAATACCTGGGTCAACATTACCATGACGGAAATTTACTGGACGAAGTGTCCAGTTTTAAATACTTGGGAGCAATTTTGTCTAAAGATGGTACTTGCAACTCGGAAATCTGCACATGGATTGTCGCAGCTACAGTAGCGATGACCAAATTGACAAGAATATGGAGGAGCAAAATCAGCTTTCAAAACAAATCGCTGATAGTGTCTATTCTCTTATATCGATGTGATATCTGTTGGCAGATATAGAGAAAAGGATCCAAGCGTTTGAGAACAAATGCATCAGAAAACTACTTGGCATTTTCTATTGGGAACATAAAACTAATGAGTTTGTGCGGAAATCTGTTGAAAGTTTTGTGAGACACCAGGAACCTCTTCTCGCCACAGTCAAACGGAGAAAAATGGCGTGGTTTTGACACATTCCAAGGCACGACAGCCTGTGCAAGACCATCATGCAAAAGGCGAACATAGGAGAGGACGCCAACGTCAAAACTGGTTGGACAATGTCAAACAATGGAAAGGTATGAATTTACCAGAACTGCTGATGGCTACCATTAATAGACCATTGCGGAGGAGATTTAGTGTGGCTTCCCCCACCACTACGATTAAAAAAGTCAAGGGATGATGATGATGATAATGATGATGATATAATTAAATTTTAATTTTCTTTATATTTGTTTAATCAATTTCATAAAATTCATTTGTGAATACACTCATATTTCTTGCCATGACAGAAATAGAAGAAAACCAAAGTTTTTCAAGTTATCAGTTTTATATTCAATTCAGCTACTGTGATAAATTTTCTATGCTTGCTACGAATTTTATCCTTTCCTAACTGTATTTGAATTTCGAAAAACATATTTCTCCATTTTGTCTTAGATTTCATAAATGTCACCTCCATTGATACAAAATTTGGTATATTTTCCATATATTTGACTTTGGCACAACACATAATTTTGTTTTGTAGAATTTTCTTTTTCTATTTTCTTTAAATACGCATCCCAGATTTTTCAAATACATTCAGCTATGGATTAGCAGTAATTTAATAAATGTTCTAATCATGTATTCAGATTAGGCAAAATCAGCAGACCTCATACATTAACATTTAACAGTTTTATTTTGTGTCAACTGTTTCAAACAATAAATATTAATATCTCCTGAAATGTTATGATGAAATGTCGAGAAATAACGCATTTTGAGTGCAGATTTTGCAATCTAACCTGCACAGAATAGTGGAACTTAGTAGTTCCACATCTCCGTTCTACCATTCATTAACACAAGCCCGTCGGATAAGGGGCTTACCATCTTCCCACACCTCACTGAATTGCTTTCAATATGCCCAAGCTTTTCTTCCTCGTTATATGGCCAACGACTTTACGGATCATTTTGAACAAATTTTAAAAGCCCTATGTATGTTCAAATCAAAGTTTAACCAGTTGTGCAACATTCTATCAGACTTTTAAAGCTTAAAGTTGTTGTTTAGGGAAAAGAATAATCGCAAAAATTGCCACAGAAATTGTGATCGTTTATGCTGGACCAATGTTAAATGACACAATAGTTATTTATTGTAGAATTTTTGCTGTTTTTTTTTATACTAGAATTATTTGCAACATGCTGACGTGTGTTGAAATCCACATAGTATTTAGTATTGTTGAAGTTAGCATTTTTGTTAAGATTTACAAACTCTACGTTTTATTCAAATTCGCAATCCAATCGATGAAATTTGAATAAGCTGATTTGTTTCGAAAATACTTTGACAAAAACTCTACTTCACTCTTAAATAATTTCTTTAATTTCATTTAATTTTATAAGACTTTATAGTAAAAAATATTTTTTAAGAAATTTTTTTTTTTTTTTTTTGAACAGCAAAGACTAAATTCTTAGGATTTCTTTCTCTTGTGCATGCAACATACAACTGGCCATGTGTAAATATTTCTTTCTGGAGAAAAATTCCTACTTGTTATTTTTTTAGAGATTTCGCAAACGCAGGACGAACTGGAAGCTGGATTCTTGCATATATAAAAACTTAAAGGAAAAATATGCAAAAACAAATATTGCATTTTTATTGAATAAGAATTTGTTATTTTAATCATTAAATTGTTTTAAAATAGTGGGAGCATTTTGTATGTTAAATAATAAACTTTTATTTTTTCCAGTAAAATTAATGAAAATTTATTGTACTAAGCTAGGCACTCTAGTAAAAACAACTATACTTTGTAATCGCTTACGCACTTCTAAAAAAATTTGGTTTCAATCGGTCAAAGTATATCTAGATTAGAGGATCCAATAGACGGACGGACGGGCGGAATTTTATATATTGAAAAACTTGAAGCATATTGATTCTACATAGTTATAAGCGATGTTGAAAGTGCAACTTCGACTTAGAAATGTTAGTCTTCTAACTTAAACCAACAACTGTCTTTAATATACTCAAGCAATCTCTCACTCTCTCTCTCAATTCTCTTGTGTATAATCTAAACTTTGCTAAAATTTACTTAACAGATGTCATTAAATATGAAATCGATACTTTGATAGGTACTTTTACGTAGATATCAAAATTTGTATTTCATTTAATGAAACCAGACCCTCTTTTCTTCTTATGTTTCTCTTCCCGTTTCAGAAATATTTGGAATGTAAGAGATTAATAAACTGAAACATTCACTATTCTATCTTCGGAAATTTCTGACAGAAGAAGCAGGAAAATAATATCAACAAGAATGCTGAAGTGCTGTGTTGCAACTAACTGGTATTTAAGATTAATACAAACATGTTTTTCCTAATGTATTTTATAGACTGCTCTCCGTTTCCGCTCAGTGTTTGTTATGTAGGCGAAAGAAATCAATATTCGCAGTGGATAGGATCCTATAAACAACAAATGTATGCCTAATCCTATACACCATTAGTTCTACATTCCTTTCTCGCTCCATGTACTTGGCTTTGTGGTAAAGATGGCCTAATTCAATATATATTTGTTCAAACAAGTTAATTTCTTAAAAACACAAGAAATTTAAAAGTCATATGATTATTTCGCAAATGAGCTCGAATCCATATTTAGTGACATCTCTTTCGCAAATATGAAACACAATGATTTCTTGTTCCAAATAATTGATTAGATCCATCACACAACACATAACTGGACAAAAATTAAAAGATTTAATCACATTTATTATTATTATTATTTATAAGGAGTGATCTCCATTCGTCCGGTAGTAAGGTGAAGGCTTTAATAAAATCTTAGAAGACACAACTGCTTCGTAACAATTTTTGTCAGATATTCTTTTTTCTTTAGTATATTTTCAACCAAGGCTCAATTCAAGGTAGAGAGATACCAAATGAGGTTTTTGTATGAACGTAAGAAGAGGAAGAAGCGCAGGTTATTAGTATATGATGAAAAGGTAGCGCTTTGCTTAAGAGTTAATGAGCATAAGATTGTAGAGATTGGTGGTCAGGGAAGCATTCTCTTGGGGGTCATTTCAGCTTCGCTCAATGGAATGTGAAAGGAATGAGGACAATTCGATCTCGTGTACGTGGCATGGTCTGTAAAGATCTGAACTTGTAGAAGTAAGGAATATAGTTCGTTTCGGCCTTTTTCGTGGAAATAGCAACCGGCTTGCGATGCTTCGCCTGTGAAAAAAGAGCTGTAGAGATGAAAATAATTAAGCACCCACAAAGCCACGTAAACGATTTTGAGCTGCGACAAAGCTGGAAAGTGAGGACTGCCAGCTCCAACCTATATATGATAGCAATACTCCATTTTGGGCCTGGTCTTGTAAAGAGTATAGCAGGATTGATCATGTACTTTCTAGAGCAGTACAAGGAACTTACGTTTTTTTCAATATCTTTAACCATAGTTTTTACATACAGTGTGTGCGGGCTAAATTTGACAGTTTTTAAAGGGAAAATACAGTAAATATCTAAGCCAAAAATCAATTTATTGGAAAAATAAACAAGTGGTATACAGTTTATCATTAACAAATCCAAAGAACCCAACCTCCCATGGCCTTAGTCCGACTTCAGAATCTGACACATGCGGCCTTCATGGCGTCTATAGGGAGAGCCTCGAAATTTTCTCCTTAATCCTGTCGATCAGATGGGCCTTGTTGTTACAGGCAATTCAGTTGGTGTCTTACTTAGCTGCACCCCACACATAATTACGCATAGGATTACTCAGACGGTGGGGATGTTAGTCAGTTATGTGCCATACGTGATACACGCTTAGGTGATCATGTATCTTTCGATACATGATTCACGAGGCAGATTTTTCCCGCAGTATGTTGCCATTTCTTTCTGCTGTAGCCCTGTGCCATCCAAGGCTATAGAAACCGATCTGACCTGCTGTTTGTCCATAGCTGGGGTGGGGAGAAAAGGATATACCTTTCCCAAGGGTATTAGCACGTAAATGAAGGTAATGGATTTGACTAGAATTCGAACTCGATGAAGCCACTTTTGACTTTTCCTGGAGGTTTGGCAGGGTGATGAATCTTACTGTCACACATATTGTCTTCCAGCAGCAACCCTCTCCAACTAAAGCTATGCAACTCCACATAGCCATCCTAATTGAGCATGAGACCCTATTCAAATGCGAGATAGCATGACATCACCCTCGCTGGAGACATACTTCAAAACCATCAGAGTTTGAGGAAACTAGGTTTTCATGATACGAGAAACATCATATGGATTGTAGGTTAGTTATCTGTTGTTCTGGGTGTTGTACACCTGGTCCTGAAAAATTCTTTTCATCAGAGAATAACAAAGTGTCTCTGGTTAACAGAAATTTTCGCTTTGTTCAGAAGTTTCTTAGCCTTTGTCAGGGAGTTTTCTCAAGCGTTTTCTGTGAGAACTTGACCATTATACCCTCTTCTATGACTGGTAACAGAGGTCCTTATTTAAGTTCAGCTACATGGGAGAAATTGCAACACAAATTTCCAGCGCCAAAGCCTGCATTCTCCTTCCTGGGTCTTCCATCATTTTCTCCTGCAGTTGTTTGATAAATTCTGGTGTACGGAAGCAACCAATTTCCTACAAGTCACAGCCTCTTAGTCTCCGTTGCAGCTTTTTATTTCACGTCTTATTTTTGTCACGATGTTCAAAAAGCACTGAGCAGATGTGATGATTTCGGAACTTTGATGCCCAGTAGGAGTCGTCATGATTTTCCAATATTCCACTAGTCCTTGTCAGTTAACTTTGACAGCTCTAAAATTATAATGACTAGGTGTCACGATGTCGCTCACTGTCTACAGATATTCCAAACCAATCTGAAAAATTAAAAATATTAAACTCTGCCAAATTTAGACCGAACAAACATCATTTTCCACTTTCAGACTAAAGTGAACTTGACTCATAATACATGTTCAGGACAAAGAGCCTTATTAAGAGTATAACCGCTCACCACGACGGAAGTAAATGCGGTGTCTGTTTGGTGATGATGGAACTGGGTTGCTTTTGGAGGTACTGAATGTTACAAATCAGTTTTTCTCATGGTTATAGGTAGGTTAGAAGAGAGATCAGCTCTGATCATCTACATTTTGGGAGGTGAATCCATGATCTGTGGCATCATCTGTATAAATATGTATTAATGATCTGATAATATTCCGATGTAGATTCTTGATATAATGCAAAAAGTGGATACGACCAAGAAGAGAATATTGGGGTAGTCCGGCATTGATTCTATGGACTCCAGTAAACTAGTCTTTAAAGAAGACCTTCATTGACCACAGTTCTGTCTCTGCCAATGTGTTTTTATTCGTTTATCCATATTGGTAACAGATAATCGGCACTGAAAGTGGAATTGGCAAGCCGAGTTGAAGTTCCAAACCTAATGCCCTTTGGAAAGTCGTGAATCCATTTTTCTCCCTACAACCAAGGGTTCAATAGCAGAAATAAATTGGACTCTATAGCACTGGACAACCCCCTCAATATTCTAAATTCCAAACCACAGGGAATGCAAATGGAAACCAATTCACTATCTTTCTTAAGAACAAGTGGCAATTTGCAGGTAACAAAAAGAAATGTAGAATCATGATCGCTCATGTCTTGAAGGGACATGGCATTAAAATAATTACCTATGCTGTTGTTTTGTTAAATCCTTATTATTATCAGCTGCATTTCACGTGTAAAATTTTAAATGTATTTTCAAATTATTATTTATAGTAATTATAGGGAATCGATTTATTGGTTAATGAGAATAGAAAACTGATCCTCCTGTTTATGTCCAGTAGAATCTTATATTAATTCTATTAAAAAGTACGTCATATTTTCTTAAGTACCTACTGTTATCATACGCTTTTCATATATATTTTCTTTTACGTGCCATATCCTTTTAGACCGTGAGCGATCATAGCTCTCCACAATTTCGTCGCTCTTAATTAATGCTATCCTATATTCTGCCATATGTTTAGACAATATACTCCGCTAGGTTATTCATGGTTTTCTTCTGCTTTTTCCTCTTGCTTTCAGTATAGTCTGTGAGTGTCAAATTCTTCAAGCCTTCTTTCCTCAATAGGTCCCAGAAATTTTAACTGTCTCTCTCTGACTTTAAAAGTGAGAGACCTTTTTGCTTTTTCCTTAAAACTTATCTTTAAATACATAAATATACAGATAAACTGCTACTGTTTTCTCATCTATAGTAATATGCCAATGTTGTTAAATCTCCATATCATCGCAATGAAGGATTTAAAAAGTGGAGGGATAATTTCTCTTGAGAAACTACTGCTATACTTTCCGCTTCATTAGCTTTTGAACTGCTGATTAATGGTATGTTTATTTCTACTTATGACAATGAGATAATTTTGGTAGTTGGTGGATCGAGGACGATCACTTGATCAACGATGGTTGCGTCAAATGTGTAGGTAACGCGATGTTGGAAGAGCCGAAACTATGTATGAACCCAATCACAGAGAATTACTGAGGACGCATTCCTATTCATGTAGAAGATATATTCGATGAAACCACTTGAATGCTGCTGCTAGTACGTATCTCAACCAATCAATTAAGTAAATGAATAAAATATATATACATTCAACGACTGGACGAAGGTACAAATGAAGAATTTCATCAGAAATAATTTATTTTCCTTTGATAAATTTCTCTATTTTGAACTTTATGTTTGAAATCTCCTAATGAAACGTATGGGAATTTTCTCCAATACAAAGTATTTTCCAATTTGCTTTAATTTTCGTCCTTTAGGATTTCATCAGACTAAATTTATTATGCTGGTGCGACTGCACATGCGCACGAACGAAATATTCTGCTAGATATTAAAAAAAATTTAAATTCTGAAAATATTCTAAAATTATCAGCGTCTACCTTTCTCACGCATGATGAAGTACGAAACGCGTCACAAGTAAACTTTTTCCACTTTGTCATACATTTTCCCCAATACTGTTCTTGATATATAAAAATACATATCTTTATCTCATATATATATATATATATATATATATATATATATGTGTGTGTGTGTGTGTGTGTGTCTGTATGAGTTAACGATATATTTACAAAAAATTTATTTTTATGAATTCGCTGATCAAATCGGATTCCTGATTTCAGATGATGCAAATTGATTGTAGAATCAACCTTAAGCAGTATTTTAAGCTAATTATTTCTCATTTGTATGGGAATTTTGTTGGTACAGTTTCGAAGCATCTTACAAAAGTAAATTGAAAATTGTCTTGTCTTCTAAATACTTATATAACTTTTATTATCTTTATCTTCGAAGTAAAACTAGCGAATTTTTTCATTCATAAGTCTTCATTGACGTTATGCGTAGATCGAATATCAAAAGCAAAGATTTAGTAAGTGATTTATAATTTATTTTCTATTTACGCCTTTGTCTACAATTAATTAAAATAAGCCGACGTACTGACTTGTAAATTGTGCTTTGCTTGAGGCCAAAAGTAATAGACACTTTTCTTTGTGTTCTTTCAATTGTAAACGTAAATGAACCAATAAGAAACAAGTATTTTTGAGTTCAGTACAAAATTATTCGTCGACTAAAAATTGGTACCGTGTGTGCTTGACTGGGAATTCTTTAATTTGAATGTGTCAAGTGTAGACATTGATTTGTGGGCAGAAACTGAAAAAATTTGTTCAGTATTAATTGACATTAGTAGAAAAATGAAGATTCATGAATGTGGGGAGTAAAAATAAAAGAATTGAAAGAAAGAAAATATAATACAAAAGAAAAATTCGTTGAAAAAAAGAAAAGCAAAAAGAAAGAGAGAAGCTAGTGTAGCAAGCTTAAAAGACAAAGAAAGAAAGATGCATACAAACTAGCTTCTAAGAAAGAAAGAAAGAAGAAATAAAGAAGATAGATTCTCATTAAAACAAGTCAGAATAAAGAAAGAAAGAAAGAAGCTCGTGATAGCAAGCTTCTCAGTAATAAAGACAGATGAAGCTACTGATGACAACTTTCTTAGAAATAAAGACAGAAATAAAGTTGTGATAACAAGTTTCTCATAAAATCAATAAAGAAAGAAAGAAACTGGGAATGAAAAAAAAAAAAGAAAGACGTATAAAATGTGACCTTGTAAAGTATCTATTTGAATTTCACCATGCTCGATTTATCATGGACGTGACTTCTTGATATTATCGGTCTGGGGAAGTGATCACAATGCGCAACTACATATGAAATCCAAGTATTGTGAGTGAAATTTTGTGGTGGGAACCGTCGATGGTTCTAAAAGCACGAAGTCACATGTTATCGTAACCAAAAACTGATCACGCCAGATTACTCGGTCTCTCCCAGAAAATTCCGCTCAGCATATTTGGAGTATAAACTACAGATGGGTTCTGTGAAATGAGCAGCTGTATCTAATATGGCTTGGCTAGCCCTTATCCTGTGTGTACTCGGAATATATATATATATATATATATATATATATATATATATATATATATATATATATATATATATATATATATATATATAAGAAACAAAAAAAGACAATGACAAAAGGACGACTTAGCCGAGGCATATTGTCCTCTGATGGATTTTATCAAAGCAAATATAAGGATTTTATTTTGCAATAAGTATTTTCAAATGAAAGTAAAATGTCGTTAATTTTGTTTATTCGACATTAAATAAATTATGGAGGAAGCTAAGAGATATAATTTAATATTCAATAAATGTTTTTCAGTTAGCCTGATGTATATTTATGAGTATTCTTACATTTAAAAAGTTTGAAATATAAACAAACGGTAGTTTTACATTTGTTTATAAATATTTGTTGCAAATTAATAACCGTTCAGATTACGGAACGCGACAGCTAAGACATATTTTTAGTTAGATCGGAAAATGTGTGTGTATCTTGGTTTGGAATAAAATTTTGAATCACTTTTAAGTAAATTCCGTGTGTTTTAAATAAATAATTATATATATATATATATATATATATATATATATATATATATATAATTATTTATTTAAAAATATGATTCTAACACGCAACATAAGAGGTCTCATGTTTCAAAACAAGAGCCGAAAACTTCAATATAATTATTTGAATTAAATTGAATTAAAGTAAGCTCTGTTCCATCTTCAAGCAATTTTTTTTTTTTTTTTTGGAATAACTTATTTCTGAAATTTACGTGTTTTAATAGCATATTTATTATTGAAATCAAAATTTCCATGGTAACGGCTAGCGTGATTTTTCATATAGAAAGGGGCGCAGGGTGTTAATAATTTGTATCAGTATAGAGTTACATTCATAGATGTTAAGTCAGGGTAAGGTTGGGGTGTCTAAATTTAAAACGGAAGATGATTTCGTCTAGTCTGGTTTACGTGTCTATGGAGATTTATTTATTTTTTTATTTTATTTTTTCTGAAAGGCTTTTGTGTAGACAATGGAAAAATAAAAATAAAAACTGATGAAAATAAACAAAAATTATGTAACTGTAGAAACCCTCAAAATTGCCCTCTACAAAATAAATGTCGCACTGAATCATTAGTATACCAATGCAATATCTCTTCCATTGAAAATCCTAAAAACATAAAAATATATATAGGTTACACAAGCCATGAGTTAAAAAAAAAATATTCAGCCAACATCAAAGTTCATTTAGGCTAAATAAATATAAAAATCAAACATCTCTCTCGAAGTACTTCTGGCAACTAAAAGAATCAAATAAAACACCTACAGTAAAATGGAAATTAATAAGAAAAGCTAGAATATGTAGGTCATTAAATGACCCATGTCCTTTGTGCATACATGAGAAACTATATATTACTAAGTTTATAAAAAACAAAAATTTACTGAATCAGAGGAATGAAATAGCTATTTTATGCCATCATTGTCAAAAATTTTCCTTAAATAATATTTAAAAATAAAAATAAATTTAAAAAGTGTGACCTCGTAATATACGTATTTATATTTAATGGGAAAATATAATTTTATATACTGTAAGTAATTATATTTCATTTACAAAAAAAGTCTATTAAAATAACAGTGAAAATACTTTAAAGTTGTATTTAAAATTTTAGTTAAAACGAATTCTAACCTAAACATCTTTTAAAATTGTAGTTAAATAAAACGTATTCTAACCAAAACACCTCTCTCAAAGTACTACCGGCACTTAAAGGAATCCAATAAAACACCTACAGAAAAATGAAATTATGATGCAAAGCTATAAGATGTAGGCCATTGAATGTCCCATATCCTTTGTACAGACATGTGAAACTATATATTACTAAGTATAAAAAAAATAATTACTAAATCAGAGAAATAAATTAGCTTTTTTTACCGTAATTGTCATAAATTTTACTTAAATAATATTTAAATATAAAAATTTTAACAAAGGTAATATACATACTTATACTTGATATATAAAAATAATTTTACTTCCTGTAAGTAATTCTAATACATTTACTTCTTTTAAAAAAGAAATATAGTCTATTAAAATTAACAGTGAAAATATTTTAAAGTTGTATTTAAAATTGTAGTTAAATAAAAAGAAATTCTAACCTAAACATCTTTTAAAATTGTAATTAAATAAAACGTATTCTAATCTGTAGATCTCCCTCTAAGTACTAAAAACACTTAAAGGAATCCAATAAAACACCTACAGTAAAATGAATTTAATATGAAAAGCTAGAAGATGTAAGCCATTGAATGACCCATGTCCTTGGTACTTACATGAGAAACAAGATATTACTAGGTTTATATAAAAAATAAAAGTTTACTAAATCAGTGAAGTCAATTAGCTATTTTTGGCGTCATTGTCATAAAGTTTACTTAAATAAAAAAAAATTGTTACCTAATAATATACATACTTATTGTTGATGTGAAAATAACTCTACATAAGGGATTCTAATACATTTACTTGTTCTTAAAAGAAATATAGTATATTAAAAATTAATAGTGAAAATATTTTTCAAACTGTAGTTAAATAAAACGTATTCTAACCTGAACAGCCCCACCCCAAAAAAAATCTTTAAATATACAAATAGAAAAAATGCCGTAAGAATTTTTGCCGTTAACAATAAAAATTTTACAAATCCAGACGGCATGCATTTAACGGATGTCAGATTTCATTGATGAATACATCCCTACCCCCTACCAAAGCGTAGCTAAAAACCAATACATCAAAATAGACATAAAGAACACGCAAACACCCCAGTCTAGTGGAAGTGAATTTATCTGTAACCTTGGAAACGTGAATTATGATTTTAGCTGTGTCTTTAAAACTCAGTAATTTTAAAAGTTACTCCAAAATTTGCGTGAGGATGAAATGGAACTAATGTCTTTAATTTAATTACAAAATTAAATTCGGGCCTTCCATTTTTGAAACATGGTTAGAACTGTGTAGCGGAAAAACCATATTTTAAATCAATTAATTTATAATATATATATATATATATATATATATATATATATATATATATATATATATATCACATACATAGATATATATATTCACATGCATACATTCATATATATATATATATATATATATATATATATATATATGTATGTATGTATGTGAATATATGTTATATATGCGTAAACGCTATGTAATTCTTTTTATGTAGGCAGTCGCAAAAATGTGGAAAATAGCTGTTAAGTGATTTGTTTTGGAAGTTTTGAAATACATTTTCTTATAGCCACGATTTGAAGTCGCTCATCTTCTTTCAAGATTATTTGCACTGTTATCTTACTGAATAAGATTCTTTAGTTGGTTAATTTCAGAATATATGCTTTTCCTTAGAAATATGTTGTGGTGCTTATTTTGGGAGATTTTTAAGCTACATTCATCTTGTCTTGTTCTCTATTTAAAGAATATCATGAGACTCCTCCATTCTGACAGCTGTGTCACATTGACGTGCCTTTTGAAAAACACTTTGTCAAAACTGGCATATTTTTGTTCATTGATCTAACACCAAAGGTATAAGAAATGAAGCAACATTTTCGTCATATCTATCTATCTATCTATCTATCTATCTATCTATATATATATATATATATATATATATATATATATATGTATGTATGTATGTATATGTGTGTGTGCATGTGTGTGTGTAATGAAATGAAGCAACATTTTCGTCATATATATATATATATATATATATATATATATATATAAATATAAATTTACAGAAGAATAACAGTGTTACTAAAACGGACATAAAGTACAGCGTGGTTTATGGATAAGATATCGTGAATAATTAAAAGCGGATTTCTAAGTTTTTACTTGAGATTATTCGATGAATGATACTTCACGGTTGCGTAAACCCGTTAATGTTGAGAGTGATAAAATGAAGATACGACTTGACAATAATCAATATGTAAGATAACACAACATATATATTATGTCTAAATTAAGTATGCCAAATCATTTAAACTAGTTAAATTCAGTTTCTATTTTGTACAATTATTAAAGGACGCGGTGGAATTTGTACGGCTTGTTCTTGTATTAGTATTGCATTGACTTTTACAGAATAAATTGAACGCTACTGAACTTGGCCCAATCTACAAAGATGGACAATGTCATTATTATCAGGTAAAAGCGAATATTTGTTTGGGTTCAAAGGAGAAAACTGCATAAAAGATTGATAACTATGCCAAAAATGTATTAACGTATTCTCTTATAAAATATCCGCTGCAAGAAAAGACATTAATGTATTCTTTTGTAAATCTTTACTTCTGAGAAATGTTGGCATATTTCCATTCCAACTGCACCTGCCTAGCCGACGGTTGTTTTAATGAAGAATGAAGAAAAGACATTTTCAGTTTTACAGGCAAAGACTAAAACAAAACAGAGTGGTATCAAGCTGATAGAGAGCCAAACGCTGCCTGTAGTCTTGAGGAATAGATCAGTAGGAGTTGTTTTGATTTTATGTCTTCGATTTTGCTTTGCCGGAACTTCTGCTGAGATTCCTCCAATGAAACAACGAAAGAGAATATGGTTAAATTGAATAAAAAGTTACAAACTTCAAAATATACATAACTTTTATGAAAAATGGATTTGGAACTGCACGCGCAACACAATTCTACACATATTAGTGAGGGGTCACCATCTAAAATGTTTGAGTCTTTCACATTTCAATGTTTGAAGGCTGTAAGTATAGATAAATATAGAATAAATATTGAATCACTTCGGAGGAAAACCATTATTTAGGGCTCTCATACGCACACATTTTCATTACATTGCACTTAACACCTTGCGGCAGAACATCAAAAAGCCCAAAATTATGTGCAACAAACAGAGGCGTGGAACGTAGAATAGGCTAGTTGAAATTCCTGGTTGTTCTGTTGTGTTCACTTCGGTGTCTTCGGGAAAGGCCTTTAAACTTTTCTATCCCAAACCATTTTAAATAAAGAGGAACTTTGAATTTTAAGCTGCAGAGAATTGAAAGAGAAACCACACCACTATATTACACAAGATATTAACCAATAATAAAGAAAAGGTGATCTGTGGCGAGTCATGATTTTCTACCTTCTGAAGGTACACGCCTCATCACTTATCTGACCAATGTGCTATAAAAAAGGTACTTAGCCATCCAAAATTTACAAGATTTACAACAACCATTAGGGAAGATTCTGGTCGATAGCTCTAGTCTTCTATATAGGTTCCTTTACCGAAAACATTTCAAAAACCTCTGGCAGCCAAAATGTGATCTGAGACAAATCAATGCAGATATAAACCATAAAAGATTATTATTTTCTTTTAAGCTAAGCAACCTTATTAGCTCGAAATAAAAATAACTGCTTCGTCAATGGAATTGTCTGAGAAGACATGACCTTTACTGTTTGTTTATCTGCTCGGAAGAGAGAGACTTGCCAGGAATTTGCAAGTAAATAAGGAATCAACAGCTTAATGTTCTTAAATTTAGAGATTTTAATCAATGGTTGGATTCGTTACAAATCTACCTCGATACACGTGAAATTTTCATTTTACTCTCACTTTTTTCTTCGAGTACCAGACTAATTAGTATTATTGTTATTATTATTATTATTATTATTATTATTATTATTATTTGTTGCCTTAAGTAATTTTTGTGCTTTTCCATTCCTGTTACTCGCCCTTTTCTTTCCTTTATTTTATTATTTAACTAATGTCCTTATTTACTTTTTGCTTTTCTTTATTTATTCAGCATTTACGTCTGCTCCTTCCGTTATTCTCTTTTATTTGTCTTTCTTATCTCCGGCATTTTTGTAAATTTTCATTGTTTTTTGCTTGTTTTTATTCTCTTTACCTTTCTCGAGATTTGATCTTCTTTGACAAGTTCAAGACAAAACTGTTCACATCTTCTTCTTTACTCACGATTCATTCTTTTTCTTTTCTTTTTCGTCTGCATTCTTTATCTTTCCATGATTGAGGCATTGTACACACAGTTGTCAAGGAAACGACAGAAAATGGGCTTTTAGTAAACAAACGACACGAATTTATGCATAAATACATACACACTCACAACACATTACACACACACATGCATATATATATGTGTGTGTGTGTGAAAACAAAAATCAATAGTGACCTAAACAAATCAGACCGGTTTGTAACTGAAATCCAACACACATCATTTCTAATTGAGAAAGAAAGAGAAGGCCCATTAAGATTTGACATGGCCATGTTTGCACAGAGTTACAAAGGTTAATCCTGCCTCGTCTAATATACGTCTGAGTTAATAATATAAAGAATTCTATTTTCTGAATGTTGCGATATGGCAAAATGTCGTCAAATACAAATAACATGAAAAGTCGTTCATCTGTTTATAAACTTTCATATTCACATCAGGTCGACTACAACGATTTTACAAAACTATTTGTGCTTTAAGCTGTAAAGAGCTGGAGGGCTGCTTGTTGCACTGGAGTAAGTTTTGGCGTTAATGAATTAATATATTTACATGTATATTTATACATATTTATATAATTAATTAATAATTAATATATTTACATATATATTTATATACATTTATATATGTCTTTCAACTCTAAATATCAGTTCTTGTTTTCTTTTAGATTACAAAACAGAATTTACGTAATAATTTTAAAATATCCTCTTTTCCATGAACGTATTGACAGATTTTAATATATTGACTAAAATTATATGAGTCTAGATACATCATCACAACACTTAGATAGATAGATAGATAGATAGATAGATATTATCGAGCTATATTTAGCATGACTACTTCAATGGTTATTTTTGGTTAATTCAATGTTAGCCTGCGAAACTTTTAGAAAAAGTGGTTAGCTATCTATTTTCTTGTTATGATAGCTTGCCGCCATTTCAGAAAATTTGTTAGATACCTACTTTAATATGTACATGCCTTACTATACTCCTATAAAGTATTCATTCTCATAGTAAGATATAAGTGTTATGCTTTATCATATTATCGACGCTTGCTACATTTCTTGAAAACGTTTTCGGTATCGATTGTCAACTTTATAGAATTATTTTAATTTGAAATTATTTCATTGAAATATATTATATCATTTTATGATGTCATTATTATGAAATCATTAAAGAATATTATTATTGCTATATCATTTATCTATTGTCAACTTTTTAGAATTATTTTGATTTGAAATTATTTCATTGAAATATATTATATCATTTTATGATGTCATTATTATGAAATCATTAAAGAATATTATTATTGCTATATCATTTATCTATTGTCAACTTTTTAGAATTATTTTGATTTGAAATTATTTCATTGAAATATATTATATCATTTTATGATGTCATTATTATGAAATCATTAAAGAATATTATTATTGCTATATCATTTATCTATTGTCAACTTTTTAGAATTATTTTGATTTGAAATTATTTCATTGAAATATATTATATCATTTTATGATGTCATTATTATGAAATCATTAAAGAATATTATTATTGCTATATCATTTATCTATTGTCAACTTTTTAGAATTATTTTGATTTGAAATTATTTCATTGAAATATATTATATCATTTTATGATGTCATTATTATGAAATCATTAAAGAATATTATTATTGCTATATCATTTATCTATTGTCAACTTTTTAGAATTATTTTGATTTGAAATTATTTCATTGAAATATATTATATCATTTTATGATGTCATTATTATGAAATCATTAAAGAATATTATTATTGCTATATCATTTATCTATTGTCAACTTTTTAGAATTATTTTGATTTGACACTATTTCTGCGTGAAATTTTTGCTCCTGAGAAATCATTTTTTTACAGTACGGTTCACCCTGTACAAGGCAGAGCGCTATGTTAAGAGTTAGTTTATACGGATAGAAGGGGAAGATAACGTTTAACTCTAGGCTTGAACTAATTAGGATTGTAGTGATCAGGGAAGCATCCTCTTGGGAGTCAGTTTCATAAAGCGGTGGTTTTCGGGAAGAAGCTGTTCGAATGGAACTTCTCGCCGATGGAGGGAATTGGGAGTAGTTTGCTACTATGTAAGACATGGTCTGTCTTAGACGCGGAGTTTAAACCTGGTAGAACCAAGGAATGTAGTTCGTCCGAGCACTTTTCATGGTAGTAGTGATAGGGCAGTGAGAGGTTCACGACATCCCGCCTTTGAGAGAGAGGGATTGAAAGTTGGAAAATAATATTTCTCCAAGAAGGTCTCGGAGACGCTTTTGAACTCAAGACTGGAAAGTGAGGACTGGGTAGCCCCACCCAAGTATGGCAACAGTACTCTTTTTCTGGCCTAATCAGACTCTTATAAAGTTAGAGAATAGAATGAGAAGTCAGGTACTTACTGGAGCGTTACAGGAAGCCGATAATTTTACCTGCATCTTTAGAGATGGATCATATATAAGAGTTCCACATGAGGTATGAGACTGAGGCCCACTATTCTCTCAAGGCACGGAACCTCCTCGAAGAATAGATAAGATAGTATTTTAAAAAAAAGGAACCATTGAATTGATTTCTGCTAATTTCATTCAGTCTTCGAATATGATATAATTTTTGACATTGACAGTTGCATGAAGCTAGCAAAGTTCAGGTAATTTGAAAAAGAATGCTAGAAATTCAAGGGATGCAAAAATGAATTATAAATGATATTATTTTTATATGCCACACCTAACCGAATACAATGGCAATATTTATTCATTGATGTTTTTTCAATTGCTATTTGATTTCATCTCTTCCAGTTGTACACAATGAACATCATTTTTGACGTACAAAAATATTCAATGCATGCTGATTAGTATTTCTCACATAAAATGTACATTTTTCAACATGCCGTTCTGCATTCAAATTCAAGACGCGTTCCGGACTGAAACAATATTCCAGTTCACTTTTATCTTTAAATATGCCGGCATCAAAAAATAAACGCTGCTCAATTATTGATACCAATATGTCATGCAATCTTTGGAGAGTGTTTCGTGTCTCTTATGTGTGATTGTTTTTTCAATCCATTTATTTGACAGAAGATTAACCAACCGTTTATAAATCGCTTTGATGTGGGTAAAGCATCAATAATTATAAGGTTTTTTGTTTTGTCTAAAATATCGGATTTATAGAGGATTTGTGTCCAATCCCGTTTATAAAACCATTCCTAATGCCAAAACAAACCTTCAGTGGGTAATTATGCATAGAATAACTCTGTTCTGTTGGTGATGTTTCCATTAATTCCAGATCACTGACAATCACATTTTCATGTTTTACAATGTATTTTATGGTTTTTAACAATATACGTACATCTCTATCTATAAAACGCAAGGTGTCTGTGTGTGTGTGTGTGTGTGTGTGTGTGTGTGTGTGTGTGTGTGTGTGTTTGTGTAACGAATGCACGGCCGCAATTTTCGACAGATTTGCACCAAAATTTGCATGCACATGCTCCAAGTTAGCAAGAACGCCAAGACCGACTTTGCATTTCCCAACTCCCATTGATATTGGAAATAAACGATTTTTTCATGCTTCTACGGCAGTTTTCATGTAGTTTTCGGCCATTTTCTACTGGCCAGAATGAGAGCCTATAGCTAGCTGCCAAGAATAGGCAGGAAGATTCTATTGGCCAGCGTGAGAGCCAACAGCTGACTGACACGAATGTTAACTAGCATGCTAGGATGCAAAAAAAAATCGATAGCTGCATTCGTCACAAGTGGGAAAAATTTAAATCTGTATGGCACTTTACTCCAATTGGCTCATTCGCTTGCTTAAACTCAACGTTGATTCTGATTCCGCAGAACTGGGTTGGGTGTGAAAAAGTATTTGTTGTTAACATTCTTTTTTCATTCGGTTTTTCCAGTTATGAGTCAATTTTTAAAACTGATCGATTTGTGTTCATTTTGTCTAGTTCTTTTTCGTAACAGATTTAATGTTTAGTATAGAGCTTAGAAAAAATTCGCCGTGTGAGATAGGCAAGAAGTAGGGCATGTAGCAACATCAGCACGGCAAAGGGCACTCCTTTAAAGGCAAGGAAAGGCAAAAATATTTTAAGTGAGGTGATAGCGATTGCTGTATGAGTCGTACGATTTTTGAATCAAGCACGGGAAACGCCGGGCCTTGCTGCTAGTTATACATATAATAACTATATTCTGTCAGTCATGATTGCCTTAATTTCTGACCCTTGACAATCCCTTCCTGCTTGACTTTTCTATGCAGTTCTATAGTAAAATCATTTACAATGCAAATATATTATTCTGTTAGTGTTGTTTGCATACATTCCTGGCGATAAACAATCACTTGTTTCTGATTTTCTATGTATAATTTACATAAGGTCGAAACAGTTTTCTCATCATTATCTCCCTGGTACCAAACTATTTAAGTATGATATTTAACAAAAAATTTGACTAAAGTGAAGCGTAAAGTCAGTGTTTAAAGTATTTAAAGTCACTGATTAACAATAATTGAACATTATGATTCTCAAATTCAAATGCAGTAAGCGCATAGAGATTATTGAATTAATTTTGTCTACCGCTATGATAAATCCTACCTGTGATATCATAGCTTACTGAAATGACTAACTATATATAACATACAAATATAGCATGTAGAATGCACTCGCTTTTTTTCAATCATGAAAAACTCTATTTCAGCCCCTCATTTTTCAGCCATTTCTTTCAATGTTGATTCTCACTTCGAATTTATTCGACTCATACAATTTAGAAAAAAAATAATGACTCATTAAATTCAAAGAATGATACATCGGAGAGTGAGTATAATAATAAATATGGTCCCAAAGCAGCAAAAATATCACTTAATTCAAGAAAATATTTTAATATGTCAGGAGAATTAGAGGTTATTAATCTTGAAAAATAGGTTTTATATTGCAGTAGATTTATCACCCAAAATTAAAGTAAACCCAAAACACTCACACACACACACACACACACACACACACACACACACACATACATACATATATATATATATATATATATATATATATATATATATATTAATATAAAGAGAAAGAACGGTAACATATATAATCCGATGTTCTTCTTAATATTTTTATTTTTTTATTTTTACAAAACAGTGCTCAATGCAAATCTACAGAGCATAAATATTATAAATTTAGTAACTTAAAAATATGGTTCCATCCCTACTCCTGTTTAATTTTCAAGCGAATTTTGGAATAAGTTATTTTTAAATTTACTGTGTTTTATAAGCACATACATTCATAATATTATTTTCTAAGGATACGGAGAAATCAAATCATTTTAACAAGGGGCGGTATTCATTTTCACTAACAACTATTGTATCAAAATATGAGTTACTTTCGAAAAGTCAAAGTAGAATAGGGATACCTTTTCCAACGCATGATTTCAGATTTCAAGGTCGATCTGAAATATCAAAACTTAAAAAAATATAAATAAATACTTTCATAAAAAATATTATTTTTTAATTTGCATCTTTTTAGTTGTTTTATATATATATATATATATATATATATATATATATATATATATATATATATACACAAAACTTTTCCAATTTTTCTAAATAATTTCTTTATATATATATATATATACATATATATATATATATATATATTCATACGCGTTTCATTAAATAGTATAGACAAGTGTTGTCTATTTTATGTAAATTTTTTTCGTAACGTCTGATAAGTTTAATAACATTATCGTTGAACGAAGAAAGAAATTCACAATATTGATCCATATTTTTTTTAATACAATCTAAGCTTTCGGCTTACTTAACTCATTATCAAAGACAAAGATGTCAATTACAACATATTAAGCAATGTTTCTTTATATATATATATATATATATATATATATATATATATATATATATATATATATATATATATATAAAGAAAAATTATTTAGAAAAATTGGAAAAGTTTTGTGACGCGTTTCATTCGTTAGGATTTAATCGGATTGGGATTTGTTGATGTTCCCACGTCTACAAATGCGCACGAAACGAGAGAATATTTTTACACTATTTACATTATTCGTTATTCTTTGTTGCCATATTTATCACAACGTTGTACGCTCTGGCCTTCTTCAGGTGGTTGGAATGTTGAACTGAACCCTTTATTCCACGCTTTTCTAGTTCCACGTGCCATGTCTAATGGATGTCAGTTATCTCCTGTTAATTCACCTCACTAAGTTCTCCCCCTCTCCAGGTATTGAACTCACACTCTTTGGGTCCTGTCACTAGATCTAACTAACGTGTGTCCTTGAGGACCTCTGTGTAGGAATTTCGGGGTATTATAAACCTAATGTCTTCTGCAACATATTTTTACCAGTGCCCATATTGCTATTTTTGATGTTATCATTAAATTTTTTTACCAGAGCTCATATTGCAATTTTTGTTGATGTTATCGTTTTTTCCCCGGCACTTTTTCTTACTGCTTCCCATATTGTATTCATTTCTATGTTTGGTCGGCTCAGGAGATTTTTGTGACCTACTATATGTGCTGATTCCTTAAGTTTCCGAATTTTCTAATGATGTTGTTTATCTATGATTTCAACCTGATTCCACAGACGGCGGTGATATCCCTTTTCTCTCCATATCTGGTCAGCCTCGCCTGATTTTTTCACTTCCCTTCATGTTACAGCTGTTTGGTGTTCTTGAAACCATACCTTAAGGGGCGGTCTGTCTCCCCTTTATATTTCTTTCCGCAGCTACACGGGATTTTCTGAGTTTTGTCGTCCTCCTACTGTACCCTCCAATTCCAGTTTATTGGGGCTGCTGCCATGTACCCAGGGTAGATGTTACATTGTAGGGTACTACTTATACTGACCAACTCTGTATCTAATATCTCTGGGTCGCCACTTATGACTTTTGCTAGGTGTTTTAAGCAGCGGTCAGTCCCTTTCTTTACACTGTATGTGTGGTGGGAGTTGAAATTGAGGTACTGTCCGGTGAATGTCGGTTTGCGGTATACGGATGTCTTGAACCCTTGCTCTATTCGAGATATTAGAACATCCAAGAATGGGAGGGTGCTGTTACTTTCTTTCTCCACTGTGAACTGTATCGAAGGTCTTATTGAGTTCACATGGTCCAGCAAAACCTGAAAATCTTCCTGGTGTGGCCAGAGATATGAAGGTGACATTTTCGCTTCAGTGGATTATTTTCTCTTTTAATCTTTTAAACACCTTATCTGATAAAAACCGTGGGGTAGCATAAAGGACGATGTTTCAAATATTTTACATCTTAAAATGCCTTATATTTTCGTTTTTGAATTTATTTATCCGTTCTTGTTGGTATATATCAAACATTATTTAGAAAAATATGACAAACTGGAAAAGTTTTGTTTCATCCGTTAGGATTTAATCGGATTGGGTTTATATTATATTATATATATATATATATATATATATATATATATATATATATATATATATACAGAAGATATCATAAAACTCATGGAGCATGTCCTTACATTGAATACTTTCAACTTCAATGGAGCACACTACCTTCAAATAAGAGGTTGTGCCATGGGCACCATTGTAGCTCCATCATACGCTACAATATTCATGGGAAAATTTGAGGAGACCCATATCTATCCAACCATTGGTAGCGACTGCGTATTCTATGCAAGATATATCGATGATATATTCTTTGTATACACGGATAGTGATGACAAACTTACCCAATTCCTTATGACCCTAAACACAGTGCACGACTCAATTAAGTTTGACTATGAAAAGTCCACAACATCAGTAACATTTTTAGACACCCGCATTTACATAGATGAAAACAGGAAACTACAAACGACACTACACACTAAAATCACCGACACGCACAACTATCTACACTTTAAGTCTTCCCACCCTAAACACCTCAAAGAGAACCTTCCCTATTCACAAGCGCTTAGACTCAGAAGGATATGTTCCAACAATGAAGAATTAAATAAACACATTGAAAATTTGGAGCATCAATTCACAACACGTGGCTATGAACAACACCTAATCAGGGAACAAATAAATAAAGCAATTTTCACACCTAGAGAAGACACCCTAATGTACAAGATTAAAAATAAATCTAGCCGCATCCCTCTAGTAACCACTTTCAACCCCACTCTGCCTCCACTATCCCATATAATCAAACGTCGCTGGGAAATACTACATCTCAAACCAGACCTAAAAAAATTGTTTGAGGGACACGGCCTTCTTGCATATCGTAGACCTAAAAACCTAAAAGAAATCATAGGTAGTAACCACATTTTAGGGGACAAGGTAATCCGTAATAAACTAAGAACAAAAACAACAGGATTTTCCCAACCATGTAACAACAAAAGAAGTTTATGCTGCAACCATATTAAAAACACGAATTCATTCACTAGCTCAATCACTAAATCTACTTTCAAAATCTACCACGATTTTAACTGTAGAAGTCATAACATAATTTACCTCCTAGAATGCACACTATGCCAGAAACAATATGTAGGAAAATCTGAATGGCCCTTTCACTACAGAATTAATAATTATCGTAATCGAATTAAGTCGACTCCCCATGAAAAATTATTACCTGTAGAACAACATTTCCGCCTGGAAAAACACGATTTCAAAACCCATGCGAAATTCACTATAATTGAGAGAATAGAAAAGTTCAGAGCAGATAACATTAGAAAGATTTTAGAGTCCCATGAAAATAAGTGGATACAACGTCTAAAAACAAAATATCCAGCCGGGCTAAATCATAAATTTAACAATACAGATAGTAGCAATATATAAATCAACAAATCAAAACCTACCCACATTTCTCACCCACACAAGACAGACATGCTTACGGAGGTGTTGAGGCCTCACACTTATACACTTATACACACATCCACACGAATATACACACTTACACACATCATACTCACTCACTCCCTAATGAGCCAAATGATAACACACACACACAGCAATACACACGCTTACACATGTCATACTCACTCACTCCCTAAGAACCAAATAATACACACACAGAGACACAACCCCTCACCAGGTCCAATAAAACTATCAAACTGACCAGAGAGTTCGGAACAGCATGTATATCCAGCTCTTATCTCAAATGACAATTTAAAAGAGACTGTTTGACCAACACAAGGATTGTTAAAAGATTCATGTTAAAAAGATAAAAAAATAAAAAAAAAACAAATGAAAACTACAGACAAAAGTTCATTTTCTCCATCAAGACATTCATTTCTGTAGTTCATTGCTACCAACAAGCAGAAATATTTCTCCTCCCATTTTGGTCGAAACTTGTCGAGGAATCTAAATGGAATAATAATAAAAAAAAAACAAAAGAATATAAATCTACAACCCAGTGTGTCTGAAGATTTTAATTTTTTAATATTTTTTTATTGTTCAAATATATATATATATATATATATATATATATAAATATGATTCCAACAGGCTACATAAGAGTTCTCATATATATATATATATATATATATATATATATATATATATATATATATATATATATATATTAGGTTGGTGCAAAAATAATGACGTAATAATATCGTTTTTTGAGGTATTTTTTAACGTCAAAAACGACATTATTACGTTACTATTTTTGCACCAACCTAATATATATGTGTTTGTGCGTGCGTGTGTGTGGCGAGAGAGGAGAGAAAGAGACAGAGAAATTATTATTAAAAGGTGATATTATCAACTGCGAAAACAGGAGTGGTTGGAAACGGAGCTTTCCTATTCTCGATTTCACTCTCTCTCATACACAAATACACGCACATTCACACACACTCTCTCACAGACACGCACACACACATTGTCTCTCTCTCTCTCTCTCTCTCTCTCTCTCTCTCTCTCTCTCTCTCTCTCTCTCTCTCTCTCTCTCTCTCTACCTGTCTCTTATATATATTTAAACAGAGAGAGAAAGAAAGAGGTTTTGTACATTTGTCTATTTCCTGGTTTCTTTTGTCCGGCAAACAATGGAATGTGAGATAATGACTGAAACTAATAATAGTCTTACAATAAATTCGTACAAGTTTTTAATTCGGCTCAAATCAAAGGCCACATTTTAAATACAGCTGCTCTGTTAATTAGTTTCAACACTCAATAAGTTACATGCTCACTTCAACCTCTCTTTTTGTCACATTCTCTCTCATTCTCTCTCTCTCCCTCTCTCTTTCTATCTCTCTCTCTCTTTCTCTCTCTCTCTCTCTCTCTCTCTCATCAGGTTACATCTCTAGTTACAAAAGAATTAGCTTACTTCTATTTTTGATACAAGCTTTTGATGGATAGTTTTAGATTGATATAAGATAATAGAGGCGGTGGGAGGTCTATGGAAAGGTCTATCTTGGAAATGTAAAGTAGGGATAAGATTTTTTTTGTTTTAATAATTTACTTAGGTTCAAGTGTACTCAGGTAAGAGGCCAGACAATTTGACCCCTTAAAAAATTTTTAGACAGGAAGAGAAAAGAAGAAAAAAGGAAGAAAAATTGTAAAGCAGGGGAAGGGGAAAGGAGGAAAAAGAAAGAAAGAGTTCAGGGGAGTTGGGGAGGAAGAAGGAAGAGTGAGTTATCATATGTAGGCATATTACGGTGATACTTGAAAAGAACATGAGTATAATTTATAGTTCATACATAACATATTAAAGATTACCAGCAAAGTAAGAATAAAATAAAATAAGGTATATTAATAATATTATTAATAAAATTATTAATAATATTATTAATCTTGATTCATACAATTGTAATTAATAGAGGATAATATATTAAAGATTATTAAAAAAATATATATTTTAAAAAGTTTATAAAAATTAATAATATTATTAATATTAATAATAACTAATAATAATAAATAATTAATAATAATATTAATAATTAATATAATAACGGTTAAAATAAGTTTAAATTTGAACTTTAAATTTAAAAATTAAATTAAAGTTTTTAAATGATGAATATATTTAATATTAATTAAATATTAAATATTTAATATTAATTTAATATTAATAATCAGATTACTTACTACTACTACTAAAAATAATATTATTAATCATAATAATAAAAAGAATGATAATAATTCGATAAAACATAAATAGCTAAATCCAAAAAAATAAAAACAAAAATTAAAAATATGAAAATAATAATGTTGCTTCGGAAATTTGTTTAGTAACATTATTTTGATGTGAAATTTGGCAGTGTAAATGAAAAACCTAAATATATACAGGCATATTCAATCATATACGTATTCTTATAAATATATTTTTATATACATATAATGATATCAAGCAAAACATATAATTATATAAAGACCAATACATAAAATCATCACATATACATCTTAAATATGTGCGTATATATATAGACATATACACAAATATATACACAATTTCACATATGTACACCTAAGTACATATGTATATATCTACATATATACATCTATATACACACATAAAAAACACATAAAAAACACACAAAAAATTTCTAATATTATCACACATATATATACATACACACACATATATATACATACATATAAACATATGCACACACCTATATACACACATGCACATACACACATACACACATACATAAAAACACACACAACACACAAAAAGTTTAAGAATATTATAACACATCTACACATATATACATATATATATACATATAAACATATACACACCTATATATAAATATATACTTATATACACACATACATACACACACACACACACACACACATATATATATATGTATATATATATATATATATAGAAAAAGTTGCAAATTAAAAAAATAATAATGTTTTTTATGAAAGTATTTATTTATATATATATTTGATATTTCAGATTGACCTGAATCTTTCTTCAGAAATCACTGTTTGTTACAAGTAAATTAAAATTACTGTTTGTTTACAAGTAGCGTCCGTCGCGAGACGCGGACGTCACGTCATATGGAACGCCACTGTGTTCAAATATTCCTAACATAAATCTAACTGTAATAATATTTTAGATGTTGTTTAAAAAAATAAAATTTTTTTTAACTATATCTAAAAAATGTTTAACTATTGAAATATTTATAAAGATTTAAAATATCCAAGTCTTTATTTAACCCTAGTTTATATGTATTTAATTTTAAAATCCAATATTTTTCTTTTTTTTCTGCGTGTGTATGTGGAACTGGAATCAGAATCTATTAATAAACATTTACAGTTTTCTAATGAGTGTCCTGATTGATTAAAGTGTTCAGCTATGGGGGAAAAGGATTGTTTTGACGTATGGTTTGTTTATGATTGTTGAAGGGAAATCTAAAATTATTTTCAGATTCACCAATATATCCACTATTAGGACATAAGGTGCAGAATAAATAGTAGATTGATTATGTTATAGCTATCACAGGTGAGGTGAGGTGGGTGTATCTTAATATTGGTGTTGGGTACAGAAAATACATTATCTATTATTAAGTGTTTGCAAACTAAGAAACGAGGTTTGTTACATTTGTAATTTCCTGATTGGTTTGTATTGTTTAGATATTTGGTAGAGGTGAGGATAGCTGATAGGTTAGGTGATTACTTCTTTGCATTTATGGGTGGTTTATCGAAAATGTCTTTGATCTTTTTGTCTAACTGGAGGTTCTTGTAATCCTTTTTTCAATTGTGAATAAGTGTGTGGGAATACTGATTGTGGTTAAAAACCATAGGAATCCGATTGTTGTTTTTACTTTTCTTGTATGTGAGAAGTGTGTTACGATTTATGTGGATAGTTTTATTTAGTGCTTCTTTTATTATTTTTATTGGGTATTTACATTTTAGGAATTGTTTTGTTAGGTTATTAATGTTGTATAGAAAATCTAGATGGTCTGAGCATATGCGTTTGATTCTAAGAAATGAGCCGTATACAATAGATTTTTTTAATTTAAGGGGATGACAGCTGTTAAAGTGCAAGAATTTATGTTGGTTTGTGGGTTTGTTGTATAGACTGGTAGAAAGTGTATGTTTGTTTAATTTTATCATAACGTTTAAGAAAGGGATGGATGTGTATGAGTGCTCCATGGTAAATTTAATTGTATCGTGGAAGTTGTTGCAGAAAGTGAAAAAGTTTTTTAATTTTTCTGATCCATGAGTCCATAGTAAGAAAATGTCATCAATATATCTAAAGTAATGTGATGGTTTATATTCTGAATTGTCTAGTATCTTCTTTTCTAGAATGTGCATAAAGATATTAGCATAACTAGGTGCCATTTTCGTGCCCATTGCTGTGCCACTAATCTGTAAATAGTGTTTGTTGTTGAATTTAAAATTATTATGTGTTAAAATGAAATTTATTAATTGGCATATATCTGTAATTTGGTAGTTAGGTAATTTTTTGTTACTAAGGAACTCATAGCAAGCTGATACTCCTTCAACATGTGGAATGTTCGTGTAAAGGGACGAAACATCCATCGTTACTTGGATTGTATCATGGTGGAAGTTAATGTTTTGTAATTTGTTAAGAAAGTCAGTAGTGTCAGTAATATAACTAGGTATGTCAGGCAATAAAAGTTTTAGGATATTGTCTATGTACCCAGATATAAGTTCTGTGAGGGAACCAATGCCTGATATTATGGGTCTGCCAGGTGGCATGATTTTAAAGGTTTTTGAAATTTCATACATGTTTTCTTCCTTATTTGATTGTGTAATTTGATGTGGGTTGGATGAAATGGTGTTAGGGTGTTTTTCTGTAAGGATTTTGGGGAGTTTATGTAGTTTTGGGATAGTGTAGAATGTTGCTGTTTTAGGGTTCTCAGGAATAAGAGATTTTATGGTATTTTTTATGTTGTGGTTCAGGTTGTGAGTGAAAAGTGATAATTCTGTTTTGAATGTGCTAGTTGGGTCAAGAGGTAAGGGTACATAGAATCTGTTATTTGGAAGTTGTGATTCTGCTTCTTTAATGTAGTTGTTAGTGTCTAAGATGGTTATGGCTTCACCCTTGTCGTCTGGTACGATAATTATGTCTCGGTTGTTTTTAAGAGTATATATATATATATACATCCATACGCACAAATACACATAAACGGATATACACACATATACATACATAAACACACACACACACACACACACACATATATATATATATATATATATATATATATATACAAAATATATACATATGAAGACATTTATACATAAATTGTTTAACCCAAGCCCTTAATCCGACATATACAAATTAGGTATAATTCGGTGTCTTGATGATTTAAAATCCCGTAGTTTCCATGGGCAAGTCTTCTAAAAAATGTTTTAAGTATAGTTTGTTACCTTGATCCGGTTTTTACGTCTGCATTTGTATATATATATATATATATATATATAACATGTGTAACACCAAATTTGTCCAAATCGTGTAAAAACAAAACTATCTATTTGTTAGATTAAGCTTTGAACTGTTGTAACTTAGAAATGATTAAAGATATCTGTATATATATATTATTTCAGGACATTTTCCAACTTATTCAAGGTGATCTTCCCCCTCTCTAACACTCTAACTTTCTGTACTGGAGTAACAATTGTCCCACAGGTTTAATATACGATTTCATTTTCAAGTTTACAAGTTTTTTTTCACTGCTCTTTGGACTGTCATGTCTTATGAATTGATTTGTATCTTTTCTACATGGCTATATTTTGAGTTATTTTGAGGGGAAAAGAAATTAACTCTTATATATGCTGCAGACAGACTACTTTTCATTGTGTCAAAAGGTAATTTTTTTAATTGCTGTCCCATGAAGAGATATACTTAAATATTTGAAGAAATGTGAGGGGTGTACTCACTTTTGTGATACACTATATATATATATATATATATATATATATATATATATATATATATATATATATAATGTAATCTACTCAAATCTAAAACAAAACGCTCCTAATACCATCTAAAAACAAAATAATAAACAACTTTTTAGCCCAATAATGAATGTGTCTGTGTTTCTGTGTCTGTATTGTATTGTACCTCTGTTCATAACATATTTTTAATGAGGGCATTAAATGCAAATGTACATAGCTATATATAAGCATATATATATATATATATATATATATATATATATATATATATATATTATGAAAATATATGACGAAGAGCAAAAAGTTTTCATGTGATGCGTTAAGGCCTTCCTATGTCTAAAGTGATATTTACTACACACTCGTACGAAGGACGGAAAGGGGACGCTGAAATTTAAGATTTAACTTACATTTTTTAATATGTATTTTGGCATATAATATAATTTTATTTATCTCTTTTTCTTTTTATCCATCACTTTTTTATCAAATATCTAAAGGACAATGTGTGTCACACGAAAACTTTTCCATTTCATCATAGATTTCCCTAAAATTGTTCTTGATATATATAAATCTATATATCGCTTTCATATATATATATATATATATATATATATATATATATATATATATATATATATATATACATGTGTGTGTGTGTGTGTAAAAAGATACATACTTTGTTCAAATAAATTCATTTCGTTTTTTGCCTTGAAAATGTTAGCAGTGGATGAAACGCGTCGACCAAATCTACATACAGGTTTCCTAATGGCTTTTTCTTGATATATATATATATATATATATATATATATATATATAGATATATTGAGGAATAAAATTTATTAAAAAATTAAAATCTTCAGACATACTGGGTTGTATATTAATATTCCTTCGTTTTTATTATTTCATTTAGATTCTTCGACTAGTTCCGGCTATCATGGCCATCATCAGGAGAAAAATAATTTTCTGCTTGCTGGTAGCAGTGAACTACAGAAATTAATGTCTTGATGGAGAAAATGAACTTTTGTCTGTAGTTTTCATTTGCTTTTATTTCTTTTTATTTTTTTAACATGAATTTTAGTCAGTCTTTGTGTGGTCAAACAATCTCTTGTTTGTTGTAATTTGAGATGGATGGATTCATGCTGTTCTGAATTCCCTTGGTCATTTTGACAGTTTTATTGGTTCCTGGAAAGAAGATGTGTCTCTGTTAAGTGTGTGTGTATTATTTGGTTCTCAGGGAGTGAGTGAGTATGATGTGTGTAAGCGTGTATATTACTATGAGTGTGTGTTATCATTTGGCTTATTAATGAGTGAGTGAGTATGATGTGTGTAAGTGTTTACATTCGTGTGGGTGTGTGTATAAGTGTAAGGCCTCAACACCTCTGTAAGCATGTCTGTCTTGTGTGGGTGAGAAATGTGGGTAGGTTTTGATTTGTAGGGTTATATATTAATACTATCTATATTGGTAACTTTATAGTTAAGCCGGGGTTGATAGTGCGTTTTAAAACGCTGTATCCACTTATTTTCATGGAACTCTAAAATCTTTCTAATGTTATCTGCTCTGAACTTTTCTATTCTCTCAATTATAGTGAATTTCGCATGGGTCTTAAAATCGTGTTTTTCTGGGCGGAGATGTTATTCTACAGGTAATAATCTTTCATGGGGAGTCGACTTAATTCGATTACGATAATTATTAATTCTGTAGTGAAAGAGCCATTTAGATTTTCATACATATTGTTTCTGGCATAGTGTACATTCTAAGAGGTAAATTATGTTACTTCTATAGTTAGTGTCGTGGTAGATTTTGAAAGTAGATTTAGTGACTGAGCTAGTGAATGAATTCGTGTGTCTAATGTGGTTGCAGCATAAGCTTCTTTTGTTGTTACATGGTTTGGAAAATCCTGTTGTTTTTGTTGTTGGTTTATTACGGATTACCTTGTCCCCTGAAATGGGGTTATTACCTATGATTTCTTTTAGGTTCTTAGGTCTACGATATGCAAGAAGGCCGTGTCCCTCAAACAATTTTTTAGGTCTGGTTTGAGATGTAGTATTTCCCAGCGTCTTTTGATTATTTGGGATAGTGGAGGCAGAGTGGAGTTGAAAGTGGTTGGGATGTGGCTGGGTGTATTTTTAATCTTGTACATTAGAGTGTTTTCTCTAGGTGGGAAAATTGCTTTATTTATTTGTTCCCTGGTTAGGTGTTGTTCATAGCCCCGTGTTGTGAATTGATGCTCAAGATTTTCAATGTGTTTATTTAGTTCTTCATTGTTGGAACATCTCCTTCTGAGTCTAAGTACTTGTGAATAGGGAAGTTTCTTTTCTAGATGTTTAGGTTGGGAAGACTTAAAGTGTAGATAGTTGTGGGTGTCGGTGATTTTAGTGTGTAGTTTCCTGTTTTCATCTATGTAAATGCAGGTGTCTAAAAATGTTAGCGATCTTGTGAATTTTTCATTGTCAAACAATTGAGTCGTCCACTGTGTTTAGGGTCATGAGGAATTGGATAAGTTTGTCGTCACTGCCCGTGTATACAAAGAATATATAATCGATATATCTTGCATAGAATACGCAGTCGCTACTGATGAGGGTTAGATATGGGTCTCCTCAAATTTTCCCATGAATATTGTAGCATATGATGGAGCTGCAATGGTGCCCATGGCATAGCCTCTTACTTGCAGAAAGTGTGCTCCTTTGAAGTTGAAAGTATTCAATGTAAGAATATGCTCTTTGAGTTTTATGATATTTCTGGGGGGGGGTCTTGTTTTTTTCTTTTAGTAAGTGCTTCCTGAAGGGCGGTTAGCCCTTCGATGTGTTTAATGTTTGAATAGAGTGATCTCACGTCCATAGTCACTAGAATAGCGTTCTATGGAACTGTTTGTATGTGATTAATTTTATTTAGTAGATCTGTGGTGTCTCTGGTGTAGGCTTTTACTTCCTTAGCTAGAATTTGTATGTAATGGTCTACGTATTTGGAAATTTTGGTCGTGTGGTAGTTGAATGATGAAATGACCGGCCTTCCTGGGTTGTTGCTTTTGGGTATTTTAGGAAGGAGATAGAAGCGAACAGGTGTGATGTTTGTGGGTGTAAGTGTTGTCCATGTTTCCTTGTCGATTAGATTGTTCCGAAGCATTATGTTTAGTGAGATAGTTAATTCTTTTTGGTATTCGGGAAGAGGATCTGTAGGTAAGCTTTTATAGGTTTCTTTGTCGGCTAGCTGTTTGTTGGCCTCTTTAATGTATTCTTTGATTCCCCTGATCAATGTGGCACTCGCTTCGTCAGTCTGTGTTATGATTAGGTCATCTCTATGTGTCAGCGTGTGAAGGGCTATACGTTCCCCTTCAGTAATATTGTTACGTGGCAGCTTACGTGCTATTGTTTTCTTTATGTCATTTGCTACGGCTATTTCAAATGTCTGTATAATAATGTCTGGGTTGTGTGGGGTATCCTTCTTTTTTAATGTATCAAATACGGAAGGTGTGTGATCATTGTCCTCGTAGTGTGCTTTTAGCCGTATTCTTCTTCTAAAGGATTTCAGTTCCTTTGCCAAGGTGTCTTTATCAAACCTTGGGGGACTAGGGCAAAAGCTTAGTTCTTTATTTAATAACCTGAATGTGTTGAGTGGAAATTTATTGTTACTTAAAGTTATGACTCGCCCGCATGAGTCAAGTTTGTATTTGCAAGCATGGCAAAGGTCTTTCGTAAAAGCTCGAAAGCTTGTATCATGTCTCCTATTAGGGATGCTATACTTCCATCCAAGTGTCCTGGTTGGGGGCTTATCCCGTTTTTTTTTTTTTGAAGGTTGAGTGTGTTTGTTGTTGATTGTCTACTAGGGGCTAATTTGGATGGTTTGAGGTATCTAATGGGGTTATGCGTTCTGTAGAAGGGCTGCTGTGTTTTGGTTTGTGTATGTTTGTACGGTAACCAAAGGATGTCTGCGTAAGTTAGTTGTTTGTTTTGGGTGTGTGTTTGTTGATGGTGGAGGTGTTTTATTGTTGGCTGTGGTGCTGGTGGTTGTCTGTTGGTGTATTTATTTAGTCTATTTTGTATTTGCATTGGTTGTGTGGTGGTCAGTGTGGTTGTGGTGTTTTGTTGTTTTCTTTTGTGGTATGGTCGTTCACTTTTTTCAGAGTTAGGCTTGATTTCTCTTTTGTTCTTCTGTCTGGAGGAAATATTCCATTTTAATTTTCTTTGTTTTTCAGTTTTTGTTTTTTGTAGTTTCCTAACTATTTGGTCTGTGTGAACTTTTATGACATTCTTTATGTTGGTATAGTCTTCCGTGTCCGTTTATTTCTTTATTTGCTCATCAAGCAGATTAATTTCCGCTATTGTTGCCGTTATGCTTTCGTGGCAGAACTGCATGGTATCCTGCATGAGTTCCCTGGAGAAGTCTTGTAATTACGGTACCATGATGCTAGAAACGCATCATTATGGTTACCTATGGATGGTTCCAAATCAATCCAGAAATTGGTCGGTATTTATTGATCCTTCAGGCATATCCTTCAGGCATATCCGTATATATTCATACCTGGCTAATTTGTTGGTTGTTCTATTCATACGGATAGCCAATAATTCAGTGTTTATCGCTTCTGTTGGTGTTATGTCCTTGGTTCAGTCCCGTAAAATCTTCAGACACACTGGATTGTATATTAATATTCCTTCGTTTTTATTATTGACTAGAGAGTGCCTTGATCATAGTAAATTTGCTTCTGGGCGCTTGCAGCATTTTACCATTCCTTGCAGAACTTCTATCGTCATAATGTGGGATATCTACTAAGAAAATCGACGGAAAGTAAAAAAAAAAAGCATCTAAATGGAATCGGGTGGCTTAAAATAATAAAATAAATTCCCAGCATCCCTCGTTCATGCGCATGCGTAATCGCACCAACATAATAAATTTAGTCCCATAAAGTCATAAAGGACGAAACGGGTCACATGTAAACTCTATCTAATTTGTCATACATTTTTCCCAATATTGTCCTTGATATGTAAAAAATATATATCGATAGCTCATATACATATATATATATATATATATATATATATATATATATATATATATATATATATATAAATGCCTCCTAATTCAAGAAAACCATTTAACTTTTATATACTGATGCAAATATTTCGTAAGAATTATTAGGAGTTTATTATTCTTGAAAAATAGGCAGTTGATTTATCTCACAAAATTAAATTAAACCCAAAACGCACACGTGTGTGTGTGTGTTATTGTTAACGAATAGATGCATGTTAACTACTCCACGCTCCATAAGTTTCTATTCGTTAACAATAGCACATTTCTAACAAAAACATATTTCGATTCGCATTTATTTTTTCGAGTCCGCTATTACCTGAATCTACTAAAAAAAACAAAATAATTTCCATGCCTGAGGATGGCTGAATGTACAGCCGAAAGTACTAGCAGAATAAAACAAAGACCTTATGCAACTTGAAGTTATTAGAAACAAGGATCATAATCGAGTGGTTCATAGATTAATGTAACTTTAATAAATTTGTTTGCGAAGATGTTTTTCGACATCTATATCATTAACTTTACTAATCTACTTTTTGTATGAATGATTCATGTAATATAAATTGAACTGCACCACATGTTATATATATATATATATATATATATATATATATATATATATATATATATATTTATAGGTTTGTCGATGTTTGTATGTGGAAGTAGATATTTATGTTTATCATTTAAACCCAAGTTTGTATTACTCTGCTTTCTTTTCTTTATTTCTCTCGTTAATTGCCTCTTACTTTACGTCTCTAATCTATCTATTGATCTCCGGCTATCTATGTTGCTCTACTAACAACGTCGTCTTCAGATTGACATATTAAAATAAGCGCCTACGTGTTGTCGTCCAGTTCATCTACATCTTCACATCACCGACCAATCCTTCAGTCCACTTACTTTATAACAGCATTAAGATGAAAGACAAACCTGGTGGCTTTGTTCTCGTCTGAAATACCGGAACAGGGATTGGTGAATATCTGCTACTTTGGGGATTGGAATCAGTTGAAGACAAAAAAAAAAAAAAAAAAAAAATGGGGAAATTCTTCACTTTCTACAAGTTGGATTCGTTCTTTTCCGAGTGGTTTTATTACAATGTTTCCCTAATTCGGTGTTCTTATCCGCAAACAGCATAAATGACTTTCTTTAGAAAGAGCAAGTACATTTTAAACTTGACTGTAAGACCTTTGCCTGACTCTCAATTCAAAATACTCTTCCGTCCTAACGTGAACTTTTAGAATATGCAAAATGTAACAAAACTGTTGGCGCGCACACAAACAGATAAACAGAGCCATAAAATATTTAGAGCCATAAAGTATTTTTAGATATATTTTTGGGATATAATAATGATTTACCGATAAAATTCCTACTAATTAACCCATAGCTGAAGGGAGAAGAGGTGGATTCATGCCTTTCCCAATGTTATTTACGCATAACTGAATATAAAGGACCCAACTTGAAGTGAAATTCAATTATTTGATTTCCATTTCAAAGCCGTTAGCCATTACATCATATGCATATCTAAGATTCCAACACCTGGTATTCCCAAACGGTTACCCATCTAGGTAGAGACCGAGGCCTGACGTTACTTAACGTGATATGGCCGTAAGCCTAAATATAGCTTGAACTGACGAAACATACTGAAATTAACTGTCAAAAAAGAAAAGGTGATGTAATTATTATTATTATTATTATTATTGGGAGAAAACAAACGAAGTTTGCTTTTAAACCATTCTAAATTGATAATTCTCTTTTATGATTTCAAATTATAAACTTACCAAGGATGTTACATAGTGTTTCTTTGGAATTCTTTAGCAAAGCTGAATTTGTCTTTCATTGATCAGATGCAACGACGAGAGGACAGTTTCCGGCATAATTATTCATTTGATGTCGCATCTTATAACAGGAAATATTGATGAAAAATACTGGAAAGATGTTAACATGTTTTTAATCATTTCAACCCAATCAAAGCCATAAAACACCTAAGCCGCAAGGGATTACTAAGTGTTAGAAAATATGATAAAAAACTCTATTAAGGAGAGAGTACAATTAAAACAACAAGAATTAAGAAGACTGCACACAACGATTGAAATTGCAATTAAATTTTTGAAGATCAAATTTGACTGGGAAGCAAGAATCCCAAAGAAAGTTCCATAAGCGAAAGTGTGATAGAAGAAACTTTTAACATAGAACCTACGGTTACACCTAGCCATTTCAACTATAAAATGATTAGAACTTACCGCCAATCTAGTAATGCGCATAAATTCAACAGTCTAGGTTCTATAGAGTAAAGATCATCAGAGCAACTACTATGAAAGTATTTATACAAAATGCATAGGGCAGCTACGTTACGGCGGTGATGAAGTGACTGTAGGCGAAATACCAGTCTATGGTAATGGCTTCAATGTTTAATCTTATTTTTTTTAACGAAATGTTAGCGATATAAAATAGCATTTGTTAGTCAAATATTGATTAACGACGAGCATCTTTGCCAGAGTTAATTTTGTCTTATTTCACAAAATTTTACCGATCAGTAGATAAAGTTTATACACTCAAAACCCAACACACTTTTCTTTAAACATGTTTCATAGAGAAATTGCCAACTGGAATCAGTACGAGGTTTGTTTTTTATAACAGTACAGTTTAAAATCTGTCAGTATTTTAATTATAATAGTAAATCCTTATTTACAAGTGATTTGATAGGTTTGAGTATTTCTCTTAAAAAGCAAACAAGTGAGAAATGTGATGAGATGAAGCCAAATGGATATCATAGGATTGCTAAAAGATATGTGACAGCCGAAGATGGACCGAAAATGGCTGATAAATATTTTAATGATGAATAAATAAGAATGTTATAAGATTTTTTTTTATATATAATTACTCATATTTCTAGAGATAATTTCACATTCATTATTACGATGGGACTCAAATTGACATAATAATTGTTTTCACATTTAGCAGTGTGAGTAGCGTTACATGATGATAAGCTGTGGTGTGACGTCAAAACACATGACCTGTGGCGACGAGTTAGTAAGATTAACTCAGTTCATTGAAGATATGGAAAGTTGAAGCTCTTGGCTAATGACATAATCGAGAGCAATAACAGAGAGAGAGAGAGAAAATCAATAGATAAATGTAAATTTTGTGCCAATATCTGATAAAGTGTTATATTAAATCTTGTGATGTGTCATTTTATTAACAAAATCCTCGACTAAGTTGAGAATCTAAATTGGGAAAGATATTAGAAAAAAGCCGAACAATTTCTAGGAGCAAAGTGACTGCATACGAATAGAAAATGAATTGAATAAATATACATATATAAAATGGCCAGTACGACAATGGTGCAACTTTTGGGCGGATTTATTACTTTACTGCGAAGCTATTGTAAGAAAAGTAGAGGTCCTACAAGGATTTATTATTGTAGACATAATCTTGAGAATATAGGATACTCAGATGATACGGTGTTGATGGATGACACAAATCGAAAACTGAAAATCTGCTAGACAAAGTAGGGAAAGAAAGTGTGAAGAAAGGACTATCAGACAGACTGAGGAACAACTCAAGATGTGAGTTAAAATTGGAAAACAATCAATACAGAACTAAGAACTGCTTTAAAATATGCGAGAAATTATGTCACAGAAATCCGAAGACACATTGAATTTACGAAAGATGAGGCATAAACAAAGCTAAACAAATATGAAACAACATTTCTTTAGAAACAAGGGAACAATGTGCTGAACTGCTACGATATAGTAGTGGATGCCTGAAGAATTCTTCAGTGATAAAAAGGAAACTTGAGGCAACACAGATGTTGGCCTGCAGAACGATTATGAGGAAAGTTTTCTGAAAAATAGAAGCAAAAACGACACTTAGTATCAGAAAGAGACAGCTAAAATTTATGGGACGTGGAAACAGGGCTTGGAGAATTTGACACTCAGAGGACATATGTAAGACTAGAGGAAGAGAGGGAATCGGTGATTAACCTACCTAACGAGATTGTGAAAATGAATGACAGAATATGGAGTGAAGGGAATAGTAAAGAAATAAACATTACTTAGACCTACAAATGATAGGCAGTTGTTGGGAGCCATAATAAAATAATATACTGTATTTCAAAACTAATTTAAACTGATTGGAAGGAATTATATTTTGAAATTTTTAAATGATTTTCATTTAGCGCCATTTAACAAAGTGTTATAAAAATGTAAATTTCTTTATTAAAAATCTTCCGAAAATAATGCCTATACAGTCTTTCTGATAGTCCTTCCTTCACAGTTTATTTCACTACTTTGTCTAAGAGTTTTTGTAATTTTCGATCTATGTCTTTCATAAACACTGTGTCATCTGCGCATCCTATGTTCTCAAGATTATGCCTACAATAATAAATCCTTGTAGGACCTCAGTTTTTATCAGTACTGAACAAAAACTTGGAGAATTGCGTTAAAGGGAAATAATTGATACATCCGGAAGAGGCATGACACGTGGAACTTGAACAATCTACCTCGATGAACGAAATAAAGGGTTTGGTTCTAAATTCCAATCACCTGAAGAAGGCCAGAGCGTACAACAGCTGAAACGTCGTGAGCATAGCAACAAAGAGTAGGACAACAGTCCGAAAAATCTAAAGAATGTAAATATTTTTTTAAAGTTTAAAATATCACAAAATTGCATTTTACAACTCGACAGTAGTTTGTTTATTTATGTTGTTAGGTTTTTAACAACTCTATGACAGCTGATGACGGATAAATTGTTATCTAATTTTGTTCTAATTAAGTTTTAGGAAAAAATAATTGAGGAATATAACGCAAACACCTTTTAAGTACTCGGTAATCATAAAACAAAGTAAAATAATCTGTAATCTGTAATCTAATGTTTTAATGAATTTTAGACAGTTTGGGCTCTAAATTTACTATAGTTGTCGCTCTTATTTTCTCATAGTGCCGTGTATGGGTGACCGTATCTATAAAATTCGACACGTTTACAAAACAATTCAAAACTCTTTTAAAAATATTCGGAGGTGTCACATAAGCTTTACGATATATGATTAGTAAATATAGTTTTACTTAATAACAATCTTTCCTAAGAGTTACAAAACTAAAACTGAATTTTAAAAGATTTAAAAATATTAAAAATTATTCTAATTAAAAATTTAAAAAAATGAAAACAAATATTGTAAAATTCATTTTCCATCAAATTTTTTTCTTATGACAAGATTTTACTCAATATATATTATAAAAAAAAATGATTGAAATTCTCCAAAGAATTCTGCTTTTGAAAGCAGAATACTATCGAGATTTTTTGCAAAATCGGATAATATAGTCGCTAACAATTATCACATACAATTTCACAAGTTTTTATAAAATTTGATCGTTTCTCTTAATAATAACAAAGATTTTAACAAGAAAACTATTCATTGCGTTTGGATCATGTTCTCATCACGGTATGCTTTTAGCGATTTTGTGGCGATACCTACAATAATCAGTGCTATTCCGTTCTTGAAGAATCCAAGAAACCTAAACAATATGTGCGAATAAATGTACATTTACAAGCATATTTTCCTGCCATCAGATAACCTGCAGAGATTATAGGGGAATTTGAATCCTAAAGATACCAGACAAATTTGAGAAAATAAACTTCAATTAGGCGATAAACAATTTCTGGATATAATCATATACAACCTGATAATATGATATATTTTATAAATATTTTACACCGTGACCTATATTTTCAGTAACTACCAGTTTAATACGGGTACTACCGATGAGGAAAGGTATGAATCCTCTTCTTCTCCTCTCGGCTATGGGAAAATAGCAGGACATACAGCGTTCGATAGCCTTGAATGACAATTGGTCTACCGCAGAAAGAAATGACAACCTACTGTGGGGAAAAAAAATCTGCCTCGTCAGTCATATATCGAAAGATACATCATCACCTAAGGGTGCATTACGCATGGCACATGATTGACTGACTACCGATATAGCAAATATTCGCCCTTCAATTTGTAGCTAACTCGATCCAAAGGCATAAAATGCTGGCGGTTAAAACCTGTCTATAACATATTTAGCGACAAATTTTCTTTCAACAGAGACAAAAAACAAAATGGAATGACTTTAATTAAGAGAAATGCAGAAGCTACAGGCACAAATATTTGGGTGAAAGCAGATGATCACAGCTATCAAATAATCAATGCCTGTTTTTTGTTGATCAGAAAAATCAATTTTCGCGAACTAAAATTCAGATTAATCGATAGCTACACAAACAGGAATTTAGGAGACTCCTTTCATTTTAAGAAAATGTCTTTTATTTTTCGACAAGAAATGAAGACAGAAAAATCGTTCAAGGAAATAGAATCCATTATCAAATTGACACATCATTCATTGATGAGAATAACCTTCTACTGGCCTTTTCTCAGCTAATTAATGACAAAACTGATAGATTTCCTGTTTTGTTTCATCGCACTATTTCCGTCATTAAGCTATTTCGTATAGATTTACATTTGCAAAGAATTAAAAATGCCGTCTTTTCAAATATCTTCTGATTACAATATATTCTGGGTAGAATATTAAGTTTGCATGCATAAATGGATATATACATGTGCATTTTTGAACATTTAAGCACACACACATGTACACACACACACGCATATATATATATATATATATATATATATATATATATATATATATATATATAAGTTTCATGAAAAACTACTGACAATATTGTTTAACAATTCACATGTCACTTAACGAGATGTGTTCTTGATGAATTCAAATTCGTAAATACAGGATGTTGCAGCAAAATCCGACACTTGAAAAAAGAAAACGAGATAGGCAATAAAAACAAAATTTGTATATGCAGAGACCCGACAGTTTATTTAGCAACAGTTAGAGTTACATACTATATTATTTTTCAATGTAACCGCCACTAGTGGCGACGATTATCTCAAGTCGGGCGCGAAATGAGTCACACGCTTTGGCGACCAGGTCCTTGTCCATAGCGGCGAACGCCTCCACGATGGCAACCTTCAGAGAGTCGACCGTGTTGTGGGAGTGCTTGTTGGTCTTGGCCTCGATCACGCCCCAGAAGAAATAGTCAAGGGGATGCAGTCGGGTGAGGAGGGAGGCCACAACTCCGGCGACCAGTGGTGAGGAACACTGTTGAGCAGTCACACCTGGGTCGTCTTGCCCTCGTGTGCAGGAACGGAGTCCTTCTGCAAGACCTAGGGGCGTCCGGCGGCGATCTCGTTCATTCAGGGCTTCACCACGTTCCTCAGCAGCTCCTGGTAGATCTCAGCGGTGACTCTCAGGTCCTTTTGAAAGAAGAACGGAGGCATAACGTCCCCCTCGCTCGAGCATGAAGGAGGAGGGAATGTCCGTATGCTTCACGACGGGAACCTCCTCGATGTCTTTGCAGATCCACCTGTTGTTCTGGTCCTGGATTCTTTTCATCAGAGAAGAACCTCAGCATCCTGGTGAACCCGTGCTTGAGCTCGTTCAGCAAAACCGCCTGCTTGACCTCCTCGACACCTTGGAGGCATTCGTGATGAGCATTCGGTGAGACTTGCGGTAGGAGGAGTAACCAATGTCCTTCTTGATCGTTCGGCAGATCATCAACTTTTGACAACCCATGTCAGCGGCAATCTTGGCGTAGCTCTGGCTTCCATCATTGTCGACTGTCTTCTTGACGGCGGCTACGAACTCGTCGGTCCTAACGGCCGAAGGACGAACTTTGTGGGCTTTTTGTTTGGCAGTAAACTCGTCCTTGTTCTCACTTCCACTTCCTCTAAACGTCCATGACCATGGTCCTGTTGAACCCAAACCAGGCCATCACTTTCCGCAGGCTTCTTCCCGACGCGAAAAGAACCTACTTTCACTGCTCTGCGCTCATATTCCATCCTAGAAAAGGGTAGAGAGAAAAACATTAGTTCGTTATCAAACTGCCGGGTGTCTGCATATACAACTTTGTTTTTCTTGCCTATTTCGTTTTCTTTTTGTCAAGTGTCGGATTTTACGGCAACACCCTGTAATTACATTGGATATACTACAACATGCCTAACAAGAAGACTCACGTTACATCTCTCTGACCATAGCTCAATTTTGTCTCATTTAAATAGAGACTTACCAAATTCTATCCGCAAGATACTCGCTGATAATAGAAATATAATAGCCTCATCCACATGTAAAAATAAGGATAAAAATAAAGGAAGAATTATTAATTAAAAAAAGAAAAAGCCAAAACTCAACAAAAATAATCAACTATGAATACGGTTAAAATCTGTTGACCGTGTTTAGAAAATAAAACATTCCTTTAACTCTAGATACATACATAAAACAATCCATACACTCAGTTAAAAATAAAAATAAACTATATATATATATATATATATATATATAATTATTAATTATAAATATAGATTTATATATTATTGAATTGTCCAAATATTATTGAATTATACTTGGTTATTAAGTAGAAAATTTATTCAATAAACAGAAACGAACTTTTTGGCCAACTCAATATATATGATTGCTCTAAACATTATTTTCGTGGATATAGATGTGATTTTACAATCTGAATTAAGTCTACCGGTCTATACATTCGAGCCACTCAACAAAGAAACTGCCATTCATCATACTGTTTAATAAAACCGGCCGTCTAAGTCACATTAAAAACAACATTTCGTGTAACAAGAACTGATCTCGGATTAATAATTAAATTCATTAATTTCTTATACACACACACATATATATATATATATATATATATATATATATATATATATATATATATAATTAACGATTTTTATATAATTAATTGGTCTTTTATGTGTCATATCTCTTCCCCAAAATGTCCTATCCTTTGCAATGTCTATCTTTTCACTATTTCTCCAATTATCTCATCTGCCATATATTTACTTAATAATAATCTTTCCTAAATGTTACACAATTAAAACTGAATTTTAGAAGATTTAAAAATATTATAAATTATTCTAATTAAAATTAAAAAAAAAATGAAAACAAATGCGAGTTAACAGTATTATGGAAACTACAGTAAACTTGCATTCTGTGCTCACAAAAATAATATATATATATACAACGAGATGGTGTTTCTATGTGTTTAGTTCTTGGTTCAACTTTTAGTAATTTTTATATGTCAAGTCTCGAAAATAATATATTTAATAAATTTAAAAATCTTCCATCTTCCCAAGACATATCGATGATATAGTTATATTAGTCAACAATATGTAAGAAATACATCAGCTCCAAAAACAATTCCAAAATAATTTAATATATAAAAAAAATAAACCGTACAAAAATTAAATCATCCGCGAAACAGCTTTTCTACAGTGAATTAAAAAAAATAAAACAATCACTTATTAATAATAACTTCCCTAATTATATTGTCGATGTACAAATAAGATGTTCTATTAGAAATTTTAATATAAAGTAAATAGAATATAATACGTCTTCAAATAATGCTAAATATATTAATCTTTTATACAGATACAATCTAATTATATGAAAATATAGTAAAAAAACTAAGAAATATCCATCATAGATCCTAGTAAAAAAAATAAGATTAATTATATACTACACTAAATTCAATATAGCCAATTTAATCATTCGTAATGAATCCTCTCCAACAATTAACATGTTGCAGAAAACCAACATTGTATATATATTTAAATGTCACTTGGGAATAAAAATAATATTTATGTTGGTCACACTGAAACTACGTTGCCTCGGAGGTTTTCATTTGAATGATGCATCTAACATTTCTGAACATTTACTACAGCATGCCTGTCCACATTCGCAATTCAGAAAAATTCTTGTTGAAAATACATCTATACTTTTTCATGAAAATAATAAACCTAAACTAAACATACTTGAAGCTATGTATATTAACAAATTGAATCGAAACATTAATAAAATTAATTATAAATACTGCACAAACATTTTAACAGGTTTACATTCAATAGTTTAAAAATATCTTGGTTTTAACTATAAGCTTTAAATAGTTTTTGAAACAAATAGATAGTACCACCCTTGACATTACTAGACAAGAAGGCTTACTTCATAAAATTTAAAAATCATACAGTACATAAATTTAGCGTTTTTCAATTGACAAATAAAAAATAATCAATTTCAGATAAACACAACAAATTTGCCTTAGATAAAACAAGACCCGGAAGATGACATTTTGCTAATGTCAAAAGTACTCGTAATAAATATAAATGACATTATACATAATGATTACAGTGGTAAATATATATATAAAGACATTTTTATGTTTAACATTCTTTTTATAGATACAAATATTTAAATATTTATATATATTAAACAGTATTAAGCAACATTTACCGGCCTGAATGTCCGAGAAATTTTCACAGAAAATATTCTTCCTCCGACAGGATTCGAACCTGTATCCTATACGGAACAGTCATTTAGCTTGACATGCCTTTACCGACTTGGCCACAGAGGCGCGTTCGGTTAGCAAAGTCGAATTTACTGCATTTGAACTTCAATCTTCTATGAATCTCCCACGTACATTCATATCTGCTCATGGTGTATCAAATGTAAACAAATGACGTCACACATTATGAAATGGACAAAGTCTGACAATTATTTTTAGACATTTTTATGTTTAACATTCTTTTCATAGATACAAATGTTTAAGTAAATACCCTGTTTATAATAAACAGTATTAAACAACATTTACCGGCCTGAATGTCCGAGAAATTTTCACAGGAAATATACGGAACCGTCATTTAGCTTGACGTGCCTTTACCGATATACCGATATATATATATATATATATATATATATATATATATATATATATATATATATATATATATATATATATATATTATTTACAGAATATTGTAGAGATTTTTATAGATGATGACAGAATCTTACTACTGAAGAAAGAATATCATGAATTTTTGTAAGGCAAATAAATAATATCCAGATAAAAATACAATCATCTTTTCACAAAATCTGAAGTCACCCCAAAACCAAATCAAATTAGTTTTTTGTATTTGCTTCAAACGACACATTTGTCATCAATTTGGCACAAAAATATTTCAAAATAATTATGCATTTATTTGTCAGTCAATGAAATTTCTTCTGGGTAATATTTGTCGTACCATTTAAGAATGTCCATTTTCAATATTGGAGGAAAATTCATGAAACAAGATCCGACCACTTAGGATTATGTTTTTGGTTGTTTGCAGAAGGGTTATATTTTGTTATTTTTCCCGAGTAAATAAAAGATTTATTGATTCAGAAATAAAACTTGATCGCTTTCAAATGATAAGCATTTCAAAAGGACAAATAAAATCGTTCCTTTGTAAAACTTTAATCCGATTTCTGATAGGATGCAGATTAGAGAGCATTTACCCTATAAAGTGTTTGACTCATTCCATGCCAAAGAGTAGAAATATAGGTAAGCGAGGTTTTTTTTTTTTTTGCGTGTAAGGAATGACTGTTATCACCGCGTACTAAATTTACAGGCAACATTATTATCACTGCGCGGTGATAATGTTAGTGACGTTATCACCATACTGATATATGATAGACGTTCTGAGGTTAGTGAAGGTGGATGTATATCAGGGGCTTTGTTTATCACTGGAAGTAGTGAGAAGTATGTGGTTGGAAGGTAATGATAGGGAAGTAAAGAGATAAGAACTTTAGGAATTTTCAGTCAAACAGTCAGTAAAATACTTACAGAATTATTGCGAGCGTGTTTTTAAACAGTCTCCATGCCAGTCCCCCTACCACTACTGCTTAAAATTAGTACTTTATAAAATCATATTGTAGCTTAATAATATTTAATATGGAATAAACTTTTTTGTAAAATACCTTTTAATTTTAATATAAAATAAATATATTTTTTATGAAATACCTTTTAATTTCCAATAGCGGTAATTGATAAGTAACCATTATTTTAGATTCTCGGTGAAAATACAGAAAAAAATATTATTACTGAACGGTGATAATAAAGGTACTGTTTTTGTTTTTTTGTTTTTTTCACTGTGCAGTGACTATAATGAAATCAGTATAATATTAGTTTGGTGCAAAAATAATATCATTGTATGTTTAAAAAAGACTGTATATTATCACACAGCCTTTTTTTTTTATAATTTTATATATGGAAGTTTTATATGATCAAGTATGCACAGATAGTAAATACAGTAGGAAAAATATCCTTGTGCTCCACCTTATTTACATCTCTCGCTTCGTGTGATCCCTGTTTTCAGTGAGCTTTCATATGTTTTCAGTGTTTCTGTCAAGAATTTTGCCAGTGAACTGGCAATAATGTTTGAGTGCTTCTCTCATATATAAACTTTTATATGATCAAGTTTCATCCTTCATAGCTAATTTCTTACTTTCATGTTAAAACAGGCGATGATTTCAAAAAATCAGATGAAACTGGAAAAAAAAAACTGCCTTCTCCAAAGTTTTTTTGATTGACTTGAATAAGAGTTGTCACATCGTCATCTTAGTTTTTACGTACTTTACACAATATCATGTTCCGCTGATCAACCTCAAGCTTCAGCTATTTGTGGTTGACGCAAACGACAAACCGAGCTTTTTGACGTTTGCCATTTATGTCTCTTTTCGTGGCGCTCAAGTTACATGATTTTATTCAGTGCACAGCATCATCGTATATATTACTATATTATTAGTGATATCAAAATAAACTTTACTAATTATCATTGTGTATCACTATATAAACCTCTATCTAGTTATAGTAAATACTGTAGAAAAAACATCCTTTTTCTCCACCTTTAATCCTTTCTTCTGCTTTGTTGAGTTATCCATTCTATGATATCTCATATCTCAATCTGTTTTCAGAGTAATGTTTACAACTCTCTCTTAGTGTAATCCCTAGCTGTTTCCGATAGAGCTTTCATATATTTTGAGTGTTTCTGGCAATAATGTTAATGACTCCGTTTAATTCAATTTTCATTTTTTTTTATTTATCAACTAATGAAACAGATGTATTCCTGGACTTCTTCCAGTTCTTGCAGTTGGTGAATGCACTCAGGCTATTTTTACATTGTAACTTTTGCATAAACCAATTACTATCCAAGTTATTCTGTTTCATAAATTGTTGAAGATTATTATATTACCCGCAATGCTATTAGTAACTAAAAGTCCTAAACCACAAGTCTTCTTTCTCGTATCATAATACAGACATTGATCTAAATTCTTTCCTTTTCTGTGAGTCTAATTAATACATAGCAAATGCCTGGAGCGTCATCATTAAGTACTCAAGTGTCCTATATTGCGCTTTGTACTAGGTTTTGATCTTTATTTTAATTAAAGCCTAAGATTTCTTTTGCTTAAATATATGCAGAGACATGAATTTTTTAATAACATTTCTCTTCAGGAAGACAAATGTTGTAGTGTTCATTTATTTCAACACTACATTTTGAATAATGAACACTAAAATAGTTGTATTGCAAAAATCAACACCGTGATGATGGCATGTGCTATGTCAAAGGCACTCGGAATAAGGAATAAAAAATGTGTATCAACACGGATGATTTTTCTCGTCCTTCAATAACGATGAAAAAGGATCCAATTGAAAATAAGTAGACAAAACTTGTATATATATATATATATATATATATATATATATATATATATATATATATATGTTATGGTCCGGTTCCTTGTACCACGGTGATAGTCCAAGGTAGAACCAATAAAGAAGAACTCGAATACGGATATGGAATAACACAGATATATTACAAACAGGAATAGATACAGAGGAGTGTTAGTACGAACAATCAGGTTTAGTAGTAATTATCTGAACGCAACTCTGTTTCGGACTGCCTCTGAACTCGACTGACTGACTCGCTCGCTCTGACTGACTGACTTCTGACTGAACGGTATTTAGTCACCCCCCACACACACACACACGAGGGCATCATGTGGCAAAAGGCCGGTTTAACGTGGGATCTCCGAGCCCATGGGCTCTGCCAAAAATATGCCCTTTGAACCCGTATAAACGGGTTCATGGTCGGTTTACCTCCCCGAAAGAGACTCCGCCCTTCGGTTTAGCTTCGTTCGGGTTCCTCCACGCTCGAAGGCGGAGAGTTCAACCGATCATCCGATAAGTCGGTCGCCCAACTTCAGACTGAACTCCCTGCTTCCTCTTGCGGCGCAGTATTTATTACGTGTGTGTGTGTGTGTAGTAATTTGTTGGTGTAATCCAGGCGAGTCCTATTAACACAACATAGAATTTGAAATATATATATATATATATATATATATATATATATATATATATATATATATATATATATATATATTCACAGTTATGCTGCTGGTGAGGATCAAGATATATAATTATTTAATGATATTCTCCTTTGATTTCACTGTATAAGGCCGCAACAGTTGTTTAAAACTGAATCGCGAGACAACTGTCATGGAGAACTTTCCATAACCAAAAAACAAATAAGTAGTTCACAGTGTGGCACGGCATCTCCGGACAGCTCTTCTCTTTTTATTCTAATGTAATTTAATGTCTTTTGCATAATGTTAACGTCTAAGGACACAGTACATGCATTTAAACATGGCACTCATCAATATAGCCCTTGTCATAAGGCATGTTATAAAAAAGGCATTTATTTTATATAATAAATTTATTTTTTATCATAATCTCCTTCATTTATAATTTATTTATCTACTCTAGTATATATCCGTTACCTATAGATGGTGACAATATCATAATTGTCACCATCTTTGTCTTTATTAATATTGTTTTACTTATTATAATTAAATTCTAAAATTAACGAACGTACAAAGACTTATGTATTTTCTTACTTGTTAGTTGATACATATAAACTGAAAAATTCATAGACAAACATATAAATGTCGATTGATTTGTATTCAAATTATCAACGCTCAGTTTACTACTCACTAAACATTGGAAAAGGCATCTATGAAACTAAAGAATACTTTCTTCGTAAATGTAACTTTTTTTCTACTTTTTGGGTTATCCTTTAATTTATTTTTTTGTTGAATTTTTTTTTATATTCATTTTATTTGGGTGTTTCTCTTTCATTTACGCCTTTTATTTTCTTGTTCTTTTTATGAAATCAAGCAATTCTCGATCTTTCATATTTGGTTTGATTCGTTTTGTTTTACGGTAAATTTAATGCCGACAATTTTTATTACTGGTAATATTTTTTCCTTTAAAAATCTATTTCTGGTAATATTTTGTTTTTAAAAAATTGTAATAATTTTTCCTTCAAAAAAGCATTGCTGGAAATAATTTTTTCCTACAAAAATATATTTCTAGTAATAATTTGTCCTTCAAAATTGTATCTCCGATAATTTTCCTCCAAAACTATATTGCTGGCAATAACTTTTTCTTAAAAAATGCATTGCTCGTAATAAATTTTTCCTCAACAATGTATTGCTGTTAATAATTTTTCCTTCATAAAATTATTGCTGGTAATTTTTTTTCTCGAAAATTGCTGATATTAATACCTATTTTTACAACTCCACAGTGTTTTAACTCCGTTTGGCGGTCGAGTATTTGCCCGTAGCTGGGACCCTAACACTCCGGGTCAAGGTGGACCTGGTAACACCAGCAATTTAGAGGTGGCTCCTCAAAACCTCCTGATCAGAGGCCTTGCTATCGGATGTAGTTTATGTTCATATTTGTTCGGTTGATCAGTCATAAAGAAATATTACGATATTTTTTTTTAAAATGGCGTCTATCCAACTTTTGTTTCAGCAATCGTTCTGAAGATAAAATTTAGATTAACTAGATAGTAGTATATATTCCAATGAGTATACTGTAAATGCGTAGGCACCAAAAAAAAAACTAATATGCTTGCTTATATTCTACGAGAACTACTAAAAGTTCTTGGTATGATCAAGAAGGGATTAAAAATCCTGATATTTATTCATTTGATCAGATTTGGGTCTGACTGAGAACTTGTCATCAAAGTCTCTTTGGTAGACAATATCTATGTCCGTTCCTGCTCGCTCTCTCTCTCTCTCTCTCTCTCTCTCTCTCTCTCTCTCTCTCTCTCTCCTTCTGTGTGACATGAATACATCAAAACGGTTAATCACAGATTCAAATAATCAAATAGAATGATAGAACATTCATAAAATGTTTCGCTATTTATTCACTATACTCTCATCTTCTTTTGTCGTGTCCATAAAAACACATGAATAAAAAATTAAATAAATAAAAATTAATTATAGTGACAAAAATAAATATAATGAAATAATTATGACAATTATAATTATCATTAATTCACTGATCTTAAGCAATGAGAATCGACCCCACTTTTCTCCTCTACGCACAAATACTCACTATCGGACAAGAAGTTCACATGGACTGGTCGTTAACACGTGCATCAACGAAAAAATCATCTCCTTTTCCATTTTAGGCTATAATAGTAACATTTATCTTTTAGTACTCAACAAAATTTCGAGGTAAGAAAGCCTCAGAAACTTCTCGTATTTTCCAACTAAATTATCTGACATTCATTATACACATCTATAAAGAGAACATAGGAGGAAGACGGTATACACTCTGCTTATTCTTTATTTTATCTTTATGCCAGATCCCGATCAATATTTGATCAATATTTCACCCCAAATGCACAATTTTACTCAGTCTACCGTTTTCTCCAAAACCAAGTTATAATCAGATAATAAATAATACTCGTTTCGTTGGTTCCACGTCTTGTTGTTTCTCATTTTTACGAGTATTTCTGTATATATACAAATGTTGGGGGATTTATAATTAATTACTCAGAGTTATAACTCTCCTATACTTTTCATTAATTCTGATCACATTTGGAGTCGGACTATATAAAGTCATATGCCTAAATAATATCGTTTAAAATTCGTCTTTAACTGCTGATTCAGAATTAATGTATTTTCAATCTTGCAGATTTAGCGAACTGAAAATTTAAGGGATAAGATAGCGAAACGCTTCCTAGTTTGAAGGTAGATGAACCATCGCAAATTTCACAAGGAGTGAGACCGACAGCCACATGTGAAAAAGTTTTTATTCTTGCTTCTACGCTCGATCAAAATTAACTGATTTTTTATTTAGTTATTTTTTTTATGTTTCTAACATCTTCGAAAATATCATCAAAGAATTTAGACGCCTTTTCTGCGAGGTGAAAACAGAACAAGCTTTTAAAAGAAACCTTTGGAACGAGGTGCCACGCATTTACGCTGTTAGATGTTTAGAATCCTGATCTAAACAAAACTTGCCAAACCTTTTTGCAGAATTCGTGTGGAATCAAACGGATGGCGTGTCATTGTTGTGAAAATCTTGAGAAAGTAATTGATTGCGTCGTAGTTGATGTAAGATTTCACGAAAAGGTCAGGCTATTTATGAGAACAGCTGCAATTAACAACGGGAAAGGAAGGGGAAGATGGTGTGGGGAGTTCGCGCCGAGTCTCGGACACAAAAAATGGCCGCTAAGAATAAGTTGACATTTATCCATCAGGCCCTTGAGAGAATTGCGTGTGTAGATGTGTGTTTGAGCGCTGTTATTTTCACATATAAAGGCATATTTCTCTCTTTCTCTCTCTCTTTCTCTATTGCTCTCTACATACATACATACATACATACACACACACACACACACACACACATATATATATATATATATATATATATATATATATATATATATTGTGTGTGTGTGTGTGTGTGTATTTAGGCAGCATTTTTCATTCATACAGGTTTCATTAAATAATATAGACAAGTGTTGTCTATTTATTTTATGTAAATTCTTTTCATAACGTCTGATAAGCTTAATAACATTATCATTAAAGGAAGAAAGAAAATCACAATATTGATCCATATTTTTTAATTCAATCTAAGCTTTCGGCTTACATAAGCCATTATCAAAGATGTCAATTACTGTACAATATATTAAGCAATATACGGACAAGACAGTGATTGTATTCTGTTATTGTTTACATGGATGATTTCCAAGCAACGATAAACACGTGCATATAAGACGCTAGAAGCGAAAATCGCACCGCAGCTCAAGACGTCACACATGACCACGCGAGTGAGAATTCGAGAAGTATTAAGTATGGTAATTCGTTGGTATAAACCAATAGCTTCTTTTACCAATTATAGGCATTTAAGGATATTTGTAGATATTCCATAGTTGATTTTGCTTATGTTAGGTTTCAACTGTTTTGAAGCATATTAGTATAAATTGTTCAGACAACACTTAACTATAATGTTTGATCTACATAAGGCTTGAAGAATAACAACGGGCACATATCTGGACACTTTCGAATATTGCGCATTACATTTGGTCTTATTCGCCAAATCGGTTTCTGTCCTGTAAATTAGAAATCTTTGATTGATTTACTTTGAAGCACTTAATAAGAATTTATTTATCGAAAGAGCTCGGCGTCCATTCGTGGAGATTGGTTGAAAAAGGAAAATCTTGTATTGTCAAAATGAACTTTATTAAACAAGGCAGAAGTTATTTGGCGGCGGGGCGGAATCTCTACTCATGAATACTGAGGTAAGTTGTCTGAGACTAAGAATTGGTGAAATCTTGTTTCAGAATGTTATGAGAATAAATCTGTAGTTAAAAGCATCAACACAGAGAGACGTTTGTTCTGAATTTTTTTTACAGAAACTGTAATATTAATATTGAATAACAATTACGTCTAATTCAGTTACTCATTAAAAATTTTATAAAAATTTATTTATTGTTCCTTTTTAAGGTAGTTTGCAAGTGACATCTATCTATTAATTGTTTCTGTTAGTGTAGGATCAATTCTTCTATGCTAAATATTGCACCAGCGAATTTGTAGTAATTGCTTGCTATCAATCTAACATCGACTATAAGGAAAGATCGTTTGAAAGCAGATAACTGACATTAGGAAATGGTCTAAGACCATTTAATGTTGTTGGAAAATCGCGTAATTTAAGAAATGTACGAATCGAGAAACAATGAAATTATATGCTAGCTGAAAGAAAAAACAGACACGATTGTTCTGCGCTAGTAACGATAGATTGTTTATGTCAAAAGAGAAAAGCATTGATGTTCTCATATGTGAAGACTTAAATATTTGGAAACAAACATCAGATATCCCAAAACAACAACTAGCTGTTTCTTTATCTTCTACTGTAGTTTTATGTTAGTATAAACTTTCATTTCCCAATATGTGTCCCAGAAATTTCAACAATCTCTTTCTGATTCTAGATAAAATTACCATTTTTGTTCCGATTTTCATTAAAACTTATTGGTTACTTACATATTCCGTTCATTTGCTTTCAGCATCTTTCCATGTGATCAATTCTCTTTTAATTTAAATGTCCTCTTCATCTGTGAATAAATTTACTACTATATCGGCAAATATGTTATGTGTCAATTCAGCTCTCTTTTCTTTATTAACTGTTTACTTAATACTTTGTTTAAATTTTCAAAGGCATCTTTATTATTCTAATGAGCCTTTGGATTTCTGTCATATTTTCTGCTATCTGTTATAACATTTCCCACTTGATTAAACTCCTATTCTTGCATGATTCCAGCGTCCCCAATTCATAGTTCGCATCATCGGCTGTGTCTTTTGCTGACGACTCTCTACATTCCATTTTCTTACAATTGATAATTTGTTCTTTCGGTAGAACAGTTACTGGACGTTAAATAACCAAACATTGACAATATTCAAAATCAGGTTGCACGGATCATTTTTGGTTGAAGGATGAAGGAAAATGATGAAAATAAAGATTATAATGCAAGAAAGAAAATTAAGTACCTTTTAATTGTTGTGCTAATAATTTAAACGGTGAGATTAATTAAAAAAAAACAGTAAATTAAATTGCGTACCAAAATACTAATTCTGTGAAACAAGGGTTGTGTATTTTTGAATGAGGGTTAATTAGATTAAAAAATTCTGTTTTTCGAAACAAAGATTATCAGTTTGCTGTTTGATCCATGCTTTCTATTACTGCTCTCTATTCCTGAAAGATTAACGCTAGATAATATTTATCAAAAGATATTTAGAAACAAGTATCGACTATCAGCAGATATTTATTATATTAAAACTGGTTGATCGTTGCATGGAACTGAAACTAACCAATAACAGCTTTTGCAAAATAATTACTTGTTAATAGAAGTCCATAAACACCAATTGGCGGTGCACATTCTCATGTTGTACGCACACGAATGGAAAATTTTGTCAAATTAGTTGTCCATTTATTTAATTTAATTCCATACTTATCTGTTCTGATGACAAATTAAGAATTAAATTCATTTTATTCGTAAATTATATTGTGAATTCTGGCAAATATTTATTAAAATTCTGTTACAATAAGACAAATTTGATAAATTATTTATACATTCTCTAAGTTTTCTCCTCTCTTTTTGTGCTTTCTAATCTTCAAAAGTAGAAATAGAGGAAAGGAATGATTCCTATACTCTCTTTAAAGATTACAGATAGCGCCAATCCAGATCATCAAATTTTGCAAGTGAACAAGCCTGAGTCAATTTGAACGATTAACATCGTAATTATAAAAAGAAATTTCGAATCTTTAATGAAATAAATACATCAGAAGAAGGAATGTTTGAGCGAAACTAGATTAGAATTTGGGTAGGACTAATTTCAGGGAGTAATTCAATCTTAATTGATGCCGACATGCCCCGAATATCTCGGAGTTTGCAAAAAGCAAACAAATTCACTTTCGCCGCCATGTTCCACTCATACCTGCGCTTTCTTTAAAGGCAAAAGGCTTAATTTTTACCTTACGACACTGATTGCAATGGTTTTGTTGTTTATTTGAAAAGTTAGTTTATCGATCGATTCATTTGCATTATTCACATTCATCCTTGTCACATTCTATCAGTTTCTTTTCCTCTTTATCTGCATTCGTTCTTTCCTTTCTTTTAACGTTCTTTTAATTCTTTTATCCTGAATATTGCCTGTACAGCATTTAATATTGTATTGTTTTCTTTCATCTAATGTCTTTTCTCATCAACATCTTTCTTTTTTCTTTCTTCTAACTTCTTGTTTTTCAACTCCACTTTAATCAAATCCAGAGTAACTTTCAATTCTTTTTTCAACACTTTCTTCCTCCAATTGATTTCATTCTTTTCTGTTTTTATTTTCCTCTTCATTCAGTCATTCACCGGCGTCACGATTATTATTATTATTATCATTTTTATTTTCTTTGATTTCTAGCGTTTACAAATTTTATTCCGGGTCTCGTCCAGGGACCTAATGTTAGAAATGGCATCATGACACTTTCCACTGATAAAAAAAAATCCTTTGATTTCTGGTGTATATTCATTTCTTACCGGGTCCCAACCAGAGACATGAGATCAGAAATGGATGGCATCATGACATTTTCCACTGAGCTTCTTTTGAGGAAAATAAGCCACAAAAATCCCAAAGATCACATATATTTTGCATAAATAAAACCCTTCGTGAGGTGTGGCCTGTACTTGTGAGTACAATGCTTTGTATTTCTTTAAGACATGGACTAAAAAAATCAATTCATTGAGTCTATTGAAATCTTTTAGAATCAATCCGAGGAATCCAGCTACAACTGAAATTGTTGATGTCCTCATGAGTCACATTTTTGCGGTTTTGATTTCAAGGCCCTTGTATCTTGATAGTTTTTTTGAAGATCTTCAAGATACATTACAGTCTGCAGGAACTGCCATGTCAATAAAAAGGCACATTTTCTTTCTGTGGTCGTTGATCACAGTGACTGGGTTATTGGCTTTGATTGTTCTGCCTGTGTGTGTTGTAAAGTCACATAAAATTGGTACAGGTCCTATCTCCGTAAGCGTGTTTGGGTCTCCTTTCCGTAAAAGTTACAGATTTTCTAGTGCATATATTGGCCCATTATGTCATGCCAAGTTTTATATTCAGTGGGTGCTAACACCGTGCAACCTGATACAAGATGGCCAATTGTTTCTTGATATTTATCACAGAATCTGCATTTCGGGTTAATATTATTATTACTAGTAGTAGTAGTAGTAGTCATGGTATTGCTGTTAGTGATAGCTACACAATATCTTTCAAATCAAAATGTCTCCATGTAGGAGATAACAATAATTATTGAACAGTGTGAGCTTAAAGCAAAATAAATTCAATAAAGAAATCGATCTTTCTGTTAGTGTTTGAAGTGAAGCTTCTGGGGGAAAGAATCTTTGATCTGTTCGACTCACGGCGACATGCACCAACTTTGACTCAAAAGTGACACAACAAAAATCGTATTCATCTGACGGTAAAATTTTCAGAGAAACTCGCCGGTAGCGCTAAAGTCATGCAACAACAAAAATTATACGTTGCTATCGACTACTCTATAACTAATAATTTAATATAATAAGAAATGCTGAGAAGTAAAAACTATTACAAGCTCACATTAACAACATAATGACAATTTAATTTCAGTTTATTTGATCTGGGACCAAAGTACCAATTGTCCATATTTTTATCATTATTCAAGAACTGTTCGAAGTATTTGAGGAGTTCAATCTTCTGCATATTCCACCTTTGCCATGATTTGCTGCTGTTGGATGACGAACCAACCCAAATATACAAAATTCAATATCCCCAACATAGCACCAAAAAAGTGATGTATGTGTCTGTTATACCAGACGCATCCATCACAGCCAAATGTGCGCGATATAGTGAAAGGTTTTGGCCAATTAGAAATCCTTTTAGGTCGGATAAGCTAGTCCATTCAGATGGTCTCCGATTTAGGATATAATACAAGTAACTAAATGTGACTCCAAAATTGACTTGGCTGCTTTATCCTTCAAACCTAAAAATAAATCTCTCTCAGCTTCCGGCCATGATGCTATCCAAATAGTCCCGCTCATAAACATATATTTACTGTTCATAAGCACCTAGATGATTTCATTATTAAGATTATTATTATTCTTTGTGTATGTTATGTTTCCTGCTTTGTATCTTGCAGAGCCGGGTCCAAATTATGGTCCTTAGCCCCTATAGGATAATTGTCATTTAAGTGACAGCAATTTTCTTAGTATATGGGATGCTCCTAGTAGGGCGATTTTCTGGGCAACTTGTATGTTCATGTTACCTGGGACCATTCCACGATGATGTTACCTCGTTCATTCTTTTTCTCACAAGGATCAGAATTCTGATTATTATTGGTATAGTCTCACTCTTCATTCCCCACATCCTGTTAATTTCGATCTCAAGGTCATTGTATTTGGACAATTTCTCGATAATTTTCATGGAGGTGTTTCTCAACAAATGGTACTGTTCTACCAATAAGCATACACTCCTTAAATTTCTTATCTTTTAAGATAATATCAGGACTGCTGGCTGTTATTTCCCTGTCAATTTGAATTGGCATATCCTATGGAATAGTTTATTATTATTATTATTATTATTATTATTGATGTTATTGTCGTCGTCGTGGTTCAAGAATATTGTTATAGCAGAAGTACATTTGTCTTGTACATAAAACCGTTTTCAGAATTCTTGCCGTATTGAGCTTTACAGTGCCTCGCATAAGATGTCGGAAGGAATCCTTTCAGAATATTTCCTCTCATAGTTATGAAACACCTGACTTCTATCTTACTATTTTATATTTGTCTTCTCTTGAAAGATAATCCTTTTGCAATTTTAACTGCGATTGAAATAGCTTTGGTTCATTATCGACACATTGGATTAAAGAATTTACTCGTGCTTCAAAAATTCAGGTTGCAGGCTATTCAAAGAAATCTTCTGCTTTGTATCTGTATCAAAGTTTTTCTTTGCGATAACGCTACAATCATCGTCATTTTGTTATTAAGCGAGAAAGAATGGTCAGTTAAAAAAATTCAGTCATTGGTTTTCTTCGTTAAAAGCACATTAAACTCAAGAAATTTTCTGTTTCTCTTTATTCTTGTTCAACAGTAAATAATTCTTGGAGAATGGTTTTTGGTTGGATGCAAAATGAAAATCTTTTATCTTCCTGTTATTCCAAAATAATACGGTATATTGAAATTGATTTTCACTTCGCCTTGGTAATCGCATTCATAGGGGAGAAAACTTTCTATGATGATATATTCAAATATACGGCTGATTTCTTCAATACGTCTTCTTTGGCGCCAAGTTTCGGCGCCATTTTACATGTCAATATTCAATCCTATTACTCTACACTGAATATTTTTCTGCCAGCAATTCAGAGTTGCAGATTCTATACATCTTGTGATTACAGCAGATAAAATAACTTTTAACATTAGATCTAATGTAAAAACTCAAAAAGAAAAAGCACTGCTGTAGAAACCGAATACGTTATGGAAATAATAGTGATAAAATATTTCGTGATAGAAGAAAGTTTTGGAAATAAGATCCTTCTAAAGTGATGAAAAAAAGGTTCGATTTTCACACAAATAGCGAATTGATACAATGATTAAACTATTAGTAATATATTAGATTTTATTATGAAAATTATTTTTTTGTAAATAAAATTGGTAAAGCTGGTTCCGTGTATCCTGCTACGCAATCCGCAGACTATCTTTCTATATTTATAAATCTACCATTCGTCCTTGCTTTGAATATTGCTGCCACATCTGGTCTGGTGCTCCTGCTATATACTAAGAGATTTTTGATAAATACCAAAGAAGAATCTGCAATGTTATTTGTTCTGACCTGATATCTCGGCTTAAGTTACTTTCAATCCTCCATAATGCAGTTTCCCTATGCGTTTTCTATAAATACTTTTATGATAATTGCTCTGATGAACATTCCTCTATTGTACGTAAACTTCACGAATCTAAACGCAATACTAGATTGTTAGCAAAGTCTCGTTATTTTAGGCTTGTGGAACCCTCTTCCGGCCTCTTGCTTCCCAGTCAACCTTGGACTTCTAAAATTTAAATGTAATGTCAATCGTTATCTCCTGTCTTCTTAATTATTGTTCTTTTAATTGTTCTCTCTTCTTAATAGTAGTTTTTTTCTCATATTCTTTAACACTTAGTAACTCCTTGCCTCTTAGTGGCTTTATTGCTTTGCTTGTGTGGAGGAAATTAAAAAATAAACCGTGTAGGTAAAATATTCAAGGTATATTTATTCGAACAATGTGGTTTTCAGTTATAATATTTAAAATTATTTTTAAAATATTGATAAAAACTTGTGTAGTATTATACTGAATGAGGCTTTGTGCTTAATTTCACAGCAGACTAATAAAGCCAGGTGTAGGATGAATCTAATCATGTGCAGAATGAATCTAGCTAGGGCTTGAGATCAGCGCTTACTATTTATTGCTGGTGGCCCTAATAGTTGAACATCTGCGCCTGATAAGTGCCCGCGTGAGAAAACCCGTTACACAGATGGATATGTAAAAAACCGATCCTGAGATGAGTAGAGCATTCTCTCTAGCAGTGCTGACTGGAATGTAAGGATTACGTTCCTACCAGGGACACGGAACACACTGGCTGGCATCAACTGATAAAGTACTCAACAAAAAAAATATAATGTTAAATATGAAATATTCATATCTCATATTATCATTTATTAGGCACCCCGATTTCATCATACTTCTTATTATACCAATGTAAAAATTAATTATTTTTATAAATAAAACGTTGTCCGAAAAATAATAGCCGATTTTAGAATAAACATTTTCTGTTCAATATATAATATTATAATAGTTGCTCAAAAATATACAATTCATCATTAAAATGTCCTCTTTATTAATTTTATATCAATCTCTTTCATAATTTAACTTAGAATATTATATACACCTTATCTTCAACACCATAAATTGCATCAACAGAATATTTTAGTGACTATATGGTGGAGCGCCATTGGTATTATCATTTACAGCTTTCTGGAATCTAACCAGAAGCATCACAAATTTACAATCAACAACTAGATCAAATGCACATTCAGTTAATCAAAATGCGAGCAACACTGGTTAATCGACAAGGTCCAATTCTGCTTTGGGACAATTCTCAACCAAAGGTTATCAGGATGATACTGCAGACGTTCATTGACTTGGGATACGAGACTTTGCTACATACACCGTATTCCTCCTGATCTCTCGCCCACTGACTACCGCTTTTCAAGCCAAAAGACATTCCGTTCCTAAGAACATACAGAAACTGCATTCAAAGATTTCCTGACGTCCTAACTTTTGCAGTTTTATCGTTAAAGCACCTCGATGGCTGAAATGTACAGATGTTCCCAGTTCCTATTTTTACAGATTTAAACATTAATGGAGGAATTATAGTTTGATTCTAAAATCGGACATTATATTCCGAACAACCTAATAAATTCAAAACAATACACGTCAAAGAATATAGATTTGATTGTTGCAGTATCTCACATATATAAATAAATGATTATTCTATGATTTTGTATGTCAATAAGTATATAATATTCAATAACGTTCATCTCTTTTAATATATCTACCCTTTCCACTGCAGCATTTCTTGCAGCCTTTTTATTGCTTACCAGAGGTTTTCGTGGCTTGAATATAGTTTTTCATTCTCATATAAATATCTTTTAATGATTGGCTACAAATTTTCTAATAGAAAATTATCTGAAGCGGCTGAAATCCATTTCATTAATTTGATGCCTTTGAAACCTTCTTAGTCAGATTTGCATAAAGTAAAAGGCCATTGTCCTGACTGTGATCTGTAGCACTCAAATATAGCTTGTGGTTTTCATCATTAATGATGACACCATCATCAACTTTGGAGGTAACTTAAATTTTACTGCCCGTGATACTCTGCCAACATAATGTTATATACAATGCCTTGTTAGTTAATGAATGGTGGACGCAGTCACTTACCCAGCCACAAGAGTCATTCAATGTAGCTCTATATTCATCGCTAAAATTTCTATTAAGATATAAGTTTTAGATACTTATTTTGGCGTGGTAGTTTTGTTGCTATCATGATTTTAGACAATATTCTTAATATTCTGCAACTTTTATTTTTGTTTCAATTATTTTCGAGATGGTCAATTTATATTCTTATATTATTACCATTTGAATTCTTCTCACATCTCGGTCTGGGATATTCTTATTTCGCCAATTTTTATAAATTAGTTTTTGATTATTTTATGATTTCAGTTCAACCTTTTCGCCATTTCTAATGCTTTCTTTTTAACACTCACTAACATTCTGATATCCGTGTCCCATGGTAATTTTTATATATCTATCAATATATATATATATATATATATATATATATATATATATGATGGACTCACGCATTGTTTTTGACATGAGTGTCTTTCAGTTCCGTTTTCATCTTTGTTTTGTATGAAACAAAATTCCTGTATTGGATCTGCAAACAAATCCACACGAAGGGAATACTAAATCTATATTTATAATTAATAATTATATATATATATATATATATATATATATATATTTCAAACGTTATTTTAGTGGATACCCATATTTGAGTAGAAGCACGGTTTTATTTTAAACGGTATTTATTTCGTCTACTGGCCTTCACACTTGACAAAATTTATTCCCAGCCCTCGAACTGCATAATAAGAATTCGCACCACCAAAGTTACTGTAAATATTCGTCAGATTAACAGAGATTAGAAGCAGAAATCCATACCATATATTTATATAAATATAAAAATAATCTGAACATTTTTCCCATCATTGATTGGTTAAGCTCAATTACGTTGTGAAAACATTGCTTACCATAATTAAACCCAACATAAATCTTGAAATGTTTATTGAATAAGAGGTCAACATCAGGCATTTCATGAAAGACTATACTGTTGACAAACCTGAATAAAATAGTTCCGTTTTAAATTCAAGGCTGAGAGGGAAACATGACATGGACATGTGCCTAACACTATCTGAGTTTTCATAAAGTACAATGTAGACGTATATGTATAAGATTATATTTCATTTCTGTAATCGTTGAAATAATAGATCTTGATGACAATACGCACCCAGGATTGTAAACAAACAGAAAACTGTCATCTTTAATATGTGTATGTGATTGTGTACGTTTATGAGTGTATGTGTCTTGTACGGAAGGTGCTTTGGGACAATCGATAAAACTAGCTGTTGGGAAAATAACGTAAATAATTTTTAAAAAATCTGTTGCAAAAAAGGAAGACAAAACAATTTTTCCTGAATTGAAAACAAAAACATGAGTCATTTTGTCATCTTCTCAAACCTACAAAGTGAACAATGAAGAAATATTTCCGTTGCTTTTATTTCTACCATTATTTTACCTATGACAACAAAAACGGCAGCTTGTTTAAGTAAATATATAGATAACAACAAAATTGATACTGCTCAGCATTTTACTATCCAATAACAAACAAACAAAAAATAACATTCAATTTTTGAATAATTATGATGCCTACCTTAACAGATGAATAATTTATACATCACCGGAAGTTACCAATACATAGAAAAGGCGATTATCTCTCTAGAAATCTCTAGTGCACGAAGATAGGTAATTCGCTAATCTGTATGGAATGAACACTTCTGATAAAACAGAAAAGCGTTGCACAATGTATATTAATATTTTGGTTATATATATATATATATATATATATATATATATATTTACCTTTCCTATATCTCTCCCCACTTATCTCTATTTCTCTCTTCTTTTCTATGTACAACACTTGAGCATTTTGGTTTCGTGAAATTTCTTCTAAAGCATTTTCAAGTAGTTCCCCCAAACACTTAAGAAATATATATACTTATACTTATAGCAATGTTCTATTAAATAGCAAATGTCTCTTAAGACTTTTGGTGACTTCCACCTTGTGTCAAATAAATCGTTTAATGTTAGGCAGAAACCTGTGAAGGAACTTGTCGAAATTATGTGTGATGGTCAGAGTACTTCCGGCTATAGTTGACCGTTTTCAAAGAAAGAAAGGTAGAAACCGAGAGAGAGATGCTGCGTTCCTTGTCCGTTCTATTTACCGCATAAGACGGCCTCTTAACCGTAAAACCAACACCCACCCTCACACACAAAATAGGGCGTCATCTTATACTCCAGGTATAAAATGTGAACCTTAAATTCTGTGGTTTATAATAAGTTGTTAGCATGGGAAATCTTTGTAGGCTAATCCCTGTCACGCCTCCTTTTTTCGATGATGTTGAACAAAAAAAAAAAAATATATATATATATATAACAACTGGATATGTGTCTCAATAAGCCGTGTAAAGATCACATTCGAGAAGAGTGGAACAAGTGGATCGTTGCAAAGTCATTCATGTTACCATAATACCCTATCGAAAACACAGCACCCACTCATGGAGTTTTGTAGAATGTGGTAATTAATCTCACCGTTTTTTTCATTAGATTTAGAATGAAAAGAAAGTATATGCTTACCGAATTTATTTAATAAATTCAACACAATACATTTTAAAATACGATTTGACGATGTCGTCGTGTGTGGCGAATATGGCACTAAAACTATGTTTTAACTTGAAAACTTGTAGATCGCCTTATACGCCTTGTCGCCTTATACCCCAGCATATACGGTAATACAATACTTTTAAACAATATATATATATATATATATATATATATATATATATATATATATATATATATATATATATATATATATATATATATATATAAACAAAAAACTCTTATATCTTATATATAATTTTAGGAGTATTTGGAAGCCAATCTCTCTTCCATCTTCAACTATAACTACATATCTTATAATGTTGGTTTTCCTAATTCAGAAAGGCAAGCATTAATCAATCAAAAAAAAAAAGTTTTGTCAAATTATCTTCGCTTTCTATTTTCATTTGCTTTGAATTATAAGCAGAGTAGCAGTGAATATTTTCTGCGCATTGTAAAAATATTTCGAAAAAAAAATCTTTTAACAAATCAATATGATACGAAGAAGGCCTCGGTAATGTTTGTTTCCGCAGTTGCAGGCAAAAACGTGTTTGCTTTGTCAGGTTCCATAAAAACCGACAAAGATGTTCAATCAAAAATCGGTTTTACATAAACAGCACAAAATAAACTTATATATATATATATATTATATGTATATATCTTTGAGGATGTGTGTGTGTGTGCGTGTGTGCGCTAGCGTGTGTGCATGTCTGCCTCTGTGTGTGTATCTATGTGTGCGTGTGTTTATTTGTTCACATTTCCACGCTAAGATATCGATTGTGTATATTTCTGTTAATGAATGCTTTAAAACATGCGTGCGTGCAGGGATTTTTGGTGTGTCGTAGTGAATGGTAAGCAACATTGTTTAATATTCTATAACATTCTATTCGACAACCAATAATAGCTTCATATCTCTAGCATTATTTCGTGTTTAGATTAGTAAAAAAATAATAGTTGTAATAAAAAAGAGAGTAAGAGTAGGCTGAAGGAAGCTTTATTCTGCTTAGAATAATTGATATCAGCGTAGTGACTATTTATAGTCCTCTACAAACGAAAATCTTCTCCAAAGTAATCATAAAAGAAGGGAGATTACTCCAGATTACTTTCTCAGAATAGTTGCATGCAATAATTTCAAGACAAGTATGTCTTTTCTCCCAATCCACACAGTAGATTGCAGTTATTTATCCCTTCTTTTTTTATTATTCATGGTTATTTGTAAAAATCTAGTTGGCTTGAAAAACACTTTACATACACTATTTTGGTATCTGTTGCTTCGCTGGTAGTAAAGATAATCAGATTCCACATGTAAATTATAGTATTTTAAATGAACAAATAAATAGAAATGTATTTCGTTTAAATACTTAAAATGAAGCAAGAAATTACTTGAACGGAACATACATTTCGACACTTCTTACCCAAAGGTTAGGTCATGCAATTTCAATTTCATTCAATTAGTGTATGTGCTTTTGCATATACGCATGTATATTTTAATTCAATGATGGCCCCAAAAATATTTGTGAAAAACTATAAAAGAATAATTATTTATTTATTTATTTATTTATTACCGACTGTTCAAAAGAATCAATAAAATATCATAATTCTCCGATTTTTAAGGTTAAAAAATTAACAGATTTTTTCGTCAAGAAATTGGTTGTACCTTTTTTCTTTTCATTCTACTAGTGCCGTTTTTAACTGAATTCACTGTTTTTTTATGTATATGATCTAAATTCACTTTATTGTCATTAGTAATAAATTGAACATCTATTGTGTGGCTATCTCAATGCTGTCAGGTTCTAAGTACCAATAAACTGATATGAATAGAATGACATTGATACATGATCGATACGAATACATAGATTTTGATAGATATCAACAGATATCTATCAAATGTAAATAAAGAAAATATTGTATGCGCAGGCCAACGGAAGTAATGCACACTTTTTAAAAGAAATGTGATGTCTATTTCAAACATGGGATTAACTAAAAATAAAGTTTGAAGTCATAAAAAATAACAATTTAATCCATTAATTCTTTATATTTATATTGTGTGAACTGTGTGAACTGTGTGGTATTAACACTAAATAACGACAGTCATTTTAATGTTTAATTGTGTTTAAGCATGAAAAAACTATCACCAGTTAGTGTTGATACCTATGTCCACACTCTTTTATATTTGTACACGCTCTGTCTCTGATATTGAGCCCTTTTTCGGGTGTGATAGATAAATTGCCGTCTAAATTACACAAAAATGGAAATGACACTGACATTACATTTTAACAGATATATTTACCAAAATTACGCAAAAACAACTTTAAATACTAAAGAGTAAATTGGCTTCAGCGACGGCATCTAGACGACTTCGGAATATCCTGCAATTCTTCTGGATAGTCTCCTTGTTTAATTTGTTGAACGCAGCCATAATACTTGGCTCCATTTAACCATTGGTGTTACAAGAAGTTTTGTTGCTCCATGAAATCTGAAGGTGTATTGGGATAGCGAATGATGCCCTCAAAAAGTTAAACAAGGTATTAAGAAACAGAAATATTTTGTTACAAAAAAAGAGTACTGAATTGTTATGTAATGTCATTCCTCCTATATGGCAGTGAATGCCGGACAATCTCCTCACTGATGAAGAGATTTGATCAACAGAAATGTGGTTCTATAGAAGGATGCTGAGGATACCATTGACTGAATATGGGAGCAAAGACAATGT
>OZ010613.1:17492483-17714983 GCA_963932145.1 Acanthosepion lycidas
CTTTAGATAAGAATGGTAAAGCTATGAATATGTCTCTGGATATCTCGAAGGCGATTGGCATTCTGATCTTCTTCACAAGTTGAAAGGTTATGATTCTGAACGAATATTTTATCTAATTCAATTTTTCTTATCAAATCACGAAACAAAGTTATTTGAACAGCCACTCTTCTGCAAATATTTGCATTAATGCGGTGCCCCCACCCCAGCATCTATATTTGGACCTAAATTGTTCCTAATTTTCATCAACGACCTTCCCGATGTCATTAGTTCGAATGACATAAATATTTTATTCCCCTCTTAATGGTAAGTCTGATCGGTTCGATAAGATCAAATCGGCAGCTGATTTCTAAGTAACCTATAACGTTTCAAACTAACATGAAGTGGAATGATTGTAATGAAACAACTGCTAGGTCTATTTCTCAAAGATCTGGCTCCCTGTGTTGTGTTAGACGATTTTTTCACCAGAATCTTATATATTTATAAGTCTACCATTCGTCTATGCACTGAATATTGCTGTCAAAATAGGGTCTGGGGCTTCCGCTATGTATTTAGAGATTCTTGATAAAATTCAAAGAAGAATCTGAAATGTTATATGCTTTGACATGGCATCTCGGCTTCGGTCACTTTCCTACTGCCATAATGTAGCTTCCCCGAATGCTGCGATAATCCTTGCTTCACATCATCTTTGGTGTTACAAGGAGTCTTGTTGGTCTCTCGCTTCACTACACCCCACACATAATAATCAAGAGGGTTGCAATCTGGGGTGTTAGGTGGCCAAATGTAAGGGGTGATGTTGTCGCAGAAATTGTTTGATAGCCATGACTGGGATCTCCTGCTTGTGTGGCATGGTGTAGAGTACTGTTGCCAGACAGCAGCCACCCAATTAACCCAAGGAAGCACTACATCCTCAGCGCTCTTGGTGTAGGCCTCCATGTTGAGTCTAAGACCCTCAACCACAAATTCGGAAGTTCTTTTCTTATCAGAACGATCAGATGAGTTTTCCGAGCTGCTGTACCTTCGTAATCACCATTAGACTCATCCAACTATTTCCGAATACTCTGCAGTATCCTCAGATAGACACCCAAACACTCTCAAATGTTCGTATTGGAGTTACCGGTACGAATGCCAAGCAGTACAGTATGCCGTTTCCAAAATCTCTGGCAGAGTGAATTGCATCACGGTGCTCTTTTTTCTCACAGACGGTGCCCAACGGACCATATTATACTGTGCAATCGACAAAATTAAAAACAAACAATGTGCATGTGCGAAATTAATAAATAAAATGGCGAAAATTTGCCTATCGTATCCTGTATATGTAGTATTTACTGTGTATTGACCCATTAACAGCTAATTTCTAAGCGGAGTCTTAGTCCGTTTAATTCTGAGTCACCGTATATTGTCTAACAAGTTGTGTTCTTGTGACTGCTGGTGGTTCTGTAATAGTATACTAAAAGATAATAATATGATTTGTATATTCCTTTTCATGTGTATATTTTGAAAATCGTACTGTTTGAAATTGGCTAATGGGTCAATACACAATACACACATATACAGGATGCGTTGGGTAAATTATCGCCATTTTATATTTTAATTTCGCGCATCTCTCGCTGCTGTCTTCCTGGTAAACGTGGTATATATATATATATATATATATATATATATATATATATATGTGTGTGTGTGTGTGTGTGTGTGTGTGTGTGTGTGTGTGTGTGTGTGTGTGTGTGTGTGTGTGTGTGTGTGAAAATATTGTAGAAAATAGGAAAGAAACTGGTTTGGTAAATAATCCAAAGTTCCTTAGTATTTTTGTAATTATTTTTAAAAAATAGTGCTCGATACGAAAGTAGAGCATAAATATAATTATTTATTTAAAAGGCGAGTTGGAATCATATTTTTAAATAAATAATTATATATATATGTGTGTGTGTGTGTAAACTTTCTGTTCTCCCAGACTCTCGAAGTATTCCTGGTAAACGTGGTATATATATATATATATATATATATATATATATATATATATATATATATATATATATATATATATATATATATATATATATATATATATATATATATATATATATATATATATATATATCGTATAGCTGTTTGTCTAGAAATGCCTGTGTTTTTAAATAGTGAAAGACATGTCTATCGGTCTATAAAACCACTGTTCCAATAAGTACAAGTGTCCCTCACCCAACAGGAATCGAACCGTATACCCACTTTTACTTGGAAAAACACTTTCAAAAAAAGCTATAGGAAACCATTACGGCATTGGAAGACTCAATTACCCTATGTAAGAAATTCTCATCTCTCGTCAACACCTTTCTGCGTCTATATATACTAAGGTTGTTTTGGTGCATGAACTAATGTAGGTAGATGTTAATTTTACTGCTTAGAAAACAGAAAGTCTACTCAAACACGCGTATCTACTAAACATTGTCTACAGTATCTTTTTACTAATCGCCCTCTAATAAATCAATCTCTAATTCTAAATATTTCCCCAGCGTTTTAAATTGCCGAAACGGATGCATATGTTTTGATTAAGCGGTGCGAGTTAACATTTATAAAATGTGTTTTAACCATTACACAGTCTCATGGTATGTGTTTATATGAACATATTTGTTTATATTTATACAGAGAAAATTTGCGAGCGAATGAATCTGCGATGATTTTGTTGTAAATAATCAAAACATTTATTTCGTTTTATTTACTGAATGAGACAGATAATTGAAGATTTGTATGATTTCACACTATTGTTTCCTTGTAAAATCACGTGTAAAATCACGATCGATGACTGCACAGTATTCTTCTACTGTGGTCGTTGTGAAAAACCGTGTCGATCGCGAATTCGTTGCTTAGACATGTGTTTTAAGATAACTTATTTTCTGCTGTCGACTGTCGACCGTCGCCATCGACGAAAAAGGACATAAAATCAGGTAAAGAATTCACCGTTCAGTCGTGAATTCTTTTCTTAGCTGACTGATCATTACAGACTATCAGCATTAACCCATCCACGTTTTCTTGCTTTGGTATTCTCTTCTCATTGCCTCTTTCTTTCCATTCTTTTGTTTCTATTAAACACCATTAACATCTTATTCATCATTGCCTTTCTCCTTCTCTAACTTTCTCTTTCTTTTCGCGGTTTCTTTTACCTTCGCCTCACCATTTAGCTTATTTTTCGTTAGATACATTATAGCCAAAAACTACTCCCGTTTTCTTTTCCTCTTTAAAATTATCCTTTTCTTTTCCCCTCAGAATTCTGTCTGTTTTCTTTATCCAATTTTCAATTCGTCGTCTCTTTTATTTTATCATTCTTATTTTCCTTCTTTTTACCTCTTCCTCGTCTCTTTGCTTTTCCAACCATTTTCAAGTTGTCTTTTATTCCTTAAATTTTCTTTCAGACAGTTTTATCTTTGTTCCCCTGAGGGCCAATCAGTGGGATACGCCTTCCCAATCTAATCATGACTAAAGAACAAAGGTATTCAGAGATGAAGACACGCAAGCTAGAAAAGATAAAAGAGGCTGTGATAATTCAATGAGCTGCTTTTCTTTTTCTTTTTTTTGTCACTTTTCATTATTTTTACGTGGGAGGGGTTGCTTACACATTTTGATTTCTTGAATTCTGCTATGTGGGTACTCGTCGAAAAATGCGGAGAGACTTTTTTTCAACGCTAGTCTTTCGGTAAAAGCTGCACCAAACCTATTTTTTCAAGACAATAACATGAGTTAAGCAATGCAGTCAAATATAAGCCTATTTTACAGCTTACCAAAAATGCTTTCAAATGGAATACAATTTTAGAATTTTATTGCTGTTCAGATACATTTTTGTTAACAAATAAATCTTGTGACAAGGAATTTAAGATATTTTATCTCGCTCAGATCATTTTTGTTGACTTTTTTGTTGTGTCTCCCAAAATAGTCGTTCTCCTTTTTATTTTTTAAGATTGAAAAACGACATTTCTTTTCTTTTCTTTTTTTTTTTGTGAGGATACATATGCATTTATGGCTTCAAAGATTCAATATTTTCCAGTGTAACTCCTGACAGTAGAAATTATCAAGTTCTTTTTTAATAGAAATTTCCACAAAGTCATTCTCCACAAATTCATACTGTTTAATAATGTAATGCAGATCCATGTTTTAATATTATAGAAAATAAACATTAGGGAAGAAGAAATCAGGACTGGTCAAATCTGAATCTGTTTCTTCACACTTTACTATTTTTCTTATGTTTAAAATGTAGATTTTTTAAAATCCTTTCACCCCAGGCAAGGCAATAAAGCAACTAAAACGCAAGAGATTTCTGGGTGAAGAATATGAGAAAAAGAAAATTTTATTCAGGAGAGAGAGAGAACAATAAAAGTACAACAATTAAGACAGAAGATAATGATTAACATTGCATTTATATTTTTGAAGATCAAATTTGACTGGAAAGCAAGAGGCCGTAAGAGAGTTCCACGAGCGAGAAGGGCGAGAGAAAAAAAACTATTAGCATAGAACTTACAGTTACATCTAGCTATTTCAACTGTAAAATGATGAGACCTAACCGCCAATCTAGTACTGCACTTAAATTCATAAAGTCTAGATACTAAAGAAGATAGCTCATCAGAACAGTTAAACATAAAAATATGTATTAATTATTCATTAATGATAAATTTCCAAACGATTTACCGAAAAAAAGATCAACATTATAAATTGATGATATTCAGAGGAATACAAAAAAGGAACAATTACAACAGAACTATGTGAGAAATGATCAGATTTAACACGGCTTTGAAGGAGGCACGTTAGTGTAATGGATAGCGGCTCAGATTGAGGAATCGGAGAGCTGAGTTCGAGTTCCAGTTGAGATCATTATATTCACTTACATGCAAATACATTTGGGAAAGGCATTACTCCATTTCTTCTCCCTCCGGCTATGGGTAAATAAATTTATAAAGTCTGTGTACCAAAGAGGATAGATCATCAGATCAATTACCATGAAAATATTTATAGAAAAGGCAGAGGGAAGCTATGTTACGGCAGTAGGAAAGTGACTGAAGCTGAAATGCTAGCTCAGGACCGATCATATTGCAGATTCTTATATGAATTTCATCAAGAATATCTAAATATATAGTAGAAACACCAGACCAAAATTTTGACGGCAATATTCAATGCATAGATGAATGGCAGATTTATAAATGCATAAAGTAAATTATTGGCGAGAAAAATCGTCTAGCACGATGTCACTACTCAAAGCAGTTAAGAGCTTTTTGAACTCTACAAGCCAAAAATGTTTAACATTCCAGTGATTTTTAATGCAAGATTTCGCTCATCATATCTAATACTTTAAATGCTGTAAAAAGTCATTCTGTATAAAAATTACCGACGACTTTTGAGTTATGCAATGTTTACTAAATAATATATGATTTACAATTAATTGTCTTAAATGTAAAAGTGGATACACTTTTCATGGTATATAGAAATCTCCATTGCATTGCAAGTAGGTGAGTTAAAAAGCTGAGAAAATAAAATAATATTTTATTTTCGTTATAACATTTTTCAGTAATTATATCAACTTATTTGATTGTTTGGTTAGTGTAACGGATATCGACAAATAAAGTGAAGTCGGGGAGATATGTTCAAATCCTGAGTGAGTGTCATGCGTTTACTTTCGCACAAATTCCCTTTGGAAAGCTATGAATCAATCTCATCTATGGGTTAATTGCAGAGCAGAGTTGGTTCCCCAACCAGTGTGAGAGGTAATATTCTAAATTCTAAACAATAGAGATAGCGACAAGAAACCACTCCACTATCTTTCCCAAGAAAAATCGGACCAAGAATGGAGTAATGTTTCAGATCAGGCCAAGAATAGTGTATTGCTTCAGATCAGACCAAGAACAAAGTATTGCTTCAGATCGTGCCAAAAAAGGAGTATTGCTTCAGATCGGACCAAGAATGGAGTATTGCTTCAGATCGTGCCAAGAATGAAGTATTGCTTCAGATCGTACCAAGAATGAAGTATTGCTTCAGATATGAACAAGAATGGAGTATTGCTTTAGATCGGACCAAGAATGAAGTATTGCTTCAGATCAGAACAACAATGAAGTATTGCTTCAGATGGTGCCAAGAATGGAGTATTGCTTCAGATCGGACTAAGAATGAAGTATTTCTTCAGATATGGACCGAGAATGGAGTATTACTACAGATCAGACCAAAAAGGAAGTATTGCTTCAGATCGTGCCAAGAATGAAGTATTGCTTCAGATCAGACCAAGAATGGAGTATTACTTCAGATCAGACCAAAAATGAAGTATTGCTTCAGATCGGACCTAGAATGGAGTATTGCTTCAGATCGGACCAAGAATGAAGTTTTTCTTCAGATCAGACCGACAATAGAGTATTGCTTCAGATCAGACCAACAATGAAGTATTGCATCAGATCGTGCCAAGAATGAAGTATTGCTTCAGATCGAACCAAGAATGGAGTATTGCTTCAGAGCGGACCAAGAATGAAGTATTGCTTCAGATCAGACCAAGAATGAAGTATTGCTTCAGATCGTGCCAATAGTGAAGTATTGCTTCAGATCGTGCCAAGAATTGAGTATTGCTTCAGGTCGTGCCAAAAATGAAGTATTGCTTCAGATCAGACCAAGAATGGAGTATTACTTCAGATCAGACGAAGAATGGAGTATTACTTCAGATCAGACCAAGAATGGAGTATTGCTTCAGATTGGATCAAGAATGAAGTATTTCTTCAGATCGGACTAAGAATGGAGTATTGCTTCAGATCAAACCAAGAATGAAGTATTGCTTCAGATCAGACCAAGAATGAAGTATTGCTTTAGATCGGATCAAGAATGAAGTATATCTTCAGATCAGACCAAGAATGAAGTATTGCTTCAGATCAGACCAAGAATGGAGTATTCCTTCAGATCAGACCAAGGATGAAGTATTGCTTCAGATCAGACCAAGGATGAAGTATTGCTTCAGATCGTGCCATATTGCTGCCATATCTGAGTTGTTACTGCTTAGTTCTTATTGTCCAGCCTCTACAGAGTTCAAAAGCAATTACACTTCCTTGTGGGGGATAAATCTTTCTCCACGCGTAAACCATTATCCCACAGACGAAACGTTGCTAGTGTCACACTGCTATATCGGTACGACTTACATTCCATAGTTGCCCCGGCTAAGTTTTAAGACCCACCATGCATTGTTCACGGTGACAAATCATATCTATTCCGTTTATGTTCCTTTGGTAAGGAATAAGTTCCAGTTGTACAGCTTTTCTTGCTTCATAACTGTTACTTTATGTAACAAATTTCCGAGTGGATGCTTCTCCGACACTTCAGTTCAAGGGTCAATCGATATCTATCCTACACGTCATCATAATGTGGACTTCTCACTCCCTCTTTCCACTTCTCTTACAACAATCTCGCCCAGAAACCTTTTACCGTCAAATGTAAAGCCACCACCAACTTGCCTCATTCCCAAGACACATACATTCGAGTTTCCAGGGACAGTTCGCTTTAAATGTCTTGTCTCACCCAAATCTGTAGCGAGTCCTTTCCAACTCACTTATACCTGCTCCCTCCTTACTGAAAGCAAAGTAAAAGCCATACCCTAATAAGAAATTGAGTATCTCGTCACGTGTACCATCTGGAGATTTGGAGTCAGTCACATAACTATTTAGGTATTCCCATGAAAGTCGCGCAAAGGTAGTAATATCCGAGTGTTGCTATATATATATATATATATATATATATATATATATATATATATATATATCAATTAAAAGGTGCAAATATAATTTATAAATTCATGAATCATTCATACAAAAAACAAATATAGAGGTTAATGATTTAAATGGCGGGAATACTTCGTCGCAAACAATCTAAATAAGATACATCAACTCCGAACCTGTATATGAATGATATGATCCCCGTTTATAAATTCCATTTGAATAAGGTCTTTTTAATTTTACAAGCTTTCGTCTGTTCCTACAGACATCATCAGGTATGGAAGTAGATTTTGCCCTTGTTTTTACTTCTCAGTTATAAGAGGACAACGAAAATAGAAATGTAATCCGAAAAAATGCTATGAGAAATGTGTTATTGTATAGACATAAAATGTCTTAATATATATATATATATATATATATATATATATATATATATATATATATATATATATATATATATATATATATATATATATATATATATATATATATATATATATATATATATATATATATATTCAGTTGTATGAATATGAGTTTGTAAACGTTTCACGCTTTTACGATCGCAAAACCGTGAAACCCAGGGTTATACAAACTCATATCCAAACAACTGAATATGTTAGCACTACCACTGATATTGAGCACTTTCCAATAATTACCGTGCATATAATATATATATATACACACACACACATATATATAATAGCTGGCCACTTGTATCCGAGGATACCCGTCTAGCCAATGTCTATTGGAGACGCTCGCTCAGGCATATTTGTATGATGGTCAGAAATTTGTATCGGGTCTCATGGTCAGAAAGCGGACATTGTAACCACTCAGCCATATATATATATATTAAGAAATGGACAAAGTCCAATAATTATTTTAAGACATTTTTATGTTTATACATTCTTTTTATAGATACAAGTATTTAAGTAAATGCTCTGTTTATAATAAACAGTATTAAACAACATTTACCGGCCTGAATGTCCGAGAAATTTTCATAGAAAATATTCGTCCTCCGACTGGATTCGAAACTGTATCCTATACGGAACCGTCATTTAGCTTGACGTGCCTTTAACGATTTAGCCACAGCGCGTTCGAATTTACTGTATTTGAACTTCAATCTTCTATGAATCTCCCACGTACATTCATATCTGCTCATGGTGTATCAAAAGTAAACAAATGACGTCACACATTATGAAATGGACAAAGTCCGACATTTGTTTTAAGACATTTTTATGTTTATACATTCTTTTTATAGATACAATTATTTAAGTAAATGCTTTGTTTAATATATATATATATATATATATATATATATATATATATATATATATATATATATATATATATATATATATATATATATATATAGCACACACCTACAGACGGTTCACTTTTATGATTGTCAATATGTGACACGATGGCCGAAAAATTTGATAGTTTTATTAGAATACCTACAATACACATACTGTATCCACATAAAATCGGCATCGTCCTTGTTGTTGCAATTTTGTTTTTCATTACACTGTATAAAATTGATATGTGTTTGTGTCTGCTAATACTTGAAACGCAAATGAATGTGATTATAAAATTCCTATTAGTATGGCTGATACTAATCTGCAGGAGAGTGACTCATTGCGTCTTTTCCAACTATATTGAAAAGTGATCATTATTACTGTGGAGAACGCGCGCCGGTACAGGCACAGAAGAGGCCCCAAGTTATACGCGGACATGTCTATCAACACTCGTTATATTCGGGTTTTCCCCGTTAGCAGCGGAACAGCTTGGCATCTCGAGATATGGGCGTGTCACGATCCGGGTCTTCGTAAGATGCCTCATGACAATAAATGCGACGGGAAAACCAGCAGTTGGCAATACTCAATGTCTTGTGAAGTTGGTGCCCGTTTTGTTCCTAAAGTTGCCGTGGCGCCCGCTGTGCTGTGGTTTTCTGAGGTAGTGTTATTTAGTCTTTCCCTTCTCGGTTGGGAGAGTAATCGGTTAAGAATTTCCCCAACCTCAACACACTCTTGTCGTATTTTGCAACAATAAGAGTGTCCAAAATGTAATCTGATCAACATTTGATTAGACTTTTGGAATTACGTCCGGTCGTAAACTTTTCAGCACTTCCTCATATTGCTACTAAATACACACAAATTCGATGCGACGAAACGATCCTTAAAATAAATTTTCGGTCGATATGCATCTCCATCATATTGCGATAAATATTTAGGATTAACATCTTAATACAAAATCTGTAAGACATCTGACCTCATCATCACAACTCGAGCTGTCATAAGAACACATTGTATTGAGTTCTCCTGTTCAATGTGGAATTGCATTCCTTACTATGCACGAGCATAAAATTTCGAACATAGGGCATCCAATTACTGCTCTTTCCAGCAGGGTAACCCTTCATCTTACGGATCACATAGATAAGTATATATCACTTGAAAATAAGATTTCCAACAACATACAAAAAATGCTCCTAAACACACGGGTAGTGTATAATGTTAAATGTAAAAAACGTCAACAAATAATAGAAGTCCTAACCATCAAATAGAAATTGTCAAATTAAATCTCCTCCAAGATTGAAACGGCAGATATGAATACATTGAACAACTAGCGGAACGTTTCGTTAAATAATCTCACCCACTCTCATGTCAGCCTCGTCAACATAAGGTAGAACGATTACGCTGAATTTCGATTACAGGAAGACGACACATGTACACAATTCTGAATCTTGTAAAATGACCAGAAGTTTAGATGAAAATACTCGATGATTATCATTCAGACAATACCTTTATTCACAGAGCATAAACATACGCTGTTTTTTCTTTTTTTCTTTTGAATGATTCTACACCAAGCAAGGTGATGATACAACTAAGACGCAACGGGTTACTAGGAGTAAAAGAGAATGGCAAAACTTTAGAAGGAAGGGGAAACCCAATCCTAAACAGTAAACCAGGGATCTATCTCTACTCCGTTTCAATACACCGCAGAGGAGTGTGAACCAGACGATAGGCGAACCTTGTGCCTAAAGCAGAAAGATTAACTAGAAAAGTACAATCTATCCTTTGCTATCGTCTTTAGTGAAACATTGAAAACATGCACTAATGAAAAAAACGGAGAGAGAGGGTTTGTAGATATAGGCAGTGCAAAATCAACACTGCATACAGTCTCTGTTCATGCCTCAGTTGAAATTTGTATAATCCCCTAAACTTATTAAAAAAGAAAAAAAGTTCGCATTGAATAAAATCTTTCACCACAGGCCATGACTTTAACTTCTCTTTTTGGGACTTAATGAGTGTAGAAATTATCCAAAAGTTAAGCCATTAATCATTTTAAGTTCTGTTATCCTACTACAATAAATTCTATTATATTATTAGAGAAACGATGTCATTTTCTGAAAATAGATATATTCTTAATTTCAGAATTATGACCTTGTACATAATTGATCTTATTAAGACATGGTTTCTTGTTTTTATATATTCGTATGGGGCATCTTGATTAGATATTCCATAGTGAACTGCTTGCTTAATTAAAACAAACCTATAAATAATTATATTGGATATACCACCATGAAGACGAATAACTCTACATCTCCATTCTCCCTATCGAGTGTTAGGGCATTAGTATGATACACTGAGCCATTTGTATATATTTCAATCCAGATATTGCAGTTTAGTCATTATTAGTAAAAAAAAAAAAAAAAAAAAAAAGGACGAAAAGAAAAGTACAGAGATTTTCTGTCTTTTTAATTGTTTTTTTTCCCAAATTCTCGTTTAAATCGAAATTTCTATTTTCTGCTTTCAACTTCTTTTAGTGACGAAAGAAGAAATCAAGAGTGGCATGATCCAGTATCCGTTGCTCGAATAAAACAGCGGAAACAATTTGTCCTGCATTTGGCAAGAACTTTCGGATATGGCGAACTTTTCCCTAAAATAGTCACTTCAGATATTTCGGAAGATTTTATTTAAATCAAAATTAGAAGACAGGAAAATTATTTCCAAGTGAGGACAGATAATTTTATTAAATTGCGATAATTGGAAAAAATGATTTCAATTTAAAAAGAAAAAATTATACCGTCTTACAATTGTCATATTTTTATTTTTAAATTTACCAATATTGATCACAGTGAAAATTTTGCTTGGCGCTGATTTACTTTCGAAATCTTCACTGGTTAATTATATCCTATATAAGTTTAATTCATCATAGAAAATAACCTATAATTTGTATGAACAAAGGAAGAAGAAACGGATATTTTGTCTTGCTGGATCCATTTTACATTTGAATTCCTTTCAGTGTAAAATGAATGCAAAATATCTTGTAGGTTGTCATTTGCCTTTATTCATAAATCAAGAGTACACATCACAAAACTACAGCAGACCTACGCAAACAATATTACAATTGATTGTCATTAAAGGTAGTAAAATGATTTTCCGGTTCTCAAATGAGGTATTTTAAATGAAGCATTATTTAAGCCCCAAAAGAATGATCTCTTTTGTAAAGCACAGAGGCGTCAGAAGTCATTACTAAACTGTTTTTAAGAAATCAATCTCTTTATTTAATCTTAGAAAAAATCACCTATGTTCAGACTATGTTCCTTTTAATTTAATGTAACGCTATTAAAATTTAGGAATTAATTAAAGCCAGCTTAATATGGTACAAACCACATCTGTTAGAAAGAAAAAAGATTGATTTATTGTAATGTCTGTAAAATATAATCAACAAAACTCAATTGGGTTACGAATATATTTTATTCGTGAACGTCAAACAGAAGAAAGATGTCACAAATTCCTATAAGAATTTGCTCTTTACATTCAGATTATTGTACGCATATTTGTTGCTATTATCACAACGTTTCGACAGTTCTATATTCTGGCTTCTTCAGGTGTCTGTCTATTTGGTTACTTTTCAAGAAATTCCGAACCGAACCCTTTACTTTAACGGTAGATTGTTCTCATTCCGTTGGATTTCCTTTTGTTCTTATTTGGTACTATTCAGTTATTAGTTAGTCTAATTGTCACCCCTGCTGTAGTCAGGTATTGAACTCACAACTCTTTCGGTCAAGTCACTGATTACCAACGCTTTAATCCACTAGGCTGTGTGTCACACAAAAACTTGGAGATTTGAGTTAAAGTGAAATAACTGATAATGAGATAATCCGGAAGGAGGCATGGCAAGTGGACTTACAACAATCTACCCTGTGAACGAAAAAAAGCGTTCGCTTCGAAATAACAATCACCTGAAGAAGGCCAGAGCGTACAACGGCTGAAACGTCGTGAATATGACAACAAAGATGAGAATAACAGTCTGAACACTGTAAATAGTATAAATAATTACAATACCTCATCTCAGAAATATAGACAGTTATTGTATACCTTTTCTACTGAGCATACATTCAGGAATCAACAATTTAATCCATTAGGCTACTCTTCCGTGGGAAAATCCTATAACGTGATACCTTAAACATAATGGTCTTCTTTCATGCCTACTGTTAACTGCCACACTTGACAGCATTCACCGCCGCTTAACTTTTCTAGTGGGTTGCCTGGATGGTAAATTTGGTAACAATAACTCAACTTATACAGGATTCATTATTAACAATAGAGGATATGTAGATAGCACAGTGCGGACAGCAGACATGGAAAGTAAATTACAACCACCCTACGGAAGGTAGCGAAGGAAAGCGAGAAGAAAGGACTAAACATAAACTACAAAAAGACTGAATGCATGGTTATCAGCAAAAGAATGAGCCCAAAATGCAAATTACAGATCGCGGGTACTAAAATCAAGCAGGTGTAGAAAATTAAGTATCTGGTAAGTGTTCTAACATAGAAAGTGTGACACTGAAATCCGATGACGTATTGGGATTCCAAAAACTAAGTAGACTATTAAGAGACAGACAAATTTCGTTGAAAATAAAGAAAAGAATACTGAACTGTTACGTAATATCTGTTCTTTGTCAGTGAATGAAGAAGAGAATTGAAGCAACAGAAATATGGTTCTACAGAAAGAAACCCCGGAGAAAATGGTAAAAAGGAAACTTATACTTAACATCAGAAAGAGGCAGTTGAAATTTCTAGGGCACATAATGAGGAAGGAGAGCTTGGAAAATCTGATACTCACAGGACGGACTGAGAGAAAGACGAACAGAGGAAAGCAGCGCGTAACATATTTGTTGGTCTTGATCAAATGGATGGCAGAAGAGGGGTTGAGAGAAATAACAAAAAAATCGAAATTTATTACGCATTACAATGGACAGGAAGATATGGACGGACATGATCGCCTACGTCCTGAAGGGACAAGGCACATAAAAGAATTATAATTCAATACTTGGGCTGAGTAGTAAAAACTTAGATGCAGTGGAAACATGACGATCAATAACAAAGGAGTATTTAGACGAGTTATCTCCCCTAGACCACAGTACGATACGAATCTACCCACGTCGATTAAATAAAGAGTTTAGTTCGAAATTCACTGAAGGTTTATCGGATCAGGAATGTAAATAATATGGATAATGATAACTACTTATAACAAAACTTTCGGCAAAAAGAAATTTCCTTCAAACATTCTTTGATTTACGAAAACTTATTTTATTTCGAATAATAGTTGCAATTCGGAAATTTTTGTTAATGCTTCAAATTCTTGATGAAAATAGTAGCTTCCATAATTTCCAGGATAAATAGATGTAAATATTAATTATAATGAAAATTGAAAGAGAAGAAACTTTTAGAATATTATCACAGGTTCTTGATCAACGCTTTATTTTTAATCGATTCACGATACCTTCTGAACTCTTATTGACCCGATAACCTTCTGAACTCTTATTGACCCGATAACCTTCTGAACTCTTATTGACCCGATAACCTTCTGAACTCTTATTTCACTTGACTGAATTAATGTCTAATTAGTGTCGGTCAAAATGAAAAGCGAAATCATAATAGCTTCGGAATAGAGTCAATGATGCGAGTTGAGGTTTAATGTTGGGACAACTGAACACTGTTGTTGTTTTTGTTATGGGTTGGCAGGAAATGACCTACGTTTTAAAATTCTTTTTTTTTAAAGTTTCTTTCAATTCTCAGTCTCACATTTCAATTTTTGCTTCCCAAAGCTGTAGAAGTTTTTTAAAATACTTTTTCAACTGTAAAATGCGATCAAATTAGTATTACAGCCGTCAATATAACAGAAAGGCAAGATCATTTATCTGATGAACCAAGAACATTTACAAATAATTATAAATGCTGTATTTATATAAAATGTACTTTTTGTTGAGATTTTTTTCCAACGCACATTTGTTTGACAATGATCGTCCAAAAAGAAATAATAATTTCATATTAATTTGACTTTTTCTCCTAAAATTTTACTCTTACCGTCAATGTGCAACAATGAGTGGACAGTGCAAGATAGGAAAGATAAGGATTGAGCTCCTGGTAAGATTCGAACTCATGTTTATTTAATCCCAAAAGAAGCTTGATTGGACGAATCAGCTGCTTTAAACATTAAACTATGAGAACTTTGCAGAGGGTCAAATAAATACATTACTCCATTCCACGATATTTATCTGCACTATCGATTATTTTGGTTTTTAGCTAAAAATATTGATAGCATCTGCATTAAATATTGATTCATTATTGTTTTTTTTTCAATGAGAAATAAACAGTTAGCTCTTGGTGAGAGTCGCAGTCACATTTCTTTTGGCCTCATCGACACATTTATTTCTAATTATTTGCGCTCTCTAGAGTGACGGACCTAGTAATGATGCGACAAAATGCAATTAAAAAACTTAAATTGAAAATAAATACTTGAACAGACAGACAGATAGATAGATAGATAGATAGATAGATAGATAGATAGATAGATAGACATGAACAGAATGTAAGAGATAGATATGGTCAGACTGAGATAGATAATTAACAGAATGTAAGAAAAATGTATAAATAGACAGATAGACATGAAAAGAATGTAATAGATAGACAGATAAAAACAGAATGTAATAGATAGATAGATAGATAGATAGATAGATAGATAGATAGATAGATAGATAGATATGAACAGAACGTAATGAATACATATATAGAGAGAGAAAGAGTGAGAGATATAGTGCTTCAGAATTAATACCTTTTATATACTTTCTTTGAAACTTATTTTTAATTTTCTGTTATCATACGTTTCAGTAGGTTCAATGAAGCCAGAAGCAATGAATGTTTCTCAGATGGTGGAGACGTTATCATCGTATCTTTCAGACTTTCATATTTAAGTATGTATTTGTGTTACTTACTTCTATTCCACTTCTACCAAATTTTTCTTCTCGCTCTGTCTATTCATCTGCCTTTCGAATCTTTAATCCGGTTGTCTTGGTCAATCAAAGAATCAAAACAAGAACAGAAATAAGACAATGGCATTACTTCGGTCCCTTACTGTGCACTATCCTCAAGGTACACGTATGTGACCTTCTAACAACAGACAAGACACTTAACGTTTAAATTAAACACCTACTGACTCTTTAACAATCTTGGCTTATGGCTCTAAACCCTACTGCGATGCGATTCTCAGACTTTGAACTGTCATTAATAATCACGTGATCATACACACCTTTTTTCTCCACATGTTTAATCAAATAAAATTAATGTTCGTTCTATTGTCAAACTGATTTTCTTGTCGTTCTCTTGATCTGCCTAGTTTTTTTCTTTCTGTTCTTTTGATCATTACGTCTGATTTTTATATGAGTTTCATTTCCTGAATTCCGGATTTCCCCTCTCAGTATTTATTTCCGCTCTCTTTGTTCCAAACCACCTTTCTGCTAGCTTTTATTTTTGTATTCTCTTATTTAATCAAATGTTAAAAGCTTTCCTAACAGATATAGCTGGGATAGTTTTCAATTTTTTATTATATATATAATGAAATGTTTTCATTACTTTCCATTACAGTTAATCTTCAGGGTGACACCACACCCAATGCCTTAAAAAAGAATTCTTATAGCTTTTACACCCTGGACAGAGGCATCAAACACGGATGTTTCTGGACAAGCGTAGACGTATGGTAACCATAGATAGATAGATAGATAGATAGATAGATAGATAGATAGATATGACTGTTAGTCAATCTATTTACTTCCTCGCAGTGAATCTTTATTTGATTTCAGTATTAATGATCATTTGGATTTAAGCTTCTTTTACGTAACAATCTATTGATTATATTTCCCTTTACAACATTAAGTTAACTTAATTCACAATATCTTTTATTCTATTTCATTGTTCATAATGGTTGATTAAATATAAACTTCAAATATTTAAACTGCAGATGATGCAACGCTTCTTGACTGTCCTTCACAGTATAAACGAATATTCTTAAGGCTATTTATATAATGACGCTTGAATATCTGCAAAATTGTTGGTTTGCCTGCCGGAAAATTCAAAATCTAACATACAAACAATACCTGTTAGCAACGGGAAAATATTCACAAACCATGTCGCCAATAAACGCCCACACACACGGGATGCGTGGGAATACGCATTGATATGTATGTCTAAAATTATAGTTAGCATGTGGAAAAGATTTTTATGTCATTGTAAATCTTTCCAATGTTGTAAACAGGGAGCATGTGGCGGCCAAGTGATTTGGACTTTGACCAATTGTATTGCCAAGATTATTTTGGGAGGCTGCCAAAACTATAAACTCAAACCCAGACTTAGCAATTATGTGTTTGTAAAATATTCGATCAGTAAATCCCTGCTACAATATTTATTTACAAACTGTAAAAAAAAAAAAGATATGCTTTATGCCATCTTATTATTTAGATGACTGAATTTTAATTAATCATTCATATTTGCATTTCATTTGCTCATTTTAATGCATGATTCAGATTTTCACAAGACGTGCCTTACCCTGTTACACTAGGCATGTCAACCGGTGATTTAAATTTAGTATTATCCTTCTCCTAGACTGTTTGCCTTCCTATGAATAAAATCAATACACACACAAATATATATATATATATATATATATATATATATATATAGTCGACTCTCCCGTCGAATTCGACGTATGAGGGTCAAGCAGATCAGTTCCTAGGAAACTGACAGCCCGACAGCAGTACATGAGATTAGATGTGAAGGTTTCGTGTACACTTTTTGAAGGGCCGAATTCAGAGACATGGTGCACTAAGTGCCACAAGGCCCCCAAACGACCCTTCGCAGGTTCAGAGTTGTCCTTCTCCTAAACCAGTTGCCATCCAAGGCTATAGAACCCAGTCTGCCGTGCTATTTATCCATAGCTGGAGGGAGAATAAGAGGATCCACACCTTTCCCAAAGGTATTAACACGCAAGTGAATGTAATGGATTCGACTGGAATTCGAACTCGGCTCTCCGATTCCTCAATCCAAGCCGCTACTCCAACGTGCCTCCTCTTTATTTATTTATAAACGTGTCATGGGGATCTGAGAAACCATTTGACATCGTATGGAAGTATTTGAACGGGTCCACCAGACAATGATCCAACGAATGTATGCGTGTGTAGAAACAAGTAGGAGACATTTTTGTGATTTTTTGTGTAGAGGTATAATGATGGCCTTTTGGACATATGTTTATATGGACATTTTATCTTGTTTTGGCATCAGGAAATCGCCCCCGAAATTTGTAAAACTATTTTTGGTTTGTATCTTGATTTGTCTATTTAACAACGTCCACCGTAAACTTAAAACTTAATAACAAAAAAGAAAGGATTCGCTCTCAAAGTTTGTAAAAATAATATGGATATATATATGTAATAATGTTCACCATGTACAAGGCAAAAGAGCTACTCAAAGTAGAAGGTTAGAGAGTAAGACTCTCAGTTTATGAGGTTATATTGGAAAGATAAAAACCCTGAACTTAAAATGGTGAGGATTGTAATTATCATGGTATCAGCTTCTAAGGAGTTGGTTCCAAAATGCAGTGGTTCGAGGAAAGAAGCTGCGCGAGTGGAATATACATTTCACCAATGGAATATAAAATGAATGAAGATGGTTTGCGTGGCTTGAAAGGTTATAATCGAGAAGTTTATATATATATATATATATATATATATATATATATATATATATATATATATATATATATATATATATATCTACCTCTTATTATAATTGTACTTGTTCCTTCCTTGGTTACTTAGTTCATCCGTTTGTTACAATCTTCAGTAGTGATCTGTATCCGTCGTCTCACTGGCGGTGATTTTCAAAGAAACAACCTCACCCACTCCATCTCACTCTTGCTGTCAACAAATGCCTGCAATTAAAAAAAAACTCATCCTCATAACTACAAAGCCGTTAGAGGAGCGACAATGGAGGTTGTCTATAACAGTCCATTTGTATCAATTTTTTCTTCGTGCTTTGTATATATATATATATTAACGTCTATGGCTTTTGTGTATGTACCTCCACTTTTTTCCCCGAAAAACAGCATAGCATGGTGAAAAAGGCCCCAAACTTAATAAAAACTAATTTTTATCGTCAAAATGTTTGTCATTATTAAGAGGAAAGACCGAACGTATTTTTTTGTTTATTTTATTAAATTTTTAATTCTTTCTAGGACGTTCGAAATTTTGGTAAATTCTTGATTTTTTCTTTTTTTTTTTTTAGTCGGCAACCCGAGTCATATTTACGTTAGTGTTTTTACGCCTATTTTTCAAGTGGAAACACTTTGATTTGGAAATTCTTGCAAAAATCAAATAATTGTCAGATTTTAATTAACCTTTCAGAACCTATTCGGAAAGGAAGGAAATTATTTTTGCGTTCTTTGTTTTTCAGAAAACAATAATAAACATATGTTTTTACATATCTTACAACCCATTTACTATTTTTACTTAACTAATTAGAACCTAATTCTAGAAAAAATTACTTTAACTTATCTCTCTTATTTAATTTCTATTCAAATTATTTTTATATTTAACTCCTATTTCATAAACATTTTTCTTTTTTACTTTTTATTTTACTTTTTCTGTTTTTATATAACTTTTTTCTTTGGGTTTTTTTTAAAAAAAAACGTTTGGAAGATAAACTTGAATTCAATTTTATATCTAATGTTTAATTTAATTATTTTTAGACTTTATTTCATTCGCATTTGAAATTAATAACTTTCAGGATATATTCAGAAATGAACGAAATTATTTTTGCGTTCTTTGTTTTTCAGAAAATTGTAGTAAATATATATATATATATATATATATATATATATATATATATATATATTTTACAATCCACATACTTAATTTCATGAAATTTTGAAAAATTATATTACCCTCAGAAATTTTTTATGGTGGCCTCAAAACGACATTATCGTTAAAATGTCGCGTGTTTTAAGGAAAACCCACTCAACTTCTTAGGTCCCAATCCTTTCTTTTCATTTCTGTGTTTCATCGTGTCTCAACAGGCTTTGGAAATTTTTTTCATCAGTGAAAAGCATTAAATATATCTTCAAGTACGTGTACAAAGGACATGACCGTGTTTCTATTGTAGTAACAGACAACTAGCGGCAGATCGTGAACAGAAACAAGCTCACGATATAATTACTAATTATCTTGCTTTCGGATATGTTTCTCCTTCAGAAGACTGGAGACTTTCAGATTTCAAGCTGCATAACATATCACACAATGTCTACAGAATTGCTGATCATCTTGAAGACCAGTAAAGAGTTTACTTTCACAGAGGCAACGTTCAGCAAGCTGCTCAGGCACAGAGGAACCGTGACACTGCCCTCACTGCATGGTTTAAACTGAATGAGCATGATAATGATGATGATGCAAGGAATCACTTGTACCCTGACATTCCTCTGCATTATGTGTTTAATATGCGCATGAACACCAAGCCAAAGGAATATTAATATCATCCGTAGAATATATACAGTGAGACCTGGAGACAGAAAAATTTCATTTGCGAATGTTGCTGCTGCAATTCTGATAGACAACAACATTAACATTAATTAGCAATTGAGCTGCCGTAACCTATTGGAATACTGCAGATTGACTATCATGACGACCTCGATCACCGATGCATTGCAACACTTACTGATGAACACACTGATTGCTAATGCTGGGCTTGAATCTGTAGATAAGAAGAGGAGAGGTAAGGTGCCCAACCACTCTTGTAAATGCATCATGAGGTTGTAGTAGAAGTTATATGTTTAATACCATAATTTCTTATCTAGAAGCAACAACTGCAACATATGTAGTAGTGCTTGGCATTGACTCTACACTACTGTCAGCTAGAAAGAATATCCATAGTTTGACAGAGGCCAGCATTTGTAATGTACCAACCACTTCAGACCATACAAATTATATACAAAACCTGGATTTGATCATCTTGGATAAGGCTTTTGTGATTCCTTCATTAGCTCTTCATGCTATTGATAAAGACTTGAGAGATATCACTGGCATTGCTGCTGTTTTTGATGATAAAGGTGTGCCCCTGGTTAACACACACATACATACATATATATATATATATATATATATATATATATATATATATATATATATATATATATATATATATATTAAATGAATAAGAAAAAAGGAAACTATATGGGGCATATATTATATAGATTTGTACATATATAGGTCTATTGATTTCTGTATTCATAATTGGAGGAAACTGGTATGGCTCTATGCAGGAGTACCACGGACTAATTGGCATTGACAATCTTTACACAGATGGTGGACACTCCCAAGTATCTCTATGTGTTGTTTATTTTCCCAGTCTATGAGTATTGTATGTTAAAAATGGTAGATTTAATAGCTAAACTATGTATTTGTAAACATACCTGTAAAATATACGCAATTTTACTATTTGCTACTTAAGTATATTATTCTGTTATATATTAGAGATTTTAATTGCTCATTCTTCAATGCCTTATTTTTATACATACATATATGTAGAAAAAGTTTATTGTTTATTCAACATTTTATTATTCGTTCAGTGGAAATTTCATGAGTACCGCCAGTATTATTAAATATTATTCCTTACCAGCACTATATGTGCTATATATATATATATATATATATATATATATATATATATATATATATATATATATATATATATATAGTGTGTGTGTGTGTGTATCTATATGTATATGCAATGAGTGAAGTCCCAATATTTCGTTTAATCATTTCACCCCAAAGAAGGCGATAATGCCACTAAGACGTTAGAGAGGGGGAAATAGAATGAGAATACTTAGTGAAAAAAGTAAGGAAAGAACAAGAAAGGAGTATGATTCTGGAAGACAGAAGACGTTGGCGTTGCATTTAAATTTCTGAATATTGTAGATTGCAGGGACGCAAGAAATTGGAAGGGACTCCGCAGGCGAGAAGTACAGAAAAGAAACTGTTAGAACAAAAAAGACAGTTGTACCTTGCTAGTTCAACAGTAAAACGATGAGACCTAATTGCCAATCTAGTAGAACGCTTAAATTCATGTAGTTGACGTACTAAGGGAAAAGTTCATCAAAACAGTTGCCATGAAAATCTTTGTAGAAAAGACAGTAGTGTTAAAACCGAAGTACTAGCCTATTCTGGTGAAATCTTGTATAATATATGCCACATTTTCAGAAGGCCTGATAACAAAGAAACGGTGTACAGTGTGTCATGAGGTCTCAAACACCCCTTTTTATATTTGAATTCAGACTTTTCATATTAGAATGGTTGCCACATCTGTCAAGAAACGCCAGTGACCCCTGCGAAACTATAGCTGGAGGGAGATTAATTGATAGTTTTACCGAAGTCATTAGTGCCGAGTGAACGCAACACTGGACTGGGAATTGGTTACTGATTCCACTTTCAGCACCCCTACCCGTTACACTACCGGCATATCTTTTTGATTTATTTTTATCGCATTTCACTTGTTTACTTTATATTTTTCTCCCTGAATATTCATTATTTAAACTACATGACTCTGCAATGGCCAAGAACACTAACAACAATAAATTCAAATGTAAAAAGCGTACTCAATTTATCGACAATACATTCATCAATCATATCGCCTACGAGCAAGTCAAATTAGCTTTACAATTTGAAAAATATAATAGAGCTTATAAAGACAGAATATATATATATATATATATATATATATATATATATATATTATAACATATTTTATGTTATAATTTTTAAATAAATAATTTCATATATATATATATATAGAGAGAGAGAGAGAGAGAGAAAGAGAGAGAGAGGGAGAGAGAGAGAAAGAGAGATATACTCTCCTGTCAAAAGGGATATATGCCTAGTAACGCGTAAGATCCATTACAACCTTCAAAATGCAGCATTTTTTATTAATTTGGTCTCTGAAGATGGCTCATGTGAGCTGAAAGCTTAGGACCAACTTGATAAAAAATATCTAAATGTTGGACAATTTTTGTTTTTATTTTCACCAGAAATTAAAGCAAACATACGAACTTTAGGACGGCTCATGGTCAGACATAATAGACATTCACTGTCAGTTGTATTTAATAATATATATATATATATATATATATATATATATATATAGGAATCACAACTAAATCGATAAAAACGAGCATACTGTGATGAAAAAAAATCCCCAAACTTAATGTAAACAATTTTATCGTTTAAATGTTTATGTTATTATTAAGAGGAAAGACCAAAGTATATTTTTATTATTTTTCACATTTTTAATCTTTCCTAGGACGGCCGAAATTTAATCCTTCATTTTAGTTAAAAATCTTGTTGGTTTTTTTGGGTTTTTTTTTTTTTTTTTTTGAGTGAGCGAAATTACCATAAAATTGATGATGCCCGCCATTTATTAGAAAAATTCTGTTTAAAAATATTGTAAAAATTAATTATAATTTTTTCAAAAGTTATTTTAGGAAAATTAGAAAATTAGTTACTTTCTTCGCAGAAAAAGTGTAGTTTAAAATAAGAGAAAGCATGTCTTAACAACGGGGACTACTGTCAAGCGATGAGTGATTGCTTCATCGATGTATTGACAGCTAACGCAAGGGGAAGTTATCGTACGGAAGAACAGAAGTGACATTATTTTTCTATTTTTTTTTTAATTTAAGTGAACCAACTCCTTTATCTCGTGATTTTAATAAGTAACTAATACTTTCAACAATTTTAAATTTTATTATTTTTCTTAGATACTTTAACCTTGCGTTTGTTGCAGATGCTTTCTCGAAAAATTAAAAATGCTATAAAAAAATTTAAAATTTCATAACTGCTGAGAGTGAGATCAAATTTCACAAGAGAGATACCTATAACTTTTATGTACATCTCATGAAATTTGGGGATATTATTTTTATTAATTTTCTATTTTATCTCCGTTATTATTAATTTTTATATTATCTCATTTATGAGAAGTTGTCATAAATGAGATAATACAAAAATAAGAGCATATAAATAAAAATAAGACCATATAAATTTCATAAGTTAGGTATCTAATAATTGTAGGTACCCTTCTCATATTTGAAATGTTATACATTTTTTAATGTTATTTTTTCGATATTTTTTTATCTTAATTATTATATGATAGTTTTTGAAAATAAGCAATTTCTTTCAATTAATTACTTTTTTTAATTTCAAGCGTTCAGTTACATGAAACTAAAAAGATATTTGATAACTCTCGCTATAAAACACAAATCATTTTTTTATTTCTTTTTACTACGGTCATCCTTACATTTGACATAAAATCGTTTTTATGGACACAAAAAAAAATGTAAAATTCTATTTTAAATACGGGTGGTTTGAAGATTGTAATAAGCTTTAAAATTTATGATCTGTAAAAATAGATTTATTTAATATCACCATTGCCTAAAAGGTTCAGTTTTGAGAATTAATTTTAAAATATTTAAAAACTTCAATGTAATATTGTAAAAAAATTTAAGAACTACCAAAAAAAGAGAAAATAGTTGTAAAAATTCCTTTTTTATGGAAAAGATTTTTGCCTTCAGACAATATTGTCCTTTTTTCATGAAAACAACTAATTTTTTTAAAAATTAAATAATGTATATGTTTATTGGGGTTTGTACGTTACAATTCAGGGCTGATTTTCGGTAAAGAGTGGTTCGATCTTTTTTAAATAAAAGCATAATTTAAATTCTTCAAAGATTTCTGCTTTTAACTAATATAATCACTAAAATGCTCAGCATTGAATTTCTAGAGTTTTCATAGATTATTTGTGGGAGGTAGGGGGTAAAGAGAGGTAAAAAGCAATATTTTTACCATGACTTAAAAAACAAACGTATTTAAAATAATCATTTGTAAATAGTTTCTGAAAGTTTTATTAAAATGGTAGAATTATTTTTTTTTATTTTTGCAAGATTTCGTTAATTAATGGTTGTCACTGCCCCCCCCCCAAAAAAAAACTGTGGTAAAATTTGCAATGTTAATTTAGTAGTTCCGCTGAGGCAAAGAGAAACACGATTTTTTAATCAAAAGTTACAATGTTCTAAAAAGAATAGAAAGATTTAATCCAAAAATATTTTGGTCATTCCTCTTAATAATAATATAAACATTTTGACCATAAAATTTTGTTTTCATCAAGTTCAAGACCGTTTTTATCATGCTATGCTCTTTTTTAGCTAAACCGTGGTGTCTCCTATATATATATATATATATATATATATATATATATATATATATATGTGTGTGTGTGTGTGTGTGTGTGTGTGTGTGTGTGTGTGTGTGCGTGTGTGTGTGTGCATGCGTGTATGCGCGTGGGGAGTGATAGTAGATCTTATGAAAATAAATAGAATTGATTTTCTTAGATTTAGCTCACAGGTTTAGTCGATGAATATTTGCTTTCGAAAAACTGTTTTACAAATTTGGCTTGAACTGATTCCATTCTAGAGAGAATAAAGAAAATAAACAAATGATGGCAAATACACTAAAGTTGTTGTTGATGAATTTCTGTTCAAATGGATAGTTGTGTTTTGTAAATGTAGTTCTGATGGAAGGATGCCAGGCGCCATAACAACATCTATCATCTTGGTGCAGTGATTGAAGGAACAGAGAGAAATAGAAATAACAGTTGTAATAAAAGGAAAATAAAAAAATGGAAGACGTGATTACACGATTCTTGTTTTCTTGATTAGTGACTAAAAACAATTCAACTTGGAAAACTTTTATCTTAATTTATCTCACTTGACATTTACATTGTTTCTCGTTATTCGGTTACGCGGGAATTATGTGAATCCCAGTTAGCTTTCTATACAGAATACGAAGGAAAATAAATGCACTGGCCAGAAGACGCCAATAGAAGAACTTTGTTTCTCGAACACTGCAGTTTATTTTCTTTATTATTCTGTAAGCAAGAACGAGGATATGATTCCCAGTGATGAAAGTGGGAAACCTGAATAATATATTCTACTTAGAAGAAGCTATTTCCAAAGAATAGAACAAGTGTTTCTGGACATAGAAAAGGAGGACTTTTAATCAATGGCGTACGATTATTCAGAGAGATCGCTCTAAGACCTTTCGAATTTTAAGAGTCTTTTCTGGAAATTTTTAAGAGTCTTTTCTGGAAATATACATTATGTTCTTTTACACTTTAGGGGATTTATAACTGTGTAAATAATTACCCCCCCCAACATTTATATACACAAAAATATTCATAAAAATGAGAAACAGCAAGACATAGAAACAACAAAGCAATTATTATTTATTATCTGGTTGCTATATAATATTGGAGACACGAGAGAAGGTAATACTGGGTTAAATTGTGAGTTTGAGGTAAAATGTAGATCAAATATAGATCGGAATCCGACAGAAGAATAAAATAAAGAATAAGCAAAGTGCATACAGTCTTTCTCGTATATTTTTATAAATGTGTATAATAAGCGCCCAGATAATTTAGTTGGACAAATACAAGCGCCTGGGTTTTCTTTACCTCGAATTTTTATTGAATGCTAAAAGATAAATGTCACTATTATGGCCTGAAAAAGAAACTAAATTTTTGTTGACATACGTGTTAACGACCTGTCTGTTTGAACTGCTTGTCCGCTAATGAGGAGTTAGGTGGAGTCGATTCTCATTGGTTTAGAGTTAGTGAATTAATGATAACACTGAGTGTTATAATTATTTTATTATAATTATTTTTTTATATTATAATTTGTATATATTTACTTTTTATGGTTACAACAACATTAAGAGGGAAAATTGATTTCTGGAGATTCGATATTTTGAACAGGACCATACGCGAAAATAAATCGAGGGCTGTACACAGGTCTTAGATTTCAATGCAGTATCATTATTAATGTTATGGTTGCTAAAGTGACTACTATTTTAAGTTGTATGCAAAATACTTGATTTCCCTGATAGATAAGAACACGTACGTATTTTGAATGGAACAGTTTTAATTCTACATCATTCGCAAAAACATGTTTTGAATCTCTGAACGGGTAAAGTATTTGGATATTTTGTTTTTAATCTTGCTTTTACATTTTTTTTTTGTTTTACCAATATTTTTCTCATAAATTTCGAGTTTTTTTTCTTCGTATTTTACTTCTTGTTTTTTCAGTAACTTTCTGGACTCATAATCGATAGTTTGCGAAGAAAGTCAGGTTTGCAATAAGCCACGAGTTAGTAATGTATTTTCTGTTCATTTAATAATCATTTTACAGCTCATATTCTTATTCTTTTTTATATTCCGCTACCCTCATTTGGTTTGCCGTGTGGAGATTGGTGCAGAATGTTTTAAATGAATGAACGCTGAGCGAACGTTGTTTTCGAAGATTTATTTATTTGTATGCAAATACAAACTTGTATCCTTCTTGTGAAACAGAGTTTTTAGTTTGTGGAACAGAGAGATAAAGCACATGAGAATGGTTGAGACTCCTTCTTGTTTGTAGTAGGCAGTGATACGTAGAAGTAGGTGATTCCCGGGACCAACTGTTTGATTGTATGCCCCTAAAACCAATCTGCCACTAGCGTTTACTGCTGGTGGCCCGCTGTCGGACCACCGGCGTGTTCGTTTTGGAAATCTTACCACTTGCGGACCGCCAGAGGTCCACTGGTGGCCGCCACTAGAGGACTTCTGGCGTTGCATTTTGCGTGTAGGGTATGTAGTAGGGAATAATGTAAGTACGAGTAGGATTGTCCTTCGCTTTTGTACTGGAATTTGATATTTTCAGGGAAAGAAATATTTTAATTTAATTTTATTTAAGCTTTGCCTACTACCACAGCAATAAGAGAGGGTATGCATAAGTGTATGGTTTTCTTTTATCAAATCTATGCCAACAAACAAAAACTGCATTTACTTAAAAAATTGTCGTACCGCCTACACCATCTACACAAACCGGATGTTGATCGTTTGACGACCCAAAGCAGACTGCGTAAATGTTCTCTCCTCATCGACTCAACGCATACATCCTCTTTAACCAAAACAAAATTAATAATATATTATGACCAGTCAGAGCTACTGCCGGTCAAAAACCTAAATCTTAATTTCGAGCTGACTAAAAACTATATATACCCAAATTCAAACAGACCAGGTACAGCATTTGATAGAGAGGGAGACGCCACCGACAATGGCACAAAGTGCTCATTTCAAAGTAACCTCCACAAAAGTAAAAACAACAACAACTACACGGGTTCTGTCTTCCAAGTTAGCTATTTCCACCTCCACAAGAACCACAATACCATGAGGACCACTATGCCGAGAAACTCTACTCTAAAATCCATTAAATCTCTGACGAAACACTTACGCATCATCTCTGCTATTAGTGCCCATTTAATTGATACATTTTCTCACACCATTCACTTCAGGCGATTCTATGTTGTTTTGTGATTTTCACGCATATTTTTGTCTTAATTCAATTTTAGAATTTCTTACGTTTGATGCAGCTGTTCTTCCTTTTTATTGCATTTTCTAGTTTTTAGGGTCTTCACAGTTTTTACTTTGACAACTTCGACCGACCACAACTTTGTTATTAGTAATCTACTTAAAGTATAAATGCTTTGACTATTATTATTATTATTATTATTATTATTATTATTATTATTATTATTATTATTATTATTTCAATAGAAGTTTGTTTTTGCGAAAAATCTCGTAAGACAAGCAAGCTTACTATTCTGTCTTCTGCTTTGCCGACACTCATAAAAGAATGACTCTAAATCTTTCGCAAAATGCCAATCGCTTATTTTCTCATTTACCTTGTTCTCAACAGCAGCTTCTGACTGGATATGGATTACTAAATGAATTACATCTGATGAAAATAAAGTTTGAGTGAAATTAAAGTAACAATTTAAAACTTTAATCTGCACTTGTTTTTTTCTGTGTTAAAATGTTATACATTTCGATTCATATAATACATACCTTCATGGAAAATACAAATCCATGCAACTCTTATATGATGTGAGTCATTCTTCTTCATGATGTGGGCGATCATGGTTCTCCACAATTTCCTCTCCTTTATAGCCTTAGTAAAACTCTCCTAAAATAGTAATGTAATGGCTGGCCGTTCGTAACCAAGTATGCAAGCCAATCCATATTGCAGACGCCTGCTAAAGCACATTCGTTTTTGTTCAACACCGACAGAGACCACCTGTAGTTTATACTACTACAATGTTGAGCGGACCTTAGTTACAGTTTCTGGGAGAGAGCGCATTACCTGGCATTATCAGCAGTCTGAAGAATATCAGTAATGTCAGGATGACTAGCTCAACAATCGACAGCTCCCAAATAATCCTGTCTACTAACAAGGCTTGTATCAACCCGTGGTATGGTTTTCAGGCACTTTCCAAAGGTTCCGCGCGCTGGGATCACCACTATAGACCAAATAACATCAAAAAGTCATCTTTCTGACAAATCAACGATAGTGCGATTCGAACTCTGGTCTCATGATCGTTCTAACAATTCGACCACGTACCAATTCTATCTCCTGATATTAAAATGCTATCCATTTACACAAACTCTTAAGGTAGGTTATGCGCTATTTTCTTCTGTCCCAGTTGTCTTCAATATGTCCTTTCTTCATTATGTGTCCTAGAAATGTCAATTGTCTCTTTCTGATGATACTCTTTTTTGTTCCCATTTCTTCTTCCTCGTTGCTCATCTGTTCTGGCCATAGTATTCTCAACATCCTTCTGTAGTACCACATTTCTGTTGCTTCGTCTCTTCTCCATATGTGATGAAATTGTTCAGCATTCACTGTCATATTGGAGTACCGATTTAAATAACTTTTAGGTAGTCTTTTCTTTGTTTTCAATGAAATTTTCTTGTTTCTTAATACTTTACTTAGCTTTTGGAAGCCATCTTTCGCTATCCCTATGCATCCTCTGATTTTGTGTTGCATTTCTCATTCTCTATCATAACTAATTTTAGATACTTAAATGTTTGCACTTGTTCATTTTTGCTGACAACCTTGCATGGTGTCTTCTTACAGTTGGTGTTTAGTCCTTTCTTCTGACTTTCCTTTGCTATCTTCTGTACGAGTTCCTGTGGTTCTTTTCTGTGTCTGTTATTTGCACTGTGTCATCTGCATATTGCTTACTTACTAATCCTAATATTACTCAAGTTGGAGTTAAATATTTATAAATATATATGAGATTTATTTTGAAACAAGTAAATGAATCTCATCAACAAAAATGATAATTTTGATTAAATCGAGAATTTTTGCCGTATCATAAAAATGCGAAAAAGTTTTCATATTTGTAGACAAAATTTATAATTCCAGCGAACAGTTACAATATAAAAATATGAGAGATTCATTTTTGTTTTTTGATTTTCAGGTTTATTCCCGGAAAAATAAAAATTCAACGCATTGGCTTTTTATTGAAAAGAAAAGCGGAATGAATGCATCGACCAATTTTCTGTGATGAACAAGAAAAGCTATTGTCCTCAAAAGAATCGAGTTATATTTGCGCTGAAAACAAACATCTCCTCGGGAAACGAATGTCTGTCACACATCAATTCATACTTCTGCGTCAAGAGTGCAATTTTAAATTTGAATCGGGTTAAATTACAAAAGAGAACGAATAAAGAATATCGACGCCAATCGCAAAGGAATAACAGAATCGGTAGTGAGAGAATGACAATGAATGATAATGAATGACAGTTATTGGAATTAAAATGAAAAATTAGCAGTTGGGATAAGGATCAATATTCTAATGACAAAGGTATTAATTTGGAATGGCAACATTATAAAAATAAGATATTAATTAAAAACTTTAAAATTTACACTACGTGATCACCTTCATAAGAAAAAAAAGATCAACCAAAAATACAGGCTTTGCGGCCACATTATACTGAAATACCGGTTCCCGTAGGATCAACACAGTTAAACAACGTTGAGCCTGGTCACTAGCTAGATGGCTGACTGATTAGGAATACCAGACGTTGTAATCTTGTATGTGCAGCTGTTGTAACAGATAATGGCTCAGAATCGTTAATCGAAGAACTGAGTTCCAATCTCAGCTGGGGTTGGTTATATTCACTAAACGCTCAAATCCCCTTGGGAAGAGAAATTAATCTACATCTTCTCTCCTAGTTTTTACTTACTTAGTAAGACTTTTATCACGAGATTTTTTTTTTAATTCTTTACAAAATATTTAGATTTCAGTATTAAATAACCCATAGAGGTTGATAAGCCGCTAGACAAAAAGCACCAACAATACACTTATTCCATTTATGAATGCTTTAAATAAAATATAATTTACATTAAATTAATTCCATTAAAAAAAAAGAAAAAAGTGATATTTAAGGTTCAAAATAAATTTTTAAAAATTAAGACTTTCTTGAAGGTTTTATTTTAGTTTTAATTTAGAATTAATAAATTACATTTAATATTTTCAATAAGAAAAATACTTTGCCGTATTTCAAACAAATGAAAAGAATATGTTACATTTGGCCAGAGAATTGTCGAAAGTATTGTGAAATATGACATTATCGTAAATTTAAACTCAATATTCAAATGGTTGGTTTTATTTGCTTTTGGTCTTGTTTAGCGGCATACCAAGATCTTCATGGCTTATTTAATGCCAGAATCTAAATAATTTGAAAACTATTTTATGGGTTCAGTAAAATATATTTTGAACACAACTGTATTTCTTCAACTACAGGTAATATACATTGGTGGTCATTTTTATATGAACGTGTATTGCTCGTATAAAGATATTTTTATATTTTCATAGTGTTTTTTTTTAAGGGTTAACTATTTGGCCATAGCTAGGACCCTAACAGGTGCTATCACTCCGGATCAGGGAGGGCCTGGGAACAGCAGTAATTAAGAAATAATATTCAAATAAAGATCTTTCAAAATCCTTTTTTTTCGTCGTTAAAATTATTATTTATTTGGGGAACTTATGGTTTTTTGGGGGGTTTTTTGCGTGTATGGAAATATTTTTTTTCAAAATTAATTTCCTAAACATGTTCTATCCTCCCCAATTAATCTACTCACTTTTCATCAGCATCATGAAAATAAAGTAATAAATTTTAAAGCTGATATTTTTTGTTAAGTCACGAACAATCAACTGTGTAAATTATGTGGAAATAGAGTTGAGAATTTATTCGAACAACGTTACAGCTTATAGATAGTGCGGGGAAAAGTAATTCAAATACGTGTACCCCCTAAAAATACCATTCATTTTAATAAAAAATAATGCTAGATTAAAAAATTGATTTCAAAACAAAGTTGTCTCTCTTTTCCTGGTGGCTCCAGTGTTTTGGGACACTATTCAAATATGTTTACGAAATAAACAGATCAACTCCGTGAAAGATCAGATGGCAATAAGAATTAAAACGATACAAGATCTGGCAATTTATCTCACGGAATGGGCCCCTGAAAGCACAGTTTTCCTACCTGGTTTGTATTCGTTGCTGTTACCTTCAAAGTTCTCTCCGTTTTTACTCCTAGTTTTGAAATGTTCTTAATAGCTAATCTTAGCTCCAACTTAGTTTTCAAATATACCTTATAGATATCTTTAACCCTAGGTTTATAAATATGCCTATGTTTGAAATATACGTTATAGCTAATCCTAGTTATATCGCCTCGTTTTGAATTCTAGAACCATATTGGTGAAAAAGAACTTGATACTGACAGGACATTCTGACGTCAAAGACAAGAGGAAAGCGCATAACTTGCCTAATGAGCTTATTTAAAGGAATGATAAGAGCTAGTGAAATGACAAAACTAATTTGGAAAGGAAGTTGAGAGCCATGATCGCCCGCGTTATAGCCACTGCGTCTAGAAGAATTGACCAACTACATATCAAACATTTCTATCTCGAATAAACCTTAATCCGATGCCGAGTGTGAAATGATTTTCTTTTTGATTACAATTTTGGAAAGATTTGGAAGTCTTTTTCAGAGGAAAAAGAAAAATGAAAAAAATATACATGGTCCAAGCATCTAGAAGAAGTAATTGGTGATACCTCTTCTTGAAGAGTTTCGAATTAAGGCTAGAAAGCACGGTTTACTTAAGGTTCACGAAAGTCTTCACTTTTTAACATGTATTTTCAACTTTGGTATTCGGTTCCTTTTGCCACTCGATTAGCAAAAATACTGTAATTATTCCACGCTTACTAGATTGCAGTACTAGATTACTTATTAGGACGTAGGTTCCAGTTACCTTAATTATTGTAACTATTAACTATTTGGTGACCTGAGTGGCTGCAAGCACCTAGCTGGTATTTTATCTGCTTTATCCTGGCTGGAAGTAAAGAACCTACTCTCTAGTAACACTTAAGAGCTGCTCTAGTCAACAGCTTCATAATATCAGGTTTTTTGCCGTATCCTATCACTCATTGATTCCTGCTCCTGCAAGAGTTCCCCGTGTATAAGGCTGAGGCCACGTTATACTGTAGTTAGTCACTGTTCGGTCAGTTTCTTTTGCTTTGTAGGGCAACAATTGTCTCTTAATTTTTTTGTTCACATCGTTTCTGTGACATTTTTTTCCTGGTGCCTCTGCCGCCATAACGAACTCGTTGGGGTTTTATTTTAATTATTTTGCATTTTACAACTTACTATTCACTCATGTAAAGAAGAAATTGCATCAGATAGTCGGTGATCACACCAGCATCCGCACTGCAATTCGTCTGGTGGGAACCGGATTATTAGCAACTCTGTTAGACGAGAAATAAGATTTATCAAAGAGCTCTCAATGAGTAAATTGCCCACTAAGTAGAGTTGACAACTCCACTGTAATCACGACAATAAATACTAGATAACTAATTTCTGTTAGTGTTCTGTACTCTTGTCTATTCTTTGGCATCACTGCCGCTTTTACGTGTCATTCACTCATTCTTTTTCTTTAAAATGATCGTATTCGCCGACGTTACTAGTGTTTCTCTGAATACTTCCATTTTGAAATTGTAGTTTTGATCAGATTCTACTTGTTTTTAAACTCCTACAGTCTGGGCATTGTTGTGGACTTTCCGCAGTAACATACGACTGGAAGATGATCATTTTTACAGTCGACATTTGGTTTAAGTTTACAGTGTAGAACTGAAACTATGAACATTTTGTCGAGTTCTTACGTAAAAAAATCTCATTCCAGGACTCTCCTCTATGTCCAGAGGCGTTTTGAGTACTCATAAAATCAGGTGTTTGTAACTATTTGATAGCTTTCTGTGAACCCCCTGGGCCCATCTTGCACCGCATTAGTTTCGAACTGGTCCAAACTTTCAAACTATTTTGTCTTTCTGTTCTTTTCCAACCTTAGCGTTGTCTAATGAGTTGTAAAAATTTTCATTACTCTCGGTGTGTACACATAATTGCTATTTCAAAGTGTTTCCTTTTCCTTTTAACAAAGTATTTTGTCTTACAACTGACACTTTATATCATATAGTATTAACCCTGTCCCCTTTTTCTTTCTCCGTTTACAAGTATGTGTCGCAGACGAAATCCTTCTCCTCGCCGGCATTCGCCAATAATGTTGACATTTAATCTATGCATTTCTTGATTGATAAATCCAATTAAATGATAAATACTATGACAATAATAAAGCCACTTTCAACTTGTTTAATCTTTAGTCCAATAGGAATGAAGTCACCGCAGACATGATAAATACTAATCTGTTTCGCACTTAAGACCGATTGACCAATTGTGACAACACTTTTAATATCTTCAAAGATAATCCCACTTTTTTTTTTAAATTTCAGAATTTCTATCCAATGTTGTTTTTAAACTTGAGACCACCCAAAAAGAGATGTTTAAAATGAATTTTTAAAAAAGGAAAAATCTTTATTGCATCTTTTGCTTTAATTTCAAGCTAATAGATTAAATTTAATATTTCCAATAAGCAAATTACTTTGACTGCAAGGAAGCCTTTTTTGTCGTTTTTCTTTCTTTTTTTTTTTTTTTTTTTGTTGTTGTTATTGCTAAAATATCTGATTAGCTCCCCTTTTTAGTCGTCTTTCATTGCAATGTAATTCTCTTTTTCTGAAACTTTTTGAGGAATATTAGTTGATTTAATGTATAGTTAATCTGATTTAAAAAAAATACGAGGTATAAAATATTGCAGAATACAGAATTTTTAAAATTTAAAACTCAAATTTTTCTAATTAAAATTTTAAAGAAGTTCTTGTAAAAGTTCATTAATCATCGAAAAGTTTTTTCTTAGGACTACTTTTCTTAATATATCTAATTTATAAAAGCAATTAAAAGCTTTTCTAATTAAATGTCATAGTTCGATTTATTTATTTTTTATTTTATGATTCAGAGCAGATTTTCGGTAAATAGTTTATTTGACAAAAACAAATTCATTTAAGTCCTACTTTTAGCTAATATAAATATGAAGTTGAAAATCTACTTTCTCGAAATGTCATAAATTTACGTGAGGGTAACAGATGTAAAAAATACTTTCAAAAATAATTTCATTTGTGAATATCCTGAAAATTTCAGAATTTCCAAAATGTTTTTTTAACGCCAAAAAGACGCAAAAAATCCATATACTAATCTTTTGCCCACCCGCTAACGTAAGGAAAAAAGAAAAACATGATTTTTAAGCAAAGTTTCAAATATGCTAGAAAGGATTCAAATTTAATAAAATAATCAAAAATGTTTATCTTTCTTGTTAATAACATTTTGATGATAAAGCTTTATTTATCAAGTCTGGACCCTTTTCATTATAGCACGCTCTTTTTGTAGAAAATTTGGGAGGTATCTAATTTAAACTATGCAAATATCTGTCATTAAAATGTAATTAATTTTTTTTATAATTAAATAAGTGGAAGGAGTATATTGCAAGAAATCCGAAAGCGCTAGCCTAAATGACTTTAAAAAATTTCTGAACTTCAAAAATGTTTAAACTTGAACATTATCATCAGTACTGCTACTCTTTCTTCCTAGATGTTATCCCTTGTTCTTTTCAGTTCCTTGTAAAATCTCTTATTAGCGCTTTGTGCCTTAGTGGCATTATCGCCTTGCTTAGGGAGAATTGATTAAAAATTTACAAAAAACGATTGATGAATTTATGAATTGTACAAAAATTGTTACACTATCATGACTTTATTCTTAGAAGAATCTATATTCAATCCGATAGGTTCGAAGCGATAGAGAATTGATAGAATTATTGGAAAGTAATGTCCCGAAAATAAATGGATACAAATCATTGCACTTGAACAACTGTAATGCTTTCACAGTGATCTGGGATTAAACCTTTCTAAAATCAATGCCACTGTCTTGTTTACTCTAAAATGAAGCATTTCAAAAATGTAATCTATGAGAATTCACTAACGATAAAAAGAAATTGATTCAAGTGCTTTGTTAATGATAGTCACGTTATTTTTATTTTCTATTACTATAAAGCGTAAAAGCAAATTATTTCTGTTTTTATCATTTATTTCATCCATAGAATCGTAAACTAATTCGAATGCTTAGAGGGAAATTTCAACGGATGAAAAAGATATCTACATTTTGAAATTTATGTGCGTTAAAAAATTAGAATAAAAATGTAGTTTTTATTAGGCGAAAACTAGACGTTAAATATGCGAGTAGTGCAACGATTATCAGCACTGAAAATAGAATGAGTGGTCAGTTCAAATCCTGGGCCAAATTCCTTTTATTTTTCTCACTAATGCCTTTCGTAAGGTATGAGTCAGTCTCTTTTCTTCACCCCAGCTATGGGTTAAATTGAAGAAATCGGACTATCTAACCTTCGTGTCAACCAATCGAAGAGAAAGCAAACGTTGGAGAAATCAATAGGAAACTACACCATTATCTTTTCTAATAGGACATGGCACCTCACAGATAATAAAGTAACCCGTGGAGAGTCATGAAGGGACATGGCACTAAATGGAGGAAAAATATTGCCCTCGTCAGATAAAGCTAAGCTTAGTAGATAGCTAAGCATAAATATTCATATATATATATATATATATATATATATATATATATATATATATATATATATATATATATATATATATCGGGTTCGATTCTCGGTAGTGGATGCGCACTGCTGAGGAGTCCCAGTTAGGACGAAACGGCTGACCAGTGCTTTCTGTATTCTGTTGAGGATTCTTCTAGACTCGATGAATTACTATGAATGATTATTCAAATACCCCAAAATTCTATCCCTTATATATCCTTCCTTGACCCAGTTTCTAATGCTTTGGAGGGAGTGGCTTGGTGAAAGAAGACATTGCTCTTGGGAGAGGGCCCCAAGAGCAATGTCTGGGTTATGCATATTTCGATGAGTATAACCACCGGAATTTAGTGAGCAGCTGCGATATATTGAGTCTAGTTAGTTTCTTCTTCGTCACCGAGGCCCGTTGGCCCAGTAGTATGACATATGCATTGCATTGTAACGATACGGGTTTTCGATAGTGTAGAAAACACTGCTGAGGAGTCTTAAATAGAACGAAACGACAAGCAAGTGCTTTCTGCATTCTGTTGAAGACTGTTCTAGAGGAATTACTATGAGTGATTATTCAAATCCCCTCAAATATACATATATATATATATATATATATATATATATATATATATATATATATAACAAACATTGAATCACTAAACGATGAATAAATAAAACTGGTATCCATTGTAATTGATGGTGTAGTTGCATCAGAGTGATGAGCACGACAGAAAGCGGAGTTTTTCATTGGATGCACCTGGTGTATCAGGGAAAACATATTTATTCAATATATTATTACATGCTCACTTAACTACAAACATTGTCATCATCATCTTCCTGGACTAGCATAGCTGCAACATTAACTCGAGAAAAACTCTTCGCTCTCTCTTTAAATGACTAGAATTTATAGAATATTGCAACTAAATCCGAGCAAACAAGCTCCCTAAAAACACTGAAGGTATTCATTATTGATGATGGACAAACTTTGACCTATGTACCTCCCCAAAAAATGAACGGTTCCTCTTATTTTACTTTTGCCAAAGTTCATGGTTCATGGTTTTAAAAGGCAATGATTAAAATTTTAATAAAGCATCGGCTAATTGCCAATCGATTCGAATTTTATAAAATGGTAAATATGGATTTCTTTACAGTTGGTTCACATATTTTAATAATTAATAATTATTTATAAATTCACAAATAAAAAAAATTATATCTTTATCAATGGTAAATGATAAATATTGCATTAGTTTTAACAAAGTTGTATTAGTTTTTAGAACTTTGTAAATATAAAATTATTTTTGTAAAACATCTAATAAAATTGTTACTCCCTCGAGACGCTGGCAGCATGAAGCAGCAGCTTTTAGATGACATTTTTTTCCTGCGGATTATTGAATACATTCTGGTGACTATATTGTTGCTTCTTCGCATCCTCGGATTATATTTCGTGTCCTTCCGATTAAATACGTAGTGCTGACGTATCTTGCTCAACACTAACTCTATTTGCTTCATCGAGTTTATTTAATTTAAACTATGTAGGTAAATGCGTAAAATGGCGTAGTTATTGGTCAGTAGCTTGCACCTCCTGACCTTCCTGATAATACACGTGTTCTCCAGTTAAGTGCATCTATCTGCATGATAAAAACTGTTTGATCCCTTCATTCTGCTTCAACTGCATTTAAATCTTGAGATTTAATGAGAAACACAAAAAGTGCTGCACAGAAAAAAGAAATACAGCTTTGGATTAGGAATATACAAGTACGATTTGTTTTTATGTTAACATATTTTAAATAAAAAATTAGATTAAGAAATAAAATTTATTTTAAGTGTATTTAAAATAAAAAATAAAAAAAACGTCGATAGCAAACTTGTGATGGAAGCCAAATATTTATTGAACGGACAAATTATATTCTAATAAACATGTATAAGAAAAATTCGAAGATTTAAAAAGATTTTCATTTCATAAGGTTACTTGCAGTTCAATGGCGAATTTTTCCTCAACAGATCGTTAGGTCACGTAATCTAGTTTAACCGCTCACTAGAAACTGCTTTTATCCAATCCTTATGTATGTTTCTCTCTCTTTCTCTCTCTCTCTCTCTCTCTCTCTCTCTCTCTCTCTCTGTCTTTCTTTGTTTTACTCTCTGTGTATCTATCTCTTTCTGTTCTCCTCTCAGTATTGGTGACACATATCACACATAAGCACAAGTGTATTAATATATTGGTGGTGGTGATGATTGCTGCCGCTTTCAATGAAAAATCTATTTGTTTGTTGCTATAGTATTTTTAATCTTTCCATGCCTAGAAACAGTTACAAATACATAAACGATAATTGCCGAATTTTAATTTATGAATCCACTCCACGAATGATGATTAGAATGAGACAGTATCGTTTTGATAGGTTTTCTTTGTTTTATTGCAATGTAACAATTTATGCAAAAAGAAAAATGATTTTGCTTTTTTGTTGCTTCCCTTTTTTTTCGTGTAACTTTTTATACAAAACAAATACTTCCATATTAATCAATGGCTTAAATGAGGAAAGTATAATCCCCACTGTTCAGAATGAATAAATATAAATCCGAAAAAATACATATTTGGTGCAAATACATGTTTCAACTATTTTTAATGACTTCATCAGTCCCTTGAAACGTTTACGGGGAGTATCTAACTGTTCTAATTTTTTGCAATGTGTTTTGTAAAACGATGAAATTCTCTTCTCTGTCTATATTGGTATATTATTTAATCTGTTTATAGGCGTTCTATAACGCACATTAGAGAATATTCTGGAAATATCTGTTAATTGTAATAAATGTTTGTAATTTTTTTCTTCTTTTTTTTCACCCAAAGGCCACTCAGGGTAGAGGGTTACTGAGTAAGTAAGTAGAAAGTGTTACAAGGACATATAACTGTTGATCCTGGACTTGATGTGCTTAAGATTGTCGGTCAAGGAAGCCTTCCCATGTAGCAGTTCTGGGGAAGAAACTGCCTGATTGTAACTTACTGATTCCTAAAGAAGGAATGGCAATGATTTGACACAGTGAACCGTGAATATTGTATGTTCGGTCCTAGTTGTGAAGGTCTGAGTTGATTGGACTAAGGAATGTAACTTGTTTGAACATTTGCCATAGCGCTATAGTAGTGAGAAGCTAGCAGAATTTTGTCTGTAGAAAGGTTTGCGGGCTGGAAGATAATTCATCACCACAAGCCTACGTGATCGCTTTTGAGCTCTGTCGAGGCTGAACAGGGTAGTATCCACCCAGATATGGCAGCAATATTCCAATATCTTGTTCTGATCTGAAGCAATGTTTCATTTTGGTCCGACTTAGCTCTTGTAATGAAAGCCTACTATTTTTACCCAAAGGTGCTGAGATGATGAAGATATTTCCCAAGGATAATAGGATGAAGCTTCAGCCATAATTTGAACTATTTCCTGTTTCGTGCCGATTACCGTTACGCTCTTCATTATATAATAAAAAGATGTTAAAACATTATGATGTATCCATAATGTTCAAATACTAGAAAATTTAGTATTTCTATGAAGGTTTTTAATATAAAACAAATATTTTAATTGCGATCTCCTCATAACCCAATTTGGTTTTCGTTCTAGTAAGAGGTGTAGTGTCATCAAATGAAGGAAATTGCTTACACGTTCAACAGAAAATTCTACACCTGCTATTTAGGCCTGACGCCAGCATATGAATACATCAATTGAGACGTCATCTTCTCATTCATTAGAAAATGAGTTTCAAGCTCCGAATATACTGACTATTTATATCTGCTAGAACTATATCGGTCCACACAGTCGTACATATCTGGCGAGGACCCTAATACCGGAGCATTCCAAACCTCATCAGGAGCACATCAAGGAGGTTATGAGAGCTTTATTTCATTTAATCTTCTCCTAGACTATGCTTTGAGCATATACAAGCACAGATATGAAGAAATTGACACTGATAATTTAAGCATTTCATACTATATCCAAAATAAATTTTCTAATAGAAAAGAGCAACATTTATCAAGTGTTCCAAGAAACAGTACTCAAGATAAACCTCTCCAAAATAGAAAAATATGATCCTGCGTGTGAAAGAATAAGAGAAAAGAAAAAGATAATTAAGGAGAGAGAATAGTAAAAGAACAGGAATTAAGAAATATATATATATATATATATATATATATATATATATATATATATATATATATATATATATGTATATAAATTTCATTTAAGTGTGAAACGCCAGTTATTGAAAAACACTACGAACGTTTGGTTCAACCCCAACAAATAGCTAAATATTTGAATCTATACGGAAGCAGAAAAGATTTCTAAAGAGTAGGAGTATTGATTTTCAAGAATTACACAGTTAAGTGTGTAGGAGAAAAACAAAATTGACACATAGTGATAACAAATTAAAACCAAATTTATACAATTATTAGAAAACATATCTTTAACTATATAGAAAATTTCGTCTAGCTAAGTCATACTCTACTAAAACAAAGTCTAAAACAAAGCCGCACTCGACTCAAAGTTTAAAACAAACACAAATATACCAAAGTGCTAGACATTATCGACGCAATTCTCGCTTGACACAAATGTCTACAATTACGTCCGTGTGCTTCCCTTATATAGGCTAAGAGAAGCAGGAGAGAGAGAGACTGCGAATACACTACACATGCACACGCACTCGCACACGCGCACGCGCACTTAACCATAGAGGCTACCCCAGAGCACGTCTGTCTGCCCGTCTGGGTATGGAAAGGATCTCCTCTAAAAACAGAAATAGAACGGACTCTACTATCAATGCGACAAGCCCAAACTGATAGGCAACCAGCAGTCAGCCGGGTAAATCATACTTCTTTTACGTGCTCTTATTTCACGCCTCGTACACCATATATTATGCATTTAACGCTACACTATACGACTTACTAGAGACATTTTCTTGTAAATGAAAATAAGTTTTTGGTCATTTCTCCAAACCAGTTTCCAATTTGTTTTTTACTCCAATCAACGTCCAACTCGGATCAAATGTACGAAAATTCATATCATACTAGTGTGTGTTTGTTTTCGTTGATTTGAACTTTTGAAAATATTACAAAACTAAAAAAAATTAGACTTGGGTATCTGTAAACATTCCTGTCAATATAGATGACTACAACGATACATTTTATACGCATATGTAGATGTATGATTAATAATGAAGAGGTGTATGACATCAGTAATGGACGGGAGCAAGCTTGAAGGAAATAAAATGGAAGAAAGGAGAATTTGAAACAAGAATTACACAAGAAAAATAAGAAACATGAAGAATGAAACAAGAATGATAAACAGAATGCACTTAATATTCGACATCTTATTTATTTTAGAAAAAGAAAACAAAAATCTATATAAAAAAAAACAAATTCTATAAAACAACATGAGTATATTGATATATCCAAAAAATGAACCATAGTTGCCATTTTGCGTTTGGTTGTAAATCTACTTTCATACTGAAGTTTCAATACAAACTAAGCGTATGAAATGAATGGTAATAATCAGTCAAAAGTGAGACATGAAAGTCTATCTACACGCCTAAGGTCTTTAAATCATAACCATAAAATGTCAATCTTATTTACAAAATGGCAGATGAACACTATACAATTCGATTAAAATCACCTCCGAGGAATGCTGGCTTCATAACTCAACAACGTCTTCAGTTTTTCGATTGCCTTTTCAAAAAATATTCTGCGTCTACTTATGTTCATATGATTCCCCTTCTTTTCGCCCTTTAGATATGAAATGAATTACAAAGGAACAAAGGAAATATGATCAGCAACAAGGATGATGCAATATGTTACAAAATTATTTTCCTGATATTAAGAATTCAATAATGGAACTAGTTTCAGGCGGTACCATTTTTGATTTCAGTGAAATCTTGTTTGGTGGTTCTATTAATATGTAGCCACTAAAAAATATTTCACTGATATAGCATAATGCATTTCAGTTAATACCTGAAAGTTAATAACTGTTTGTTTGTTTTTTCATTCAAAACTACCTTTATTATGTAGCAGTTTGTCAGAACGTATTCTATGTGTGCTAAAATGAACTCCGGTCGGAATCTCGTATACTTGGTTAAAGACATTGACTAGCAAAGATATAAACTCAGATCTTTCATGATTTCGTTAGAGATTTCACCTGTCTCTTTTTTATGTTAAGTATAAGTATCCCTTTTTGTTTCCATTTGCTCTAAAACTTTTCGGTCCATTTTATTCTTAGTATCCTTCTGTAGAAACACATTTCTGTTGCTTCAAGTCTCTTCTTCATCTGTGAGGGGATTGCCAAGCATTTTCTGCCATATAATAGGAATAATATTACATAACATTTTAGTACCTTTTTCTTTGCTTCTAACGATTTTTTTTTGTTTCTTAATGCTTTGCTTAGCTTTTCGAAGACATTTTTTACTACATCAATGCGCCTTTGGATTTCATTGTTGCACTTTCTCTTCACTGTTAAAACAATTCCCGCATATTTAAATAGTTGTATTTGTTTGATTTTGGTATCTCCAATTTGTAATTTGCATGATGGGCTCTTCCTTTTACTAACAACCATGCATTCCATCTTCTTGCCATTGATGCTTAGTCCTTTCTTCTCGCTTTCCTTCACTACATTCTGTAGAAGTTCTTTTAGGTTTCTTTCTTTGTTTGCTATCAACAGAGGGACATATGTATATATTGTTGTTGTTAAGATTCCGGCCGGCAATAATGACTCCTGGTAGGACTTTTAAGTCTCTCAGAATCCCCTCATCGTATCGTTTAAATAGGCCCGATAAGAAGACACATACTTGTTTTATATTCCTTTCTATTTTTGTATATTTATTGAACTTCTTTTCTATGCGTATGCGGGTGCTTGAAAGACATCTTACGGAATCTTAAATAAAAAAGGAGTATTAACAATCAGTTTTTAAAAGCATCAGTCTAATGATTCGTGTGCCTATGAGAATGGTTCCTCTCCGGTAATCGAAAAGAAATACCCTAAAGGAATTAATTCTTACCTGCTACATATGCAGTATTTGTTCATTTAGCTGACGACTATTATAATATGGAAAATGTTGTACTGAAATGCCGTCGGCATGAAATGAATTTCCCATATAACAAAACTTATTGTTACTCGTCTTTCCCAATGTGCTATTCACAATGTCATTGATTCTTCAATTAGAATCTCCCGACTTACCATTATTTACATAGTAGCATTAAGAATAGATTATATTCAACTTTCGAACAATTTTCAAAGCAATTAAATCATTCCTATAACTGTAAAATCCGCTTTACGATTTTTCATTCTCCTGGAGAATATCCGATTAATACTTATTTTTGTTTTTCAATAGCAGTTGTTTTGGTTCTTGCAATAATAGCCAGGAGAGCAATTGATCTTGCTATTTTCCCCTGAGTCATTTTATAAATATTATCACGTGAGTTACAAATTAGCTTCATAATTAGCAAGAAGAAAAACATTTCTTTGAATATCCGTGAACTTTCATGAATAAATCTTTTATTGTTCGACATGAATCCAATTTAATTTCGTTTGTCAGAGACATGTAATTACTCAGATATTCACTTTTTAAATTATCTCAATTTTTGGCATGTGTGTATATATACATACATACATACATACATATATATATATATATATATATATGTGTGTGTGTGTGTGTGTGTTTGTGTGTGTGTGTAGAGAGAAAGAGGGAGAGAGGTGGAAAGAAACAGAAAATAGAACATAAAATGCAAATTTATCTTATACTTGCTTCACACAATGCACTAAATATAATCATCTAGCAACTTTGAACCTATTTCTAAGACAAATTAATGATCATTTTGTAACGATGTCACAAGCACATAGAGAAATGGGCAAGTATATAAAAATCATAAGAAGCGTAAGACAAGGAAACGTTTTCTCATGAAATTTATTTAGCATAAAGCAGATTCTGAAAGAGCTAGAAGATCTACGGGAATTATCAGCGGGCGTAATCCGAATAACAATGCAAATGGCTGCATTGATGTCAGACTCAGAAAAGGAGATGTAAAATTTCTAGACAAGGTGATAAAGAAAAGCAAAAAGAAAGAACTAAATATTAGCTGTTAGAAATCAGAATGTATGGTCGGCAGCAAGTAGAAAGCAGGCCAAGCTGTGAGGTACTAATTGGAAATGTTCGAATTAAGTACATTGTTCTAGTTCTATACCTTTTCAGGGTGCTAGAGAAAACAAAAATAACAAAAAATTGTAATATGAGCTCCGGTAAAAAAAAGTCATTACAGAGATATTAGGTTTATAAGTCTCCAAATTTCGTACATTGATGTCCCCAAGGACACATGACCCAGTGAATAAAAGCATTAGTTTACGTAATCCAGTGACTTGAGCCAAAGATTTCTGAATACAACTCTCCTCGTCACTGAACGAAAGGTAAATAACTGGAATTGAGATATCCAAAAAAGTCATGTCACGTGGAACGATAACAATCTATCCCGGTGGACGAATAAAGGGTTCGGTTCAAAATTCCAATGTAGAAGGTTGGAGCGTACAACGGTTGAAACGTTCAAAGATGAAGACAACAGTCCGAACAATGTAAATAGTGCAAATAACTTGGTAATGGATAACGGAAAACAGATGTGAAGGCGCGTAAAAACAACGTATTAAGATTTTTATTGTTAGAAATAAAGAAAAACTACATATCCTTGCGGCAGTGAATGATGGACAGCTTCCATATTGATGAAGAGACTTGGAACGACGAGACGTCGTCCTACAGACAAAATACTACGGACAGAACATTTGAGAAACGAGGAACCTTTACAGAAAATTAACGTTAAAACTACACATACATAAAACAAGAAAGAATTGCAGTTTCCTGGATACATAATGAAGAAAACAGGGTAGGAGAAGTTAACACTCACAAGGTATAAAGAATCCATGAGTTACACAGGAAAAACAGTTAGCCTAAAGAGTTTATGTGAAGGAATGGAATAGTGGTGATGAAGATGGTAAAAAGACAAATTTGCTTAGAACTTTAAGTGGCAGGAAGTTGTGGAGAGCCGTGATCACCCATGCCCTGAAGGGAAGTGACACATAAAAAGTAGTAGTCGAGTCGGTCATTTAATAATTTGTAAAGTTTTAACTAGCTCTTGTAACCTTTAATGGGATTTTTTTAATATGAGAATTCACGCAATACCACTCAGTGTAGATAATGGAAATTATGAATGAGATGTGTGATATGATTGAAAGAGGGAGTGGAAGGAAGTGAAAATTATGAGGGATGAGAGATAACGATTGACCCTTGACCTGAAGAGGTTAAAATTGCAATGTAGAGTGTTAATGTTTAAATGGTAACGATGATGACGTGTGTGATTTAAATGAAAGAGGAGGTGACATGAATAAAAGAGGAGGTGTTAGGAAGTGATAGGGAGGATATATAACAATGGAATTGAAGAGGGAAGCATCCATGCGGAAGTGACAGTTCTTGGAAAAAAAAATGTCTGGGTGGAAATTTCACTCAAATTTGAAGCATCGAGAGAATGTGGAGGATTCGACTACGTGAAGAATCATGTCGTATCTTAGCTTTTAATGTCTGAACAGGTGGAACTAAAAATGCAGCGCCCATCCGAACATTTGCCATAGTAATTGTGTATGTGTAGCGATTGGCTTACGACATTGCGCCTCTATGACGTGCAATTATATGTTCCTTTGTTTAAATTACAAAAATCTGTCTCCTGTGAAAAATGCGTTATGAATGATATATCTGTAATGAAAACAAAGAAAATGGTTCTTTTGTCAGCGTTTCAAACATAAAGTACTTGTTTCTACGATAAGAAACTGTCAAATTTAGAATGGAGGAAAGTGTCGCAGATGTTCACTTTTCTATTCTAACTTATCAAAAATGGCAACTGCGTCAACAGTGATTATCAAAAATGGCAACTGCGTCAACAGTGATTGCACAAAGAAATTTACTAGTCAGTTTTTTTGGTTTACCTAGCGATAAAATTCATGCTTCATCCTCGAATTCAACATACAAATCCCTGAAATATTATGTTACAGTCACATCTGCTTCGACTCGAAATTACCTTTCCTTCGACACCATATAAAAGGCAAACTAAAAATCATTTGGGTCATATAATCTATGGGAAATATTATTTTCGAACGTCTAGAATTGTATTAGTGCATCGTCACATTAACAATAAACATTTTATATTATTGTCTAAAGTCGAAGCTGAAGTGTGACTAAAAAGTTAAATTCAAATCCAGATGAGATAATGTGTTGTAATGGATACTCATATTTGAATAGATGTTCTCTTTTCGCTAGCAGACAGTATATTCATTTATTTACATCCACCTGTCTGAATATTCGAGAAATCTTTTGGAAGGTTCGAACTTGCGTTCCCTGTTCAAATGAAGTACGAATAATGCTTTTGAACACATATCTTTCACAATTCTCGATATATATATATATATATATATATATATATATATATATATATATATATATATATATTAATAAATGGACAAAGTCCGACAATTTATTAAATTATATATATTATTATTAATTATAATTTATTATATATATATATATATATATAAATATATATATAAAAGAAAAACAGACCACTTTAAGGTACCATTATAATAATTTATTTCACCAGAGCCCTTTTAAAGGACGCCGGATCATCAGATAGCACTTCCCAAAACCTACATATATGTATATATAGCACTTCCTATATATATATGTATATACCACTTTCAAAAACATATATATATATATATATATATATATATATATATATATATATATATATATATATATATATATATATATATATATATATATATATATATATATATATATATACTCTGTTTTGTATCCTAACGAAAACAAATCCATTTTTTAGGCAATGGATTAAATTCGACATATTTCTAATTAGTTTCTTTAAACGTTATTTTTAATGGATACTCATATTTGAGTAGATGCTCAGTTTTTATTATTAAACAGTATATGTATTTATTTATTAACATGTGAATACTTACTGGTTTGAATATTCGAATATATTTTCAACCGCAATCCTCACCTCTCATCAGGTGGTGAAACAAATTACCACCTGATTATACCTTGCGATTGAAACCTGGCTTGTGAATAAAATAAATATTTCTATCCTTTTTACGCTATTAACCTGCTTTACAGGTTCCATTTTGAACGGTGTATTAAGCACTTTTTTTTTTAAATATCCGTGTTTGGAATTATTCTTGCCTACCCACATATTTAGTACATATATATATATATATATATATATATATATATAATATATATATATATATATATATATATATATATATATATATATATATATATATATAGTAATTATATATATATATATATATATATATATATATATATATATATATGTATATACAGAGAGAGAGAGACATAATTACTATATATATATATATATATATATATATATATATATATATATATAGTAATTATATCTCCTTTCACTTTGTCAATTGAAATCTTTACTCCAAGCAAACTAATATGGACAGTTTGCCACATTTGCTAAGATGTATGGGCAATTATAATGACACGTGGTGGATATTTAGTAACATTCGATGCGAAAATTACCTTTATTCTTACGTGATCATAATAGGCAGTATAATTAAAGAAAGCCGGTGCAATTGTTACAGATACGGATTCAGTTTACTGTGTTTAATTTCTGTCGTCACTTTCGGTCTAATATAAGTTTTAAATAAATAGTATTGTCTACGCCATTTTATTTGTCAGTGTTATTTTCTCACTAACAAATCTCAATGGTTGGCAGTGCAAATAGCATTTCCTCAAATGTAAACTAACCTGATAATCGAGTATAGCAGTGAATGCTAGACAATCTGCTCAGCGATGAAGAGGCGACTTGTGACAACAGAAATTTGGTTCTACAGAAGGCTGCTAGGAATATCATGGGAGGGACATCGGGGTAACGAAAAGGTTTTAAGGAAATTTGAAACTTAACAGATACTTACAGTTAGAATCAGAAAGAGACAATTGAAATTCTTGCTATTCATAATGAGAAAAGCTGCCTTGGAGAATTTTTCACTCACAGAACATACTGAATGTATGAGAGGTACAGAAAAACAGCAATTAATCTACGTAAAGTGCTTGTGCAAATGGATGGCAGAACAGAGACTGAATGGGTAGTAAACGGACAGACATTGCTTAGAGCTATAAAGAATATGAAGTTGTGGAGAGCCATGATCGCCCACGTCCTGAATGAACATGGCACTTGCGAAGAATCTTTCTTGTTATTTACTTTTAGCTAAGCATTTAAACTTATTTCTATATATATCCTAGTCCAAAGTTATTCAAGACGCGCTATTCACTGAATTATCTTTTTGTAAGATATCGTACAATGGGGAAATTGTTGCCGTTTTATATTTTTAATTTCGCGCAGGCGCGATGTTTTTTGCTTTTTTATTTTGTTGACTGCACACTGTAGTAGGGTCAATTGGGCACAGTCTGTGAGGAAAAGATCACCATGACGCAATTCACTCCGCCATAAATTTGGAAACGGCATTCCAGCCAGATTTTCCAATACGATCGTTTCACTCTGATCGTTCTGATAAGAAAAAATCCCGAATTTGTTGATGAGAACCCCAAACACAACACGAGGGCGTACATCAAGTGCCTTGAGGAAGTAGTGCTGCCCTTGGTCAAGAGGGTGGCTGCTGGAAGACCATATGTCTGGCAACAGGACTCTGCATCATACCACACAAGCAGGAGAACTCAGACTTGGATGTCACACAATTTCTGCGACATCACACCTTTCATCTGGTCACCTAATTCCCCAGACTGCAACCACCTTGACTATTGTGTGGAGTGCAAACCCTTGTAACACCAAAGATGAACTGAAGGCAAGGATTATGGCAGCATTCACCAACTTAAACAAAGAGACCGTCCAGAAAAGATGCAGCAGATTCCGAAGTTGTCTGGAGGCCATGGTTGAAGTCAATGGCGATTTTATTGAATCAATTTACTCTTTAGTATTTCAAGATATGTTTTGTGTAATTTAACTAAATACATCTGCTAAAATGAAATGTCAGTGCTATTTGCATTTCTGCGACAATTTATCCATCGCACTATGTAGGAGAAGAACAATGCTTTTTTGTTAAAGACACATGAACAGGGAATGCGACATTTATGTCAATAATGATGTTAGAAAGAGCAATACATTTGCAAAAAGATGAAGATGTCTTGGAGATTATGCAAAAGGGTTTGATGAAGTTCCTCACAAAGAAATGTTAGAACTGCTAGATAACCATGACATATTTGCTAATAATATTAGAATAATCCAGAATCTATATTGGGAGTAAACGTCCTACATGCGGATAGAAAATGAATTAAATAAATATAGACAAATAGAAAGAGGTGTAAGAGAATGGGGTGTTTTCTCACCGGACAAATTCATCCTTATACAGGGAAGTGATTCTGAAAGAATTAAAAAGTCTTGCTAGGCGGCAAGAGACAAAAAGTATGGTTGCCAACAAGAGAAAGAGCACAACAAATTGGAGATAACAACAATTTAAATTATCTGGGAAGTGTTTTAACGGAATAAGACGGAAAGTGAACACTGAAATCAGAAGATAGCGAAAGATTCCTTCTAAAAGCTAAGCAAAGCATTAAGAAAAAGGAAAATATCGTTAGAAACAAAGAAAAGCGTACTGAACGGTTATGTAATATCGGCCATCCTATATGGTACTGAATGCTGGATAATATCAGAAATGAAGAAGAAAATTGAAACAAGAGAAGTATGGTTCTACAAAATACCATGGACTGAACATGTGAGCAATGACGAAGTTTTAATGCAAATAGAAACCAAAGAGGATACTTATACTTAGCATCAGAAAGAGACAAATCAAATTTCTAGGGCACCTAATGAGGAAAGAGGGCTTGAAAATTGAAAACTCACACGACAAATTGAATGGACAGAGGAATATAGCGAATAGCGTACCTAACGAGCTTCTAGATGGCAGATTTTAGAAAAGCTAGCAAAAAGACAAAATTTACTAAGCGCTACAAAGGAAAGGGAATTGAGGAGAGCCATGATCGCTAACGTCCAGAAGTGACACGGTACATACAAGAAGAAAACAGGACCTGGCACAATTAGGCTTTGTGTTCTCTGCTCTGCCACTGAGCAGTACTCATAAAACCTTTCATCAGCAGAAAGACGTTGGTAGCTCTAGAGACTCGCTTTGCGTGACGGTAATGTCGGAATAGAAAAAGTAGCAATAAAGAGAATCGGATATTTTATAGCAAAGAATTATTAACTCGGCGTGTTTGGTCGTGTCAAAGAAGGGCACTGACCGGTGCAACTGCGATTTGGTCGCCATAGAAACCGATAGGCACAGAGAGGAAATGGAAAAAACTAAGAGAATAAAATCTGACGCCGTGTTTCACGTAAGACAAGGAAGGAAGTCAATATCAGAGTATGACAAGATATCACTTTTCTTATAACTCGATTGTTATTCTTCGTTGTCAGCCTTTGTACTCACATCCGGGTTTTTGATTCCCAGCGGGAATTCAAACTTACTGTAGAAGTCGACACTTCTGTCTAAGCGACATTTGAGATATTTCTCATGGGAACGAGGGTCTGTTCGGAGAAGTGATTGAGATATTGTCTGTTGAGTGAGAGACTGCCTTTTTGTCAACCATTGGCACAAGTGCTTCGCCTTTGGGAAACTTTCCCGGCATATTGTCAGGAGAGAAAAGAAAAGTATAGCAGGAAAGAATAAAAAAAAATAATAAATGCTGTTTTACCACTTCAACTTGACGGTGATTAAACAACAGAAAAGTCAATAGTAAAAATCTGAAAACGGAGTAAAACTAAACGTCACGAAATGCAATGTGTCATGTCGCATTAAAAAAGAAAAAAAAAAGAGCAAGAGTTCTGAAAATGGGAGGGAAGAAGTGTAGGAGGAAGACATTAAGAGAGAAAGGAATAGTGATAACAAATAAAAACAAAACGAAAAAGAGAATTACAAAAGCAAAAGAAGAAGAAAAAGAAGGAACATGAAGACTTTTGAACATATTTGGCGCACCAGTATTATATGATGACGCAATAGAAAATACTTTGATAGTAATCTAATACACGATGTTTTTATATAAACCATACCTTTATAATTAACTGTACTCAAATTTAAATTGTAAGCAACACCACAAACGATGGCTTAAGCAACACAATAAAAGAAAAAATGAAAATAATTTATTAAACGCATTATTTCGCACTGTGTTCAAAAAGTCTATCAATTCTGCTAGTTTAGTTACAGTGAAACATCAATTTTCTATTTATTCAACCCAAGCATAACAAAGTAATTTGAGTACTAATTCTTGCGTAAAATTAAACAATCCTAGAACTGGTCAAAATTTTTAGTTGTTTATTAAAATATTTATTGCTAGGCTTATTCCTAAAAGTCATTTCTAATAATTTCTTACCTTTCGGGTAAAAATAATTGTCTTTGTAAATATAGAATAATTAATTTTAAAGTATCTCATCAAAGTGTTTACTCTTTGAGAATCTATATTACTGGAAATAACTTACTGTGAGCCGATGCTGATTCCTTGGATTAGCGTGGATTAACTCAGAGGATCTCGATGCACGTTAAACAACTAAATTGAAAACCTTTTAACAGCAACAGATGATTATAAATATCGAAAACAATTAATATTTATTCTTTGTGTCATAAAATATGTATAGGAGTCTTTAGTATTTATTAAAACAAAGATCGAAAATACACTTGAGAATCAGTTTGATTCTTTCGTATTCGATATTCTTTTTTCATATACTAATAAAAATGGCGCCGGACCGTGTGACTCGCGCTTTTTCAAATTGAGCGAAACATCAAGAAAAGAAAGATGAGTAATGTAGATTGTGGATATGGCTGCAGTATTTATCATGAATGGTTTATGAAGGTCAAGAAAGAATTACTTGACTTAAAAGACAATACGCACAATAATAATATGGATGATCATCCTCATTCAATCAGCATTGCAATTGACTGAATAAAATGGCGCGTTTTATTCAACCGACGTTAAATATTTTCACGTTATGAAGAAGATTCAAAAGGGAAAAATAGGTTCACTACGGTGATTTTCTAAGCGTGACTTGGATATAGCACAAGGCCGAAAGTATGTGGCAGCCAGAGAGGATCGAATGTAATGATTGTTTTAGCGAGACAAGGTTGCCAACCATTACACCACGTCGAGGTGCCCAAATTGGTCCAAATTGACGGAGTGAAACATTGGACAGAATCTCACCATCTGTATTGTACTTCGTATCAGAAATGAAAAAGAAATATTTAGTTGTCAGTGTGTTCATTAGGATCCTGTGATAATCATGAGTGGATCTAGGTTAGCCTGTAGCATCACCATCAAAATCCAACTCTTTAGAAAAAAAGTATCTGGTGAGATGTAGAAGTTCCAATCAACAAAGCCTGGCGAAATTATTGCTGACGATGCGATTTTGTTGGTTATGAATTATTTCCCTACCTACAATCCTTTGCTACAAACGAAATGTCGCCAACCTCTCAACGTTCTATCGATACTTCCATCACATGTATTCTAATGAGTTACATTACTTAGTCCTACCACTCCCCTGACATTTATAACAGGGGCCCGCTATGCCATGTACCCAAGCGTGAATCATCCCATTTCTTTTGTATTCGATTAGTAAGAAGTAAGTCCCACTCTGACAGCTTCTTCCCTAGAACTGTTGCTTTGTGGAACAGACTCCAGGCAGGATGCTTTCTAATTCACTACAATCTTAACCTTTTCAAGTCTAAGGTTAACTAGTATTTTTCCTGTATAGTCCCATGAACTTTTTGCACACATAATACACCCACTGTGTAACCCTCTACCTCTTACTCTTGTTCCTTGTATTGGGCGAACATTAATATGAAAGACCGAACGCTACATACGCCATATTCGAAAAATAGCATGTCTCTTAAAGAATAGGGATGCCAGAAAATCATACTGTCGCGTGACAATACTTGTCCACACGTTGTTTACTCACCAAAAGCAACATAATGGAATTGGAATCGAAAATTCTCCTTCAGACGCTATTATTCATCAGACTTGGCGCCATCGGCTTATCATTTGTTTAGATCAATGCAGCGTTCCGCACCAGATCAAAGATTCATTCGATCTTCAACAATTCATTGACTTCTTTTTGGAACCTTGGCGTCATGTTATTGAAAATCAGAGATATGTTTTGATGATTAATAAATATATTGATAGAATACGAAATTATTGTAATAAAATGTCTTGTCATTTTAACGATCATCAGCGTGACAATATGGCGGCACCAAACTACAAAAAAATAGAATTACGTAAATCAATAAAATGAATGTTTGGGCAATAATGTTTGTAGCAGAAAATCAACAATGCAGAAATATTTCATTTTAATTTTAGAATACTAATAGAATTATTATATTATTCCAGCTCGATATAATTTGCAAAACCATTTTACGAAACTAGCCGTAAATTATTTCAATTGATATTTGGAACTTTTTTTAGATCCATTCGAATCTCATTATTTTTCAATATAAAATCAATGTGATTGACACCTTTAAGGAAATGTTCAATATGCAATAATAAAAATAAATGATCTTCAGTTGAGAGACGGCACAAAACTTTACATTTTCAGATCACTTGCTCGCTACTCCCCTAAAAAACTTTCTATGGATAAAATTTTATCCTTATAATTCCTATTAGAAATGTTTTCTTGATTTAGAAAATAATTTTATTCATTTTAGAAATAAACACTATTAAATTTAAACATTTGTCTATTGCAAACTCGATCGATGACCATTAAAATTAATGCCCAGATATTTTGTATTGAAAGATTTTTACTCTATAATTATTTTCAAATGAATAAGGGAAATGAATAAGATTTAAGATGACAGGCGTTATATTCCTTGGGAAATCGAACTGAGCACGAATACGAGCAAAACACTGCTAAACTGCGAATTAGATTATAAATTAGCTTTTCTCCAAATTAGGAAATTTTTAAAACATTAGGTCAAGTATAAACCCGCTACGATGTGCTGTTTTGCTGCTTTACATCTACAAACCTATTAAAATCGGTACATTTATATACAGAAAGCTATGAATAAATAAATAAGAAATACTCTAGAATTACTATTTAATTTACCTTTTTTATAGGCATTACTGCATGCAAGACAGTAAAGTCACTGACAGAAGGGTTTGCAAAGTGTGGAATAATTAGGATTTAATAATGTGAAGGAAGATAAAAGATTAATCAGGAGGACAGTAGATAGCGATTGACATTACATTTAAATTTTTGCAGATTAATGTCGGCTGGAAAGCATAGAGCCGGAAGGGAATTCCACAAGCGAGAAGTGTGAGAAAAGAAACTGAGAGCATATAATTTATGGCTACATCTAGCCAGTTCAATTGTAAATTGATGATATCTCGAAACCAGTCTAGTATTGAGCTTAAATTAAAAAAGTCAAGGTACCATAGCGAAGAGCTCATCCGAACAATTAACAAGAAAGTAATTATAGAAAAGACACAGGGAGGCAATTTTACGGCGGTGTGAAAGTGAAAGAAGTCGAGCCGTCAGATCAGGACCAATAATATTGCTGATTCTTCTGTGAATTTTATGAAGGAGGCCAAAGTAAATAACAGGGAACTGGACCATATATGGCAGCAATATTCTAAGCATGGACGAACAGTAGATTTATAGATATGTAAGATAGATTCTGGAGAGAAAAATTGTCTCGAGCGACACAGTGAATTGACTTTCTTAGCAGCTAATCAAGAAGCTGTAGATATTCTCCTTGAGAAATTGGATTCTTTAAAATATAGATTGTCGGAGTGAGCACGAACAAAATGGACTTTTAATATCTTTATTTCTCAATTGTAAGCATTTAAACAGTAATAGCTACAGACATTTTGCTACACTGCGCATTCTGTTGCCGTGTTGGTGTAATAAACCAACAAACTGATTATCACACATACGTACAACATATACTTACATCGTATTAATACCTCCGCTCATATGGCATATATATTTCGGTACCAAACCTTTAACCTATGTGTATTCCAAATCAATGAAGAACGAATTCAGCTTTCCTGCATGCATAAAAGAGCCAAGTAATCTGTATTTTAGATTGCCGAGGAACCAGCCAATTTATTCTTTACTTTAAGCCTCATATCTAAATTGGCAACTATACAAAAATAAAACTGAAAGGAACAGTCCTTAAGCAATTGTATGTGTTATAAGAGTTAAAGGTAGTAAAACTAATAAAAAAAAAGAAATAAAACTATTTTTTATTTTAAAATATTGTAAGCTTAATTTACTGCTTTGATTGCTTGGATGTGTAGAAGCAACTGAAAACCTTTCTTTTTTGTGTTAATATTATCTCATTATATTGGGGTGCTGAAAACGACTGCATTTTTTTTAAACAAAATCTATTATTTATATGAATTTACACAATACTTATTCAGTCATTAAATTGATTTCTTCGCTCTTACTTTTGTTAATCGCCTACTTTTAGATAACTTACCAAAAAATAATTCCAAATTTGATTTGATGAATTCTTCGAGATGTCTGAACTATTAGGTTGATGCAAAAATAATGACGTAATAATGTCGTTTTTTGACGTATTTTTAACGTAAAAAACGACATTACTACGTCATTATTTTTGCACCAACCTAATAGATGAAGCTGATGAATATAAAAAAGAGTGCTGCATTGTGGGAAACATATTAAAGTTTCACGTTTTCACCACGTTGAAACACCGGTTCCTGTACGATCACCGAAGTTAAGCAAAGTCGATGCTGGTCAGTGCATAGATGGGTGGCCGCTTATGAGCATCAGGTGCTGTAAGCTTCGATGTGTGGGTGGAGCAATGGATAATGGCTCAGAATTGTTTATGGATAACCGCTGCGTTCGTTATTTTCATTTACGCGCAAATAATCTTGGGAAAGATCTTTCTCAAATTTCTCTCGGTAATGTTACAAAGATGTCTCGATTCCAGCAATTTGCCATTAAAAAATCTTCTCTTTTAATTCCACCAAATACCAAGAAAGAACCATTATTCTTAAATTAATTCTGTTTACAGTGAGATATTAAATCTTCTCCTTAAACTCACCACAATTTTTTGCCTTCAGGTTCTAATATATCCATTTTTACTTGCCGGGAATATTTTTGTCTGTGTCTTTGTCTTTGTCAAGTAAGAAAGATTAAGAAAGTGTTTAAATGCTGATTGATGTTCTTATCTTCAGTTCAAGTCGAACCAATTCGCCGAATTTCCTCGTGGCTTATAAACCATTGTGTAATGTTTGAAATAAAGCAGTAAGCTTCAAAGCAACTTTTCATATTTCACTAATATTGTTCAGAAAATTATACTGGGATATTTTGCATTAAACTTTTCAAAAAACCAAAAGATTGATTTAAACTAGTACGGTTCCCCGTTAAAGCAACTGAAAGCAGAAACCGGCAAAATGCTTCCGTTCTGAACTACTTGAGAGAACGTATGTAATATTTTATCATGATAACACTTGACAGCCCGTTTCTTTGCTCATCCACAACACACTGTTATAGCTTTTTGTTCATCTGCTGTAATCACCAAATACTGTGCATTTTTATTGATTACAATTTATCCTAGATTTCAGATAATAGTCTTCATTCTGTTATTGAAAGAATACAAAAGGTATCTGGATCAGTTCTTAGCTTTAAAAAAAACGTTCTGGATGATAGAAATATAAATTTACTTGAAATATGATAGAACACATAGGAACAAAACGTAAAATATGTTGGCAATAATGGTCATGTGGAAGCTGAAAAGGTTGACTTAGTAAACAAGCAAGTTTATTTATATCGACCAAAATTGGGTCTTTTGGAGTTCTTACTGATCCTATTTGCGTCTTTAATAATATAATTCGATAAATAAATTATTATTACAAGGGAGACAACTCTTGTACAGCAGCAGTATCAGACAAAACAGTTGACATATTGAATAATAAAAGGAAATGTCACTGAAGATAAAAATATTCAGGGAATGTAGGAAATTGGAATTCAGAGTTCAAATCATTTGAAGTCGAGTTTTTACGGATTATCAAATTTTTTGCAGGTTATTTAAAGTCAGGGAATAGTTTTAGACTGTAAAAAACTTTGAATGATTTACTAATACAAGTCCTTCTAATTAACCCATAGCTGGAGAGAGAAGAGATGATTCATTTCTTTCCCAAAGGTATTTGCGCGTAAGTAAATATAATAACGCTGACTGGAATTGGAATTTGCCTTTCTGATTATCCATTGAACCACCCGCACATCCAAGCTTACAGCACCTGTTATTTCCAAGCGGCCACTTATCTAGTTACTAACCTGGCTCGACGTTGCTTAACTTCTGTGATCGTACGAGAACCTGTATTTTAACGTGATATGAACGTAAGCCTTTTTAAGTCGTAACTGAAATACAGTTTATAAAGTACCACAAGACAAACTCATAGGCAACATATTAATGGATCGTTTTGTTCTGTTTTGTTTCGAAAAATAAATCTATAATTTTGTGAACTTTTCATATTTGTGCCATGCCAAAACATATTTGATTCTTATCGTATTTGATAACTGAACGCCATTTAGTTTTACTTTGCGAGGAAAATCTTTTTAGTAAATGCACAATAGGTTTCTCAGCACGACCAAGAAAGAGATTCTATAAAAAATGTTTCTGGTGTTAGGTCATATTTTAAGAAGTGGGTCGTGCAGCACCCCGTCGTAATTACATGTCCGAGTAAGAATATGAATGCGTATGTGTGAGGAAGAGACTGAAACAGACAAAGAATGTACAAGGCAAGATACTTATTGATAAATGTATTCCCTGGCACAGAATCTAGTTGTGGCACATCGCCAATGTGTACAGGCTTTTGATTGGATGCTTCACTAGACCCAGTTATTAATACTCGTTCGTGGCCTGTCCCCGAGGTGCACACAAATAGACACTACAACACTTAAGAATGATTAATAATATACGGTTTACTGCTATTAAACAACGCAGCTAAAGTCCTGAGGCAGTGAAACCTGCCTACACATCTCTCTCACTAGCTCTCTCCTCTCTCTCATTATTCGTTCTTTTTTGTCTTTGTTTGGCTCTTTTAATGTTATCTTTTTTTTCCCTTCCCTGCTTCTTCTCATTGGTTCTTCCTTTCCTACAATTCTTTTAATTTTTCTTTCGTTTAGTTTCACCTTTCTCTTTCTTTCGGAGTTGAATTCTCTTTCTTCAAGATTATTCTGTTTACCGTTTCAACAATGACTGATCAATAATTTTGTTGCCTGATATATCATTATTAACAGAATTCTGATCTTAAATCTTCAAAACGATTTGCGATCAGTGTGATTAATACACACGGCTTAATTAAGTGCATTGACACGGATATTATATTTAAATTTAAATATTTTTTTGCAAAGTAAATACTATTTTCTTCATTAAACTTCATATCTTATTGATATACTTATGTATATATTGATTAATTAACAGATTGGTTGGTTTATTACGGCTTATCAACACTTTGAAGGTTATTTAAAGCCAGAAATTATTTTTAGACTGTTAGAATTGTTTGAGATAATAATGGTTTTAGTGATACAATTCTTACTAATTAACCTATAGCTGAGGGAGAAGAAGTGGATTAACAAAGGCATTTGAGCGTAAGTGAATATAACCCAACTGGAACTAGAACTCAAGTCTCCGATTGACAATTTCGAGCCATTATCCATTACATCACCCACGCATCCAAACTTGCAACACCTGCTATTCCCAAGCTATTGTCTATCTAGATACTGACCAGGTTTGGCGTTGCTTAACTTCTGGGATCATACGGGAACCAATGTTTCAACGTGATGTGGTCGTAATCTTCATGTATATATATATATATATATATATATATATATATATATATATATATATATATATATGTATGTATGTATGTATGTATTTACATATCTGTTTGTCTGTTCATCTCTGGCTCTTTATGTAAAAATTCAGATATAAATAAAATATATCTTTAAAGACAATATAAATAACAGAAAGGACAAGATGATTTTTTATACCAGTGCGTTTCATTCCTTGAGGTTCTTTATCAATGAAGTGTGGAATTTTCATTTATACACAGAAGTAATGTGGAGAAAAATTTTGAAATAGATAAAATATAAAATCTTACTAAGGAAAGTTAAACTATGGAGTACGCTAAGTGAATAAATCTAACTCGAGGATCTTTTCCAAAAAGTAACGGCTCTTAGCAAGAAATTGTCCAAATGGAAGTTCCTTGTTACCAAGACTGAAAAGAAAGGATTAGGTAACTCCATCCCAAATATGGCTACAATACTCTATATTTAGTCTGATCTGACTCTTGTAAAGATACAGGATGGTAGGAGGAGTCGGATACTTTCTGGAGCACCATTAGGAGCCGGTCATTCTTCCAGCGCCTTTAGCGATCGATATGAGTTTTATTTGAAGACTGAACACTCAAAACAAGGAGCCTCTTTCAGAGTGTAACCATTCATAGGGACTAGTGAGAATTCAGCATCAGCCAAGGGTGATGAAAAGTCTCTAGTTTGTTTGGGTTTTTTAGTTATTAAAAGTTACAAAACAGTGTTTTATTTTTGTATTGTATTTTTTTTAATCCATTGTACTGTTAAAGCTAGGTCAAAGGAGAGATCAGCTGCCAGGTTCGGCTCATCTAGATTCTTTTACAGATATCCATAAACCGTGGTATCATCTGCATAGATATTTACTAACGAGCTGGACAGATCTTTAAGATAAAGCAGAAAGAGTGTAAGGCCGACGTGCGACGCCTGCATTGATCTCATGGACTTTAAAAGCCTTAACAATGACCTTCAAGAACCTAACTGATAAGAAGGACTTTATGATTGCGAGGACTCTTACAGACATAATATAGTTGGAGAGTTTGTGTAATTCAGATATCTCAGGTGGTCGCTCTCATGTATTTATTTTGAGTGCCGCACTTATTTCTTACCTTATGACAGAAGATCAGCATACTTCTAGAAAGTAAAATGCATACTGCGTGTCGTTCAGTACATTGTTTCGTTTGGAATGATCAAGAAACTTCTTGTTGATCACAGACCGAAAGAATTTGCTGATGACACTAAAGAGACTGATGGATTAATATTAAACATCTTTGCCAAGATTGGAGATAACTTTGCGCAAAGGTTCTTAAGCATGTCCATTGAAAATTTATGCGTACCATAAAGTCTAGATTTTGATTAGACTGGAATCACTCCTTGAGTCGTTATAGACATGTCACAAATCTTTGTGAGATAGAAAATGTTTCTTGTCGTCTAACGTTTTTGCAAAGAAATTAACTTTATCCGACGAGGATGAAATAGACTCACGACTATTTATTATAGTAGACACTGACAGCTTGAAACTATTGGGAACTATTCTCCTCATCTTTATTGGCATATTTACAACGTCTCTGCCGCTGTACACTCCGGCATTCTTCGGGTGATATACGTTGGAATTTCGAACCGAATCCTTTATTTCGTAGATTGTTCTACTTCCACGTGTAATGCATGTTCTGGATATCTTAGTTTCAGTTATTTACCTTTTAGTAACTCAGTTTTTTGTTCAACTCTGCTGTCGGCACTTATTGAACTCACAACTCTTTGGGTCAAGTCACTCGATTACTTCTACCAACGCTTCTGGGCCATGTATCCTTTTGGACAATACTTCGAAATAGTATATTCTGGCGGTTTCTGTTGATAATTTTGTGCGGGAAATTTTCCATGTCAGAAAAAATCCATTAGGAGATAAGCGAGGCTGTTTTTGAGGCTCTGTTTTTTCATAATGCTGACAGAGGAACTTCAGCAATGTAAGATTTAAAACAATCTCAATTATCTTTGGCCTACCGAAAGTTCATCCTATGAAATGGGGCATCGGAGGGAGTCTTCAATTTTTGACATTGATCTGAAGCGCCCAAGAGAGTTAACACTTCATCAGAACATTCGTCAGGACAGGAGATCAGAAAGGGGTCAAGGAGATTTGCGTGATACCTATCCATGTCAGGAAGACTTGTAAAGGCGTAATCACGATCGACGTTATTTCGCCATGAGAATATATTCCTTCTTCAGCAGTTTTGTTTGAATGGACTAAACATTCCCCGTGATGAAGGTAAAAAAATAATTCTTAAAACCAAGAACTTTTTTTTTTTTTTAAAAAAAAAGAAAAGTATTCATCTACAGAGAAATACAATACGTAAAACGAAGAAACTAATTGGATTTGATAAAGTGATTAGTAGATTTATTGTGTAAAACTCATAGATTTTCCAAATAAACGACACGTGAGAGAACTTTTGTCGGATATTTTTCAAATGCTTGTCAATCTTTAAAATCAATATTCAAAATTATAGATTTTCATAAAGCAATTGGGTATCTATTTTCTACAAGTCAATCCAGACGTAACACAATATACGAATGTACTAATTGTTCAATAGGATGAAAATATTGTAGTTCTTATCATCATTTTAAATTATATACATGTTGAAAGACCATGGATCTGCGCCCCAAAAGTTATGCCTCAGCTGCTGATAATGGTGCAGCATCTATTATGGTTGTACAGGCCTATACAGGAGTGACAATCTCGATTGTAAGTAATGCATGATGTCTCTGTATTGTTTTCTTTCCTTCGGGCGCGCTTCACCTCAGGGGCAAGCCTACGTTTCTTCTCTCCTCGCTCCAGCCCTCGATGTAAATCGCGTCTCCAGAGTAAGTGATCGTTTCCACCTATCGATATACATGTCCATCGTTTTCATGTCACTTTTGCAGGCTTTGAATTGAAGCTAAGATGAGGTTGCCCTCGTCCATCTGTTTGAGATTCTCCTTAATCAACCTGGCAGAGTGTATCCTCGCATTGTCTTGCTGAATCAAAACCTGATCTCGAATGACCAAAGCAGGATACTCCTCTTTTAGTTTGTCGTACACGCGGTCTAGCTACCAGCAATAGAGTATAGCGTTGATGGCATGACCGTGTGGAACATGCTCAAAAGGCAGTACTCCTTGGAAATTCCACCTGACAGAGATCAAGATTTGTATTTTTTTTTTTTTTTTTGCTTTGCAAATGAGTCAGGACTTTCTGGTTAACCTAATATTTTTGGAATTTTGATATAAAATATTCAGTTAATGATTTTCGTTCTATCTAGTTAATGTACATCACAGAATTAAATCCACTGACAAGGAAAATTATGTCGAAAATTAAAAATTGAATTTTTTTAATCAATCGTTTTTTCACCATTGGGCTACCAATTTTTTAATACACTTATATATAGATGGATGTATATATATATATACGTGTATAATTTTGTCATTGATGCATTTGTGCCTTTACGTATACGTGGGCACATATTTAACAACGTTAAGATTTTTTCGGAATACGATTAAAATCGGCTCATGTCACAAGTGTGCACACTTTCATGAATACACATATATTTATTAGAGTATATATACACGTGTACACACATATGTACACATGGATAAAATCTTTACTGAAAAAGAAAATATAAGATTAACATGCGAATAAAAATCATCCATTCAGATCATAAAATGACAGGATCGTACTTGGAATTACAAAATATAATTTCAGAAAAAAATTCTTTCATATTCAAAAGGAATATGTTGTGCTTCAAGCGAAAGAGAAAAAATATCCTGCAATGCCTTTATTAAAAACAAAATTAAGAGAATTTATCGATTCTCCATTTATAAGTACATAGTCAGACATCAGGAGCGAAATGCTTCAGTATTTCCAAATTTTTTGGTTTATCTCAAATTCGAGAAATAATCATTCTCAAACTCTTTTTTTTTTTTTTGTTTAGTCTCAATTTTTCTCTCTTTTACACACACACAAACACACACACACGCACGCAATGAAAGAGGCGCACATAGACACAAATATATATGTTCATATCGCTATACAGCATTCTTTGCTCTATCTACATAACGATTCTAGACAAAAATATTCTACAGAACACATTATTATTTTATTAAAATATTTTATCATAGTTCGACTTCAAAAGTTTTCTCTGTATTTTATTAAAACAAAATCTACAATAATTTATCTTATGTACAGTGAACAAAACAATAAACTGTAGTCTAGATAGAAGCATTACTATTTTGAGTACAATTTATGTTCAATGCAAAATCTCTAAGGAGTTTGCAGTTTGTGCCAGATATTTGAGAACATGCATTTAGCAGGTCAAAAATGAAATGCTGCCTAACGTAATTTTACGCAGCATGCACTAAATATTAACATTCTCCACTCTCTTTCAGACGTATGGAGGACATTACTATAAAAGATCTCAATCCGACAAAGGAAGTAAAAAGACATGAATTACTTGTGACTCTAACCGTGAATTATGTCGACTCAGAGAAAATTTGTTACTTGACCAGCTGAACAAAACCAAAGACGGATCCCACAGAGGTACCGGCGGTACTAGCTCATATCGGTGATGGGGTCCGTAAGCAATGTGGATCATATCATGCTTCCCGCAAAAACACAGAAATCCAGTGCTATTCTTCTCCCCATGACACTCATCAGCTAAACGTTAGACCATTGCACCTGAAGGGCAGCCCCCATGGTAGACATTTTGCATGCAATCGTAAATTTCCTGTAGTGTAATCAATTACAAAGTGAAATATTCACTATCAAGGCGATTCTTCTATTTCTTATTCTCGTTAACTGACTTTGTTTTATTGCTTCTGAAATGTAAATCACAAGAAAATGTGTAGAATGCAATGAAAATAATATATATATATATATATATATATAGATAGATAGATAGATAGATAGATAGATAGATAGATAGATAGATAATATTAGTGGTAAATATACACATACATATGCAATCATATATATAAAATATATATAAATATATATACATACATACACATACGTATATATTTGTATAAAAATAAATCCAAGAGGATAGGATCTAGGTAGAACTCAATGTCCGGCACAGAGTAAGGATATAATAAAAAGGCTTAAACACTAATATTCCATGGTCATAGTTTATTCCATTGCAATCGTAAATACGATCCAATTCATCAGACCTACAAATTCAAAAAGAAAACGGAAAAAACTCCAGAAATAAAAAATAAGATTTAGTGAGAGTGTATGTACGAGAGTGTGGGACGAATGTTAGAGTAAATGAAAGCTATAGGGAGGGGTAACAGACGATATATATATATATATTGTTTTCACATATATATATATGTATATATATATATATATATATATATATATATATATACATATATATATATATATATATATATATATATATATATATATATATATATATATATGTATGTATGTATGTATGTATGTATGTATGTATGAGTCATTTCACCCAAAGCAAAGCAATAAAGCCAGAATGTGAGATAAAAAGGCCCTATTAAAAAAAAGAAAAAACCAGAAAGGAATTAAGATGTCACAACATAATGATTGACATTGCATTTAAAGATTTGAAGATCAAATTTGACTGGACAGCAAGAAAGGAGAAGAGAGATCCATAAGTGAAAAGTACGAGAAAAGAATCTCTTAGCCTAGAACTTACGGTTACATCTCGACATTTCAACTGTAAAATGATGAGACCTTATCGCCAATCTAATACTACGCTTAAATTAATAAAGTCTAGGTACTAAATAGGAAAGTAATATTTATTTTGAGAATGTGAAAATGTGGTACAAAGTCTTTAATCTATCTTATTTTAAACTTAGATAGCCACAATTACTGACCCCAAAATACCACAGTATTCCTTTTACAAAAACAATACCTTATTACCATTCTTACTAAAGCCACCATGATGGCTCAAAGTCCCTATGATGTCCTAACTGGTTCCGATATTTACAATTTTTCTGGGCAGGGCCATTAAAAAATAACAACTTTGTTTTTAAGAAAAAAAAAAGGCAAGTTCATCAGAACAATTACCATGAAAGTATTTATGGGAATGGCACAGCGAAGCGACGTTACAGTGGTAAGAAAGTGACTGAAGCCAAGATACCAAATCAAGACCAATAAAATTGCAGATTCTTCTTCTTTGAAATTTTATTAAGAATCTCTAAATATATAGCAGGAGCCCCAGATCAGATGTTGCTAAAATATTCAAAGCATGGACGGATGACAGACTTATAACTCTGTAAGATAGATTCTGGCGAGAAAGAGTGTCACAGTGAACCAACTTTCCTAGCTACACACTTAGCAATTAATTACACACACACACACACACACGTGTGTGTGTGTGTTATAACAATGCAATCACATAAAACAATTAATCGCTATTATTGTAAATGTCATATTTAGAATCAAAATTTCGGAAGTCCCCTCATATGGATTTTCTTGTTGCAGTTTCTCGAATTAATTATTACCAAACATATTTTTTTATTTTTTATCTCCTTTACAGCTGAATTTATAATTTCATTTATTTACTTCACTGTTATTTTTCTTGAATCGTATTTTAAGAAATATTTAATATTCTGTTAAAGTAAAAAATAAATCAATACTTAATCAAAGTTGAATAGCTTAATTTGGACGTTGAACCTTCTAAAATTCTAGAAATATTTCTCTTTAATGAAATTCGCAGGCCAAGTAATTCTTAAATAAAAAGGTTTACCTCTTTATCATATTCCTCCATTATCCCTTTTTTTTTTTAATTGAGTTCTTTTATTGCTTTCGCTCCTTAATAAGGTTTTTATATTCTTTCTCACGCGGTTAACCCCTGCGTGTTAGTGACTCTGTTGCCTTGCGTGGGGTGGAATGATTAAAAAAAGATGTATATTAAATCCGACAAAATTATTAAATAACATATTCACTAATGTATGTAAGAAAATTTCGAATCGAAGCAAAAGATGTTGAGTAGAATACAAGTAACGTTTTTGAAAGGAAATTACTGATTAATTCTGTGAATTTGAACAGGGAAAACCAACCTATTTTAGGAATTTTGTAAAACGGTGTGTAAATATCAGGTAAGGAACAACTTGGAAATGGATAATGGAAGCAATTGTTTTCAGAGACATTCCTGGAAATCCTGAATAGAACATCATATGTATGAAATTTCTTCATAAAATTCTGTTTAACAAAAGCTTCATGAGTTTCATTAAACCTCGTATAATTTTCTCAGTATTCTTTCAACAGAAATTAAATGCTACAGATTAAAATATAAAAAAAACAAAAGATATTGAATATATGTGCACTAAAATCAGCCTAATCGACGGACCATTTAGCAGATAACATCTCTGTTTCGTAAGTACACAGAAGCATATTTCACAGCCAGTTGTATTTTATTAATGATTCATTTGTGATTATGCTATAGTATATGCGATGCGCATTAGCATTCAGGCTTTCCGTTGTAACAGCCAAATGTTCGACATTGTTTCCCTATCATAGTTATACATTAAGCAAGTGTATAGGTTCATTGGTCGGTTCATTCAACTTTATCTTTGTGGAATAAAGTCTAATTTACTGCGGGCGCTTTAGACAGTAATCTATAGTGATAGCCCACTGCTTAAATACCAGCAGTCAACACATCACTCTAATTATTCAAAATCACTGTACGGAAACAAGTGTAAAATATTCTGCTATCAATGAATTATTCGTATCAGTAATTCTATTTAGAGTCGAATTCTTTCCTCAATCAGTCTCTTCTAAAGAAGTATTTTTAAATAAGAAGTTTTTTGTTTTTTTTTAAATATACTTCTATATACGACTGTATCGTCAAAACAAATCTGATTCTGTCAAAAGATTTTATTTTCTGAGCTCAATTGCCGGCATTATTTTTCTCTCTTAATTATAAGTTCAAATTATAAAACGTTTTCCGCTGGTTTAACTTCATCTGAACAAATAGAAACCAATAAATGCAACCATATTTAACCTCTTTGTGGTTCACTCCGAATGTAATAAAAGTAGGCATTTTCATTACAACATTCTCACTTATGAATAAATGCGACGTGAAGAGGTTTAAGGTGAATCAAGCAAGAACATTATCCGACGCATTATGACCCATTATAAACGACGATGCTTTGTGTTTGGCTTGTCTCAGATTATGTTCACGTCGGGCAAGAATCCATGAATAAGGTGATTCGATTTACCATAACGGTGAGAAGACACAGCATTGAAAGACAAAGTGCTGAAGGATAAAATAACGAATGGACAAAATATCGAATAGACAAAGTGTCGAACTGACTAAGTATGAAACAAAATGTCAAACGAAAAAAAAAAGTCTAAAGTACGAAAGGCCTGAAATGTGCCTACAACAGAATACCTTTTTACTTGGTATCCTGCCGGTAAATAATTATTTAAACATTTTAAACTAATATAAAAGACTCCATTAATTTATTGTAGACATCATAAATATTACTGGGAGGAACAAATGGAATTATGACGTTTAAAACTTGAAGGGTGAATTGAATTTAGTAAATAAACTGAATTGTGAGGTAGGCATCTAATGAATATATATAGAGAAAACTCAGTTCAATTTGGTAAAAATAGAGAGTAATAAAATACCTCCCCTCCCATCAAATCGGCCCGCTAACCGATAATCATGGAGGCTTAATGACTTTTAATGAATATTATTTATTGAATGATACCAAAGCCAAGCAATAAAAAGTTTAGAATAGGTTAATTAATTATTTGAAGCGAATTTTTTAAATCATAACGATATGCATGTTTTTACTTTGTTCAGCATTTTCTCCTTTTGAAACTTTTTCTTTTCGACATTATGTCCATTCGACTCTTTTTTCCGTTCGCCACTTTGTCTCTTCGACATTTTGTCCATTCGTCATTTTCACTTTCGGCACTTTGTCCTTCGACACTCTGACCAACAAAAGCTATAATTACTAGTCTCTTGAACTGAATTCATCAATAAAATTTCTTGTAAGACGTCTTGTACTATTGTACACAACATCACATTCTTCGGATGCAGACTAACTTTTGGAGTGCTTAGCAATGGCTTATTTCCTTTTTCAAGTGACTTTTTCGCTCTACATTGTTGTAAACAATCCATTTTTCAATGTTTGTGATTGTTGTTTTCAAAACATAGTTTACTTTTACTGCGTTCGAGGAAATATTTGCAGATGGAAATGTGGTTCATTCATTTTTTTCTGTGAAATCGTAGTAAACCCCATGTATTTTTAAGTGCCTTCCAACACAAATATAAGATATTGCTTCACTGTCACAACATCATACGTTACTCTAACTGTATTTGATGTTTGTTGTACCGTAGTGTGCCGTATAGGTTTCTTCAGGCCAATACCTCTTACTTATCGTCAAAAGCTTTTCACCAGTCGAAAGATTTTCTTGTAATAATAAATAGCAGAATGTAGTCGGGTCTCTATTGTCTACTTTTATTGTACACAACATATTAATGTTTCCATTATACTTGTCACGGTCCAATGAAAAATCTTCGCACATCATGCTTCCTTTTTCTTGTGGGACTTACGACCGTCAACGAACCCTATGTTATATGTCATATTTCCAACAACCTATGTGCTTGTTTTTTTTACTTATGAGATTTTTTTCCCATCTTCAACCTATTCTCCTCTTTTTGCATACACAATGTTCCAATATGTGGCATATCTCTGTGATGGCATGTATTGTGTTATTTGGACTGTTTTAATCAATGTTTTCATTTGATCATCATCAACGACTGCAGATCTACTGGAACGTTCTCAGTCTTCCATATTAAAATTTCCACTTAGCAATCCACATACGAACAGTACTTTCAGCTATGGCACCATCTCCATAAACGGCACACATCTGTTTGCTTTTTGTTCAACATTTTTTCTTTTCCGAAAATAAAATAGTATAAAATGAGGAAAATGCATCTTATTTTCCTTCACGTTTAACATAAAAACATTTACTATTATCAATTAACATTAACTAATCGTATAGAAAAACGTGTTGAAATATTAGCTTTCATAACATGTATATATGAAAAAATGTCAGTCCCATGTGAAATATAATCACGTGTTTAAACGCAATCGATGGGAACATGCTACGATAAATGATCCGTCTCTGTTCTGTTCGTCAAATAGAGTATAACATGGCTTTCATCATAACATTGTCCTCGTCAGCTACCAGGAATGTTTTGAATGTCTAACTTGGACAAAATATAGATTTTAATACACTTGTATATTTGGTAGCGTTTTCATCATTCTTTCAATGTACAACGACACACTTTTTACAAATGACCGTGCAACTCGATCGAGTAATTGCTCAATACCTTCCTACTTGCCCAAGATAGGCATACGAATTTCAGTGTTTCTACTTTTACTCTTTGCTATTCAATAACAATAATTGTGTATTAATGTCAAAACATTTGGAATGAACTTGAAACAAGCAGTAACAACTTGAAATACCGGCAACTTTATTTGCTTATATTGGCTTTCTGTCAAACAGAAAGACACAAAACGACAGCCTTTAATTTTGGACAAAGAAAAAACCCTGATGAAGTGAGGTAATATTTTTTATCAAAGAATCATGAGAAAAGAACATTCATGTTTTCGTATTAGATTTATAATCTTAAAATACATTCAGCGGCGTGGAAATCTCAAATATGAGCAATGTGGTCATTACATATATGCATGGGTCGGTGTCTTTAATTGTTCAAATATAAAGTGACCAACTTGCAAGAAGCTGGAGAAGAAGGCGGATATTCATTTTTAGATATTGTCAATTTCGTTCATTTTTTCTGAATGAAAAACTAGTTGTGTTTAAATCCAATGCAGAAATTACTAGGATTATATTATGTGAGTTACAAATATCTGTACTTAATATACTTGGGACTCCACAACGTCATCGAGAATGTCGTTACGGAGGACCAAGTGCCAGGCTGTTTCCTCAATTTTTTCTTTTTATATTCTATGAAATCTAGAAACAAGTCTAGGATCAACAGTTATCTTCTGCACATATCCGCATAAACTGTTCCTCTTACACTGTAACTCTCTACCTTGAGTAGCTCTCGGTCCTTGTACAGAATGAACACCACTGTAAAAAAAATCACTTATTGACTAATGTATACGAGCTTGGAGAGCGTAATCGGCTTTTATGTAAAAATCCCACATAATAATTATAATAATACTATTTATTATTATTATTATTATTATTATTATTATTATTATTATTATTATTATTATTATTATTATTTCCTTTGATATGTGTTTATACACATTACCTTTCTGGTCCCAAATAAAGACCTAATGTCAGAAATCGCTTCATTAATTTTTTTTGCGAGTACAATTTTTTCGTATTTCTTTAGGGTATGTGCTACCAGGAATCCCTTCAATCAGTCTATCAGAACTTTTTACAATCAATCCGAGGGCTCCAACTAAAACTGAAATGACATCCTCATCTGCCACATTTTTTAGATTTTCATTTCAAGATCCTTGTATTTTGATAGTTTTTGAAGATCTCAAAAGATACATTGCAATCTGCAAGAACTGCCATGTCAATAAGAAATTGATGACGATGCCTGGCCGATTAGCTTTGATTCTTCTGAGTCTGTGTGTATATTTTAAAGTCCCATAAAATCATTACAGGTCCTATCTCTAAAACCAAGTCTGGATGATGTTCATACCCGTTTCTTGCAGTTTCCTTCCCGTAAAATTTGCATATTTTCGAATGCAGATATTGACCCACACTATCAAGCCGAGTTTTATATTTAGTAGGTGATAAGACTGTGCAACCTGATACAATATGGTCAATTGTTTCTAGATATTTATCATAGAATCTACATTTTTGGTTAACACAATTTTTCAGGTTGTGTGCTTGGTAATTTCTCGTTAGTAAGCATTGGTCCATGCAAAAAGAATAAAACCTTCGGTTTCAGCTTTTAACCCTGCTCTACGTAACCACTGATGGGTGCTGTTTTTTTTTTACATCAGCTTGTTTGGTACCGGCAGAGTACTAACCATGAAGAGACTTAACTTGCCATCATTTCTGCATTTGGTACATTGCATTTGCTTTTCATTTTGTCTTTTCGCTTCTTTGCCGCTGCAGTAGACGCCTTATGGTTTACTTGGACTTCTTCATTCACTTGAAATTCCCTTTTCAATTTGTTGACTTTCTTTATTACTGAATAACGTTTCTTTCTTCTTCTTCTTCTTCTCATTATTATTATTATTATTATTATTATTATTATTATATCATCTGTAGTTTGCTTTGTTTTTTTAAGAGCTAGAGACGTCAAGATACAGCAAACTTTTGCACCTAAAATACTAACAGGTAAGTTGTCATGTATGGGGGTGGGAAAATTTTCAAAATTCGTACAGAAATTTTTAAATCAATAATTCCAAAAACCATTGAAAAGCAATTCATAAATTATTTAAAACTTCTTTTATCTACATGGAGAGAAATTTGCATGTGTGAAGTATTCATATGTGGGATTTTTTTTTAATTTTTTTTTTTATTTACTTGTATAGAGACTGGTAGGAATTTTGGTCATATATTTGTTAACATCTTTCAACATTATTCCCAGTGCTCCAGAGACTACAAATAGTGTGATAACTTTAAAATGGCCGCATTCTGCCAGTTTTATCTCAAGGTTTTTGTATTTGCCTAGTTTTTAAAATATTTTGAGATTTTGTCGTCATTATTATTATTATTATTATTATTATTATTATTATTATTATTATTATTATTATTATTCCCTTCTGATTCAACAGATCGCCACTTTCTTGTAAAAATAAAACTATCCCGCAGTGCTTTTCTTTGTTGGCGCACATTCAATTAGATGCGTTAACTGGCAACGAAATGTAAGGTTGGCTCTGATTGCAAGTCATGTGGGTTGAACTTCCGTAGGGATATTAACCCACCTCAAGAGAACAGCCGATAATTAGAAAGAGGATCACCTAGCCTCGCAGCTGTGTTTTGTTTTATTCAGATTGCAAATTATTGTTAGATGACAAAAGATGAGAGCTACATTAAACCGGAGATTCCCACATAGAAATTGGCTCTTGTGAGGTGCCCTTCACAAACAAACATTGAAATTGGTATTTATAAATTATTGAAAACATTTATAACAGGGTTTTAACGAACTGAATAATGAAATATCAAAGGATTTGACTGTAGTTCTTGATATGCAGTTGTCATTTTAGTAACTGACAAATGCATATCAATTTTAAAATAAAAACAAGCAAAAACATGCAGTTTTCTTTCAACTGGCATTTCTTTAAAATAAAACCTGATTTGTTTTAGGAATCTCGATTCCTATGCAATGGTTATATAATATCTAAAAGACTGATTCCAGGTATATGTGTATATCTACCAAGAATGTATCTTTTTATGATTCCAACCCAAGCAAGGCAGTAATGTCACTATTACGCAGGGGTTTACAAAGAGTGAAAATGAGAGAAAAGAATGAGTATAGGGAGGATTGAGGAAAGTAAAAAGATATACGGAATTCAAGAAGATGACGATTGACCTTGCATTTAAATTTCTGAAGCTTGTAATTATCAGGGAAGCAAGTAAACGAAAGTGACTTCCACAGGCGAGAAGTGCGAGAAAAGTAACTGTTGTACTTCTACAAGTGACGATATTTATACTAACTAAAATGTATTCAACAAAACTATATAGAATTAAAACAGAAAAAAGAAAAGGGTTGAAATTTTATAGAAAAATTTATTCCATAGGAAAAATAATAAAAGTTTGACTGTAGAAAGATACGCCTTTTCTTAACCGCTGAACCGTTTGTCTACTCATTAAAACAAGAAAAGTTCTACTTAATGATTGTAGGGAAGCTCTAGGTAGAGGAAAAGGGAAGAGAGAGAATTTCTTTTTTCAAAGCATTAGTTTGTAAATACTGTTGTCGTTAGACTAGTGGCTACTGCTACTAGACTCTGCATCCTTTTTGTCCAGAACTAAACTCTCTAGAGATTTTCACATTCAATTTTCTGTAAATATTGAATGTTTTATAATTTATGTTGAGGACATGAGGAGAGTAGAATTATGACTTGGTTTCAAGAGAAATGAGAACAATTACTGAAAAAACTACATAAATCTGATATTAATCATGTTTTCACGACCATATTCAACAAAAATATTCAGTAAAATATAACCCTTATCTGCATAGAAGTTTAAAATAAAATTGTTACAATCTACTAAAATGAACACAATATTGATATTTAACCTTGAACACACTGCATTATCCACTAGTTTCCTTTCCACTGCATTGTTTTTCAAGCGCCCACTACTGCATTATTTAATTTCATATATAGGTTTAATTATAGGTAAACGGATAAACGCTTTTTTTAAAGAAGCAGGAAATATTTTAGCAATAAATCACCCCCACCCACTTACAAAAGCAATGAGAAATTATGAGGAAATAGATTATAACTAAACATATATCTCTTATTGTAAAATAACCACAATGACAATGGTAGTAGTAATTCTGAATTACTTTATTCACGTACCAATGATATACAAATACAAAAATACATCTGGTGCCTGGTCACAGTTGTTTATAGGGAAGGTAACTTCTGTCCTCCAGTGTCTACCTGTAAAAGTCCCCCATTTCTACACTACACTTATCATTTCACCTCAAGCAAGGCGACAATGCCACTAAGAAGCAAGGGGTTACCGGGAGTGGAAGAAAGTGAGAATACATTAGTGAGAAGAAAGAACAATGAAAGAACATCATTCAGGAAGACAGAAGATTGCGATTGACATTGCAATTAAATTTTTGAAGACTGCAGGTGGCAGGAAAGTAGGTGTGTCAGAAACAATGATAAATTGTCAAGAATTCTTGCTACAATATCTATGTAGATGCATTAATGTTTTCAACATATCAACACGGCAGATATATCTCCCAAACATTATACAAGTAAAATAATTTTGCTTATAAAATCTCTTCTAGAGTTTACAAATCGAAGATCTCGTTTTAAAAATCCGAAATGAAAGTCTCTGTTAATTCTTCTTCTTTGTTTCCAAGAAGATCGTATGTAACTATTTTCCATTGCAGATATTCTAGGCACAGGTTTTCGGAGTTCTACTCAGCAGGGATTCTGTAAGAGCATTGATTTGTAAATATGGTCGTGAGAGAAAGAAAGGAATTTAAAAAGAAAACCACGCGATATTATCACGCTAAATCTACATTATTTATTAATATCAGACAGTTTCCCTTGAGCAAAATTAGACAGTAACATAGTAACGAAGCTCACCAAGTAACCTGGCTTCACTTGACTACCTTAAAATGGCAGAAAAAAAATTATGACTATCAGTAAGTTTTTCAAGAACTCTTGCTACAATATCTACGTAGATAGATTAATGTTATCAAGATGTGACGATGGCAGATATTACCCCCTCCCAAAAGAAACATTTTATGAGTAAAAGTAACTTTTCTCATAAAATCTCTTCTAAATAAAATTAAATTATATAAAAAATATCAGCTTTTGAATTTACAAATCGATGAATATATTTCTTGAAACTAATCCAAGTTATAAACTTCATACCACAATTATTTATATTGTGTTTTAATTTTGTGTAATCTAGAAACTAACTCGGCGGTAGTTTAATATTTTATAGTTGAACATTCACATTTGTCGTTTTCAAAGGTAGATTCGTGTACTCATCAACAAGCAACATGAATCTAAAGCTATTATTTTATGTAAAGTAAATTTTCTGAAGAAAATCGATATAATAATACCTAGGCGTCCTTTTTTAAAATTACTATTCCTAATTCGCAGACTTGATTTCAGAATGGAGTTATGCGTCCATGCACGGGTGTCATCTAAATATGGCGGCAAACATGTAAGCTGAAATGACTAGTGGGTCAAATTGAAAGTTGATCATTCAGTGGTAACAACAAATATTTTTGTTAATGAAAGACAGATATAAGAATGGTGAGATTTATATAAATATATAGGATAAAATATAATTTTAAACTATACTATATTTATGGGTTAAAGGGATAGAGCGTATGTAAATATGGTCTGACGATTGCATTTAGCATGAAACAGACTGTCGCCTCTGGGTATTAATTTCAATGTCTACTTATATATATATATATGTGTGTGTGTGTGTGTGTGTGTGTGTGTAAAATATGTATGCATATAAGTGCATATACATATATACACACATTATATATGTGTGTGTGTGTGTGTGTAAAATATATATATATATATATATATATATATATATACAATTTTTTATATATATTATTTATATATTATATATGTGCGGTACCTATTGGAAAGCCCTCAATATCAGTGATAGAGGTAACATATTTAGTTGGATTAATGTGAGTTTGTGACCTTAGGTTTCACGCTATTTGCGATCGATCGTCAGACATATATATATATATATATATATATATATATATATATATATGTGTGTGTGTGTGTGTGTGTGTGTGTGTATGTATGTATGTGTGTGTGTGTGTGTCCCTCTCCTTTAATAAAACGACTAAGAAAAAGAAACCATCTTTCGTTGATTCCATCTGGCGTTGGGGTCCAGTGATGTCACGGAACGCAACAGCATTCTTTAATCTCCCCCCACCAACCAACTCCACAATTAATTACTCATGTTACTTGCAATAAAATAAGAATCGAAACAATGTCGTCAAAACGTAGTAACAGGTTATTTTCAAGCAATCAATAATAATTAATAACATTCTACCAAGAGTTACAAAAAAGAATTAATTCAATTTTAAAAATTAACGTAATGATTTCTTTTTTTTATTATTGATGGTAGTTTATCAACAAAAACTATTCTGTGGAATATATAAGAACATTATTATTTGTGAGGTTTTGTGATTCTTGGTTGAGAAATCAAACTTACCTTTTAGAAAGACGAAGAATTAAGAAAGAAACAAATCACCAGAAATAATGGCAAGTACATCAATTTCCCGCAAAGAATGATTCGAGTTACCTTTCATGCATAAACTGACATCTTAAAGAAACTGACAAACTGGAATTGATTGTATCGGACATGAAGTTTCTCCAAAGCGTGCGGCTGGGTTCGGGCCAGAGGGTCTTCTCATAATGGTTCGCTTTTCATGCCAGTTGTGCCGAGCATAATCAATGTTTAATCGAAGGAGAGACGCGAAAACCGAACAGGAATCGAGAGATCGTGACGCATCAACATTGATATTTTGTTCCTCTGTCATGGGAAATATTTACAGTTTTAGTCAAAAGCTGAGTAACTGAAAAGACACTAGTTTAGTTCAGATTTGTTGGTTTTTCAGGCAACAGATATGGTTCGCCAACAATTTTAATTTCTACCATGATTTTTTAAACAATTTTATAACAATTATCATAAGATTTGTGAAAAGCTATGATTGATCCGGTTTGGTTGAGTTTCTTTTACTACATATCAATCTCAATGAGTTATGCCGACAAGATTTTTAGAATAAGTTCGTATGAACAGAATATTCTTTTTTTTTTAAAATATATTGCTGATAATATATTTTCCAAAAATGTATTTCTGTCATTTTTACTATAAAAATCTATTTTTATACCATCATAGTGTTTTGACCCGAGTTTGTGGGGTTAACTATTTGCCCATAGCTCTAACACCCCGAGTTAGGATGGACCTGGGACAACTGCAATTAAGACGTGGTTCCACGCTAGACAAAAACCTCCGATCAGAGGCCTTGCTGCCGGGTGTAGTTTATCGTCATACTCAGGACAGATATGATTGAAGAAAACAAAATGTATGATTGCAAGCAAGAGAGACCGGCCAAGATGCGAGCTAGAAATTGGAGTCTCAAAATCAAGCAAGTAATTTATCTACCTGAGAAGAACAATGTGATACTGAAATACGAAGGTACATTGAAATAGTAAAAGATGCATTTCAGAAACTAAGCAAAATATTAAAATAGCGGAAAACATTAAGAAACAAGAAAAAATCGTAAGAAACAAATAGTGTTCAACTGTTATGTAATATCATTCTTTCCTATTTTGCAATGAGGCATCGGAGAAGCGGTTCTGAAGAAACCATGAATGGAACATGTGAACAACGAAGACATTTTTACGGAAATGCAAATAAAAAGGACAATTTTGCCGTCATAAGAAAAGAGAATTTCTAAAAATCACAATAAGAGGATTTGGAGAATGTGATATTCACATGACATTCACGTGACATAATAACGTCAAAAGGATCAGAGGTAAACAGGTGAGTAAGGTACCTACCGAAGTTGTTTAAATGGATTGTAGAACAGGGACAGCGGGATAATAAAATGACAAACGCAACTTTCTGTCCCTTGTGGCAAAGGATAGGTACTTGTGCAAAGCGATGAATGGCACTTCAATAAGAGACATGATACATAGAGGAAGCATTCCATCTCTTGTAAATTCAGAGTCAAACCAACCAACTTTAGTTTTTATAAAAGATCAAATGAACACGATACTTTTACGAGGGAATATGCAACGACCCACATTGACATATTTGAAATTCATCAGGGAAGGCGCCGTATTTTTTGTTAACCCAAATACTTTCGATCTCCTCCGAGATCATCCCCAGGGGTGAATTACAAAGAGAAACTTAATGTAACTGTAATCCTTGCGATGGTTATTTTTGCAAACACGCGTGAACACGTTCTGTTATAATTATTTTAAAATTAACAATTGTGGTTACGATGTTTTGTAAACAAGCGTTCCTAATACAGAGATGGTAAATTGCAACATGGTCTTAAATGTTGGTCAACTCAAATGCATTTTAAAGCATTGCTACTATACTAGTAATAAATTTTGTTCAGTGTTGGTGGGTTGCTTTTGTTATAGAGGGACTAGAGAATTATGTATGTCGGTTTAAATGTCCTTTGTGAGATTGACTTCTTACACTCCATTTATCGGATACAAGTTTTATCGCACAACATTTAAGGACACATTCCTGTCCACGTTCACAATACAGGAAAATACTTGCTGACAAAACCAATATGAAAATGATAAACAAAAATTTCAAATTCTCGTGGTCCTCTATATCAAAAGCAAGAACCAACTTTTTCTACGTTACTTTTAACAGAAAAATTATGGATCTTAGTGGGCCTACGCACTTCTACGTTTGTTTTCAATAAATATACAACAGCAGACGTGAATGATATTTAAAATAGAATTTGGAAACAATAAAAACAAGTATATGATTGATCGCAAGTGCTGAAGTGAAAACAATGATAAGAGTAATAAATTTATATTTGACTGACTAAATCATTCACACCTGGTTGGTTCGTAGCTATCTACGTAATTATTATCTACAGATTAAGCCAGAGAAGATATAATACGGTTCTGTTGTCGGTGTTTGCGTAATTTCTCTAGCTAATGTCATTTATTAGGAAAAGATAAAACATTTTCCAAAATATTTTGTTTATTTTCCCTTATTTGTGTTGCACTTTGTCAGGTTTTTTTTCTTTTTTTTCTTTTTTCTTTTTGACGATCTGTTCTTTGCTCACCTCAATCACTGAAATAAAGAAATGACTGTAAACAAGGTTCTTTTTTTGCATTTAATACCTCAGTAGCTCGTTTTTCTTAAACAATATTTTTAATATTCCTTAAAAAGTTGTCTACAAATTAATAGAAAAATATTTTTAAAACATTCGATAATCTTAAAGATGGTCTATTCCAAACTGGTTTCGATTCTTTATTTCTTGTCTCTTGAAATTTATATCAATACAGAAAATATTAAAACATTTAAGAACATTAAGATTTCGTCGTCATCTCTTGACTGGAATAAACCAAATATATTTGATTTTATTTATTGTATAATTACATAATAGTTAGTAATATCTTCGAATTTAATATTTTAGAGATTCTTAAATTTTGAGCTGAAGACTACCTTTATCCAATTCTTAAAAAATTATGCAGATTCATTTTTTTAAGCACATTACTAGAGGTCTCATAATTTCACTGTTCGAATTGATAGATGTAACCGTAATTTATATTCTAATGTTTTCTTCCGCACTTTCCGCCTGTGGAACTCTCTTCTGGCTTTTTTGATTTCCTACCAACTACCAATCGTCAAACACCTTCAATAATTTAAGTGCAATGTTGATCGCCATCTTCTGTCTGTTTGAATTCTTTTCTTTTATTACCCTCTTTATTCCTTTCACTCTCAGTAATCAATTGCACCTGAGTGACTAATTACTTCCCTGAGGGGAAATGATTAAAAAGAGCTTAATTGTGAAGAGAACAGGTTTCTGTTTGCCATGAAATTTGCTATCCAATGTCTGCTATGGAAACAAATTGCTTAGCATCTACAATTTTCGAAAATCTGATACAAACTTAAGTAGATTGAAAGCTTGTGTGCATAGCTGCCATTTGAAAATCTGGCACAAACTAAAAGATATACAGAGGTGGTGTGATCAACATGAAATCTTTAAAGCAATATGACTCCCCAAAAGACCTCACAAATCAATTTGAGAAGAATTTACTTAAAATCAGTTGAAGTTACCCAAGACTTTTCTTGTCGAGAAAATAAAACAACGAATCCAATTTTTATATTTTTCCTTTGGTTGTCAATCCGAATTACCTCCCTTTAACGCCGTCTTCCAAAGTCACGTAATAATATGGTCTGAAGTTTGACTGCCAGTTTTTGTCACAGAACTACAATATCAGCACCACAAAATAGTAGCATTTAAAATCAGCTTTACTCGAGTTGCGTAGAAGAAACTTGCAATAAATTGCAGATCTGTATACGGCCGCGCGCGCACATGTACATATACAGGAATGTGATTGTATTTCCTTGATTATAAAAGTCAGGATTTGTATGGTACTACTCAGGAACAAACTGAGCGTATTCATTTTTTCTGATGATCAGCTTCTCACTTTCATATATATATATATATATATATATATATATATATATAGGCAGCATATCTTCATTCAAACATGTTTCATTGAATAATGTCGATATATTATATATATTTATTTTTATAATGATCATTTCCAGTTCTCTGATAAGAGTTTCTTGGTGTTAAGATGAATTTCATCAAGAAAAGCGCCGTAGTTTTTTCCTACCCAAGTACTTGCGATCTCCTCCAAAATCCTTCCTCAGGGGGAATTACAAAGATAAAATTATTTTAACTGTGATAAAATCTGCATTTCGTTGTAATGGAGATTTTTACAAATTTACGTGAACGCGTTTTTTTTTTTTAATTATTAGAAAACTTTGAATTTATCCGTTGTGGCGCTGGAATTTTTGCAAAACAATAAGGAAGTTGGTACATTTTGTTGAATGTTGGTTGGTTGCTTTTGATATAGAGGGCCTCGAGAATCTGAAGTGCTTTTTATTATTTTCATGGTGTAGTTTATTGATGTTGCCAATAATTATTTTTCTGTATTGTGAAGGTTGACATGAATGTGTCTTTAAATGCTATACAATAGAACTTGTATCAGACAAATGAAGTGTAAGACGTCTTGATAATGTTGTAGTCGTTAACCCAACATATGTACTTACCCTTTAACAATTCTTGTCCTTTCCAAAACACTAGTTGACACAGAAGCGTTATAGCGTATGATTAAGTTAAGTTAAATTAAGTATAAAATATAATTGGTTTTACATTTTACTGGGATCATATTAGTACTTATGAGATTTTTTAGAATTTTTCCAACTTGTTTATAGTTAGAATGCATTTGATTGTGGTATAGTAGGTTAATATGTTTAGGGTTATTTGAGGAAGTATTATGTTCTTTTTGATTTATGTCAACGTTTCTAATGGCGATATATATATATATATATATATATATATATATATATATATATATATATGGTTGGATAGATGTGAGCTTGTGACCCTGGGTTTCACGCTTTAGCGATCGTCAGACAAACTGATTAATTTTTTTTTAAATTTTGGTTTTATGTAGATTGCGTGTATTGGTGTTATTGTGGAAGTGGTGGGGGAAACTTCGTCGTTTTTTCATCGTACTGACGCAAACATCGATGTATGCAGACACATATACATACTTGGTCGTCCGTCGGGACTCATACATATATAAACATATGTGGGCAGTTTCGGATATGACATATGTATGTATACGGGTGGTGTTGTGTCTATACATACGCATTTGTATGTTGAAAAGATTGGAAGTGTGGCGGAAATGTCTCGAGAATGTATACATGCCATTTTTTTTTTCCGAGGAATAATATTTCCTCGCATATATGTGTATACGTGTGGTGGGGTTTGTGTGAAATTATGATAGGTAAAAATATACATACTTGCGAGGAAATATTATTCAGCGGGAAAAAAAAATATATATATATGACATGTATACATTCACGAGACATTCGCGAGATATTTACGCCACACTTCCAATCTTTAAATTACAACATAAAAATGCGTATGTATAGACACAACACCACCCGTATACATACATATGTCATATCCGAAACTGCCCATATATGTTTATATATTAGGTTGGTGCAAAAATAATTACGTAATAATGTCGTTTTTTGACGTATTTTTAACGTCAAAAAACGACATTATTACGTCATTATTTTTGCACCAACCTAATATGTATGAGTCCCGACGGACGACCAAGTATGTATATGTGTCTGCATACATCGATATTTGCGTCAGTACGATGAAAAAACGACGAAGTTTCCCCCACCACTTCCACAATAACACCAATACACGCAATCTACATAAAACCAAAATTTAAAAAAAAATTAATCAGTTTGTCTGACGATCGCTAAAGCGTGAAACCAAGGGTCACACGCTCACATCTATCCAACCATATATGTTAGCTCTATCTCTGATATTGAGCGCTTTCTAATAAGTACCGCGCATATAATATATAAATAATTATACATATATATATATATATTTATTTATATTTATATATACACACACACACACATACACACACACACACATATATATATATATATATATATATATATATATATATATATATAATGTAAGAACGAGAAATAAAGCCAAATCAAACTAGTTGAGTTCCATCCTTGAATATGAAGGCTCATCAGGATTAGTTTATTTTTTGTCTTACATAGCTAATAGTATTAAATATGGAGAACATGTTTATATATTTTTAAACAATGTAATTAATGCCAAGCGGCTTAAAAATTGTGAAGTCCTACTAAAAAACATATGCCTCCCGGCACGAATAGAACGTGTAACCCCTCTTTTATCAGGGAAATCACTTTTCAGTTAAATCTGTCTTACCAACTAGATCTTGTGAAGGTATTATTTTGTTGTTTAAAAACATGTATGTTTATGTGTGCCAACTAAATATACCGCTTATAATATTGATAATTATATATATTAAGTTATCAAATATGTAGATACATTTACACACACACACACACACACACACACATATATATATATATATATATATAGATATATAGATAGATTAAAGTAGATATATATATATATATATATATATATATTAAAGTAGATACATTTTTATATATCTTAAAATATCAAACATATATATATGTGTGTGTGTATGTGTGTGTGTGTGAAATGGAAACTGAGACCAAGACCGGATAAGAAAGGACCTAACTAAATTCTATAAGGGCCATAAACTGAATATTATCACCAATAATAAAGCTAAGTGATCAATCAACCTCCTAGACATTACATTAGACATGTCCTGTATAAACTATACACTAAAGAAACATAAAACCACAGGTACATCAACAGAAAATCCAAACTAGATTTACCAAAGTGCTAGAATAAAGCAACCATAAAGTGATATTAGAGTATGTTGAAAGAAAAAAAAACAATAAAAATAAGCTAAAACAACGCAAACGTAACATTATATGGTTCAACCAACCTTACAATAGTAACGTCCAAAATATTGTAGATAGAATGTTTCTAAATGTAATTCACAAACACATTGATCATTCACCAACACTAAAAAAGATTTCCAACAAAAATAATATTATGGTAAGCTATATCTGTACTAAAAACATCGACATTTATATATCGCAACATAAAAATATACATAAAAAATACTAAATAATAATCCTACGAAAAGTCAATACAATTGTCTTAAAAATTAAACTACCCACTAAATAGCCAGTGCATTACTGAAAGCATAATCTACAGAGCTAGGATCAATTCACATGATGATATTAGATATTACTTTGGCTCCACCAAGAACAACTGGAAATTGCGTTATTACCATCACCAAATGACGCTGAACAATATTAAATACAAAAACTGCAGAACACTCACAAAATATTTTTTGTGATTAAAAATAACTATAAGAACCCATTAATTAACTGGGATATAATCTCAAAAGCTAAACTATACCATGGAAAGAGAGACGGATGTAACTTGTGTTTGTTGGAGAAGCTTATTAATTTAAAACACTTAAATAACCCTAACTTGCTGAACAGGAGAAGTGATTTGATCGCTTTGTATACATAAAAACAAACACCTGCTCAAACACATTGACTCCGATTAAAATATATTCCAAAATAAATTTTACGAATATTAGTATAAAATGTAACATCTATTAATATTCATAGAACCCATCATTAATAGAATTATTTGTATATCTATACACCTATATTATAGATCGTACTCCATTAATTTATGACGTGTGTATGTGCAATTTAACCTTTGTAGGTTCCAAATGCATTAGATCTTAACTTATAATTATGTTAAGATCGTGAGAGCTAAGTTTATTCCATAAGATATTACTTAAATAATGGCGATATATATATATATATATATATATATATATATATATATAAAGGTGGGGTTTTATGGAAAAAAAGAGAGTTATCCCTTTGATACATAGCGTGTTTAAATTCAATTTTTTTTAAATTATGAAAAATAATTTTAATTTTTCGTCTTTGGAAATTAAAAATTCAAACGATAGAAATTATAAATAAATAATTATAATATTATACGCAACAGTAATAAAATAAAAACTCTTAACACATTTCTAAATCAACACCACGAGAACTCGAATTTCATCAAGCATTAACGATCAATGAATATTTTGCACCTGGAGATTGCATGTTTGCATGAAACTCTGGGTGGTTCTATCGACATCGACGTGAAATATTTATGTATATTCAACAATACATATATATATATATATATATATATATATATATATATATATATATATATATATATATATATATTAGGTTTGTGCAAAAATAATGTCGTTTTTTGACGTTCAACTTCAAAAGAAAAACGAGGGGTGGAGAGAGAAGACATGAGTTAGATGTAATTTAAAATTTCTATTCTTTTATACTTAAAATTACTTAAATTACATCTAACTCACTCTTATCTTCTCTCTACCCCGTCACTTCCTTAATTTACATATGTTTAATACGGCCTGTCAAAAATGTGTAAATTTCTTTTCATTTTTTGTTTCAACCTTTGGAAGTAAAGTCTGATGATCCGCAGTCCTTTAAAAGGGCTGTGGGGAAATAATTTATTACATGGAACCTTAAAGTGGTCTGTTTTTGTTTAAATTATTTGCTCTGGATTTACATTGAGCTCTCTGGATTTTATCCTCCTTAGGTTTACCCATACGGATTACCTAATTTTTCATAAACTATATATATATATATCGGACTTGTAAAATAAATGTTTTTGATAGATTTCAGAAGGTTGACAGAAGTCGAGTCAGAAGTGAAAAGTCATCATTGTGTGACATTTTGACATTTTAAATGTACGGTGTCGAACATATGTTTACTTGAATAATTTTATTTTCTTATTTTTATTTAACAAAGGAAAACAGTAATTAGCCTACATTCTCATGTTGATTGACTTTTTTGTTTCTACACATTGGTTGATAAACTATGCAGAGTTGTTTTTAAATTTTTATTTGATATAGTGAAAATCCATTTCAATTCCACCTTCAAAAATCACTGAATTGTTTTCGCTTATTTACCTTTCTATTATTTCTTTAAAATCTATTTGAGTTGAAACAGTCTAGTATATTTTTTTATAACAGTTCTTTTTGCGTTATTTACTTTCCTTTTATAAAATCATTTCGTTGCTTTATGATAATTATACAGGCAATTCAATAAGTCCGCACACTAATGAAAATAAAAGAATTCATTTTTACATAAATATTGATTTTTCAATATCAACTTCCTTGCCAATGTACTTAATTAGTGGTAAAAATGTAGGTACGTTCTCGGTCTAATTTCAACAAATATTGAGTTTTTGGCATAATCTCCTTCTTCAATTATACAGAATATATTAAAAATTTCAAAGTAGAATTCCGCTAATACAGGTTTATTATTATGTTTTTATAACATTGTAGCATTAAAGTCAATTATTTATGTAAGAAACTAAATACAATTTTCCTAATTCAAGAAAACACTAGACCGCTCAAAAATAAAAAAAAACGACAGCATAACCAAAAAAAAAAAACAGAAAACAAATAGCAACACATGCATGCAATTGAAAGAAAAGAGGAAAAAGAAGAAAAAAAATAGAAATCAAATAGCAACACATGCATACAATTGAAAGAAAAGAGGAAAAAGAAGAAAAAAGACAGAAATCAAATAGCAACACATGCATACAATTGAAAGAAAAGAGGAAAAAGAAGAAAGAAAAACAGAAATCAAATAGCAACGCATGCATACAATTGAAAGAAAAGAGGAAAAAGAAGAAAAAAAAACAGAAACCAAATAGCAACACATGCATACAATTGAAAGAAAAGATGAAAAAGAGAAAAAAAAACAGAAATCAAATAGCAACGCATGCATACAATTGAAAGAAAAGAGGAAAAAGAAGAAAAAAGAAAGAAAAAAAGTGGCTAAGGAGTGAAAGTGGAGAAGGAAAAGGCAAATAATCACGACACCCTACATGTCCGCACATCCTCGTGGCCGGGCGCATGGGCGCACACGCGCGAACACACACAGATACACACACAATTGCTGATACCTTCTGACGAATGAAGTTGGGGTGCTGAAGATAATCAGCTAAGTGACAAACCTTATACTTTGATAGATAGATAGATAGATAGATAGATAGATAGATAGATAGATAGGAACAACCTGAGATAGATAGATAGATAGATAGATAGATAGATAGATAGATAGATAGATAGATAGATAGATAGATAGATAGATAGATAAAGAAAAAATTCTTATTGATAGATTGATTTGTTTTATGCCTTATGAAACACTTTGTGGATAATTAAAGCCGAAAAAATGAATTGTATAAGAATATAATATTTACAATTTTTCAGAAAATATAAATTATACAACAATTATTTCATATTCCTTTCGTATTCCAGGAGAACCGATTGTTATTTACAGTAAAAATTTCCATATGAAGAATCGTGGAACGTAATTAATATGTTATGATGAATGGTGAGTCCTGTTCTTTAGAAGGATTTTCTTGATGGCAAAGCAGAAGATCAGACAGAATAAGAGATTCTTTTTCTCTCAGAAGATTACACAGGGCAAGATGTGATATTTTGGGGGGATTCACTCACATCATAGCCGCAGAGATTAGCCTTGTGTTCACGGAGATAAAAGTATACTTGACAAGAAATAAAACGCACACAAATAACATAAAACATATGGTAAATTGTATGTTAATTTCATACAATTTATTTATATTTTTTGTGTATTTTTAGATTACAATTGTTTTATGGTACATGTGATAAAAGGGAGAATTTACTTCTTAGTATTACAAGCCATATCACGGAGAGAAGTTGGATACGTGTTGCCCGTATTAACGCATTTTGGCGGAGTGCCCTGGATTACCAGAACTGTTTTTGTTACATATTGAGAGTATTTTTGTTATTTTTATTTCTTATTTAATTTATTTTAAACAAAGTTTTTATGTTATTCTTTTATTTTATCTATAATTTTCATTATTATTATTATTATTTTATATTTTATTTTTATTTATAATAATAATAATAATAATAATAATAATAACGCTACAATATAAATCCCAAAGATGATGATATATTAATTCTGGGCAGACTAGAATATAACAAAAGCATAAACAAGAAAGAAAAACAATTATAGTGCATGCGCTACAATTCAATGGTCTTCATCTTTGTCAAAAATAAATACTCAATTATTAAAATAACAACTCAAGCAATGTTCTGTTTATTGAATATAGGTAAAGGAGATTCCCGCAAACCACTGCTATTATAGTGAGTCAAATCCTCACTATTTTGACCTTATGTCAGACTAATATTTGTTAGTATAGAACAAAATACGATAAAATGATGATAATACGAATGAAATTTTGCCAAGTAAGATTTCTAGAACTAACTACATACCCCTACACTGAATAGCAAAAATAAATGACCTTCAAGCGGAATTGTAAGACATTTGACGGGGTTCGATATTAATTGCGACCTTCCGTGTTATTGATGTTGAGGTGAGCCAATTCGTTTAGTTTATCAATATTTGCTAATGATGAGTCAGATAGATTTAGCACAAAGGAGCTAAAGTGTTTAACTGCCCACGCTGACCAGTAACTTTCCGACGAACGCTGGCAAACGAAATGCTCCCCCTCTCGACAAAAGCTAAATAAGCACAATTAGAAAATATAACATAAGCTAAATAAATAAGGGAAATTTACAACACAGGGGTAGACGTTAATACGATTAATATTAGCCATTAAGAAGGTTAGTTATAGTCTGGTGGACGGCAGATAAATTATGCCCGCTCAGAATTTGGTCCACGTAATTGGACGTGAAGTGACCTTAAACCTGATCAGTAAGTTGACCTCTTCTTCTGAGATACTTAGCTTACTGGATAATGCTTCTCAAAAATATCTGTATTAATCTCTGGCGTAGTTATCTTATGCATTTTGTGTATTTTCTCGTATTTTCTGCTTCTAAGAAACTTCGCTGTACATCAGAATTTTACGGGTTTGTCTCATGAAAATGTTTTTTTTTTTTTTGTTTTGTTTTGTTTTAATAAATGTCATATGTTAAATTTGCTGTGGCCTAGTATTCAATAATCGAAATTTTTCATTTGAAAAATGCGCTTTTTGTTTTATTAAAACGCGGCAATGTTTAACGTTTATGCCCGCAAAAAATGATCTGAGAAAAGGATGTTTATTTCCTTGACACCGTTATTACTGTATACACTTTTGACTCCCTGGGTAGAGTTTATTTACAAGATTATAAAAATATGTGAACCCAGAAAAATGCGATATTTATTATTTACCATTTTATAAAGAAATAAATTTGAAAAGAAATCTTTATTCAAAAATTTATAAGACATTACAGAATTATCAAAATAAGAAATACTCACAGTGTATTTTAGAGAATTTATGTGATGAGGGCAAATGAAAGAAACGCTATTCTTCTTTACAGACATTTTTATAAAAAATTTTGAATAAAAAAAATATTTCCATATTTGTTTCTTTATAAAAGGGTAAATAATAAATATTTCATGGTATTTGATTCACATATTTTTATAATCTTGTAAATATAAAATAATTACTGTAAATAAGTAATCTAATAAATAAATAGCGTTTCATATCTCTGTTGTCAATTCTCAAAAATAATCAAAATGTATAAATACGCTTTCATAGGTTTGGCTTTTATTAAAATTGGTTATTAATTGCTTATAAAAACAATAAACATTTCCGAGGGAGTCAAAATTGAACCCAGTAATAGCGGTGTCAAGGGAATAACAGTCCTTTTGACGCGCCATTTCTTTTATTTCATCTAAGCTAAAACATTTTATGATTGTTAGGCAAAGTTAAAATTTGACACACAAAATCACTTTTCTCAATATCTTTCATAGAAACAATTTCACAATTTAGAGATTTCTGGGCTTTCAGAAATTGAATATATTCCCGAAAGCGTAGAGGGAAGCAATGAATAATGAGCTTGTGCAAGTGGATTGCAAAATAGGGAGAGGGTGATATAATAAAACTAGAAACATTGCTAAGATTTACAAATGAGAGGAAGTTGTGGAGAGACATAATCACACAAGTCCTGAAGGGACACGCACGTAAAAGAAGAAGAATGGTATGTCATACTGAACATGCCGAGGCGGTCGTCTTGTTCCTTGGCTAAGATAAGAAATGACGAGAAGAGTGATTTAAAAACTTAACGAGAATGAATATGTATTTCAATTTGGACATCAGGTAAAGAATCTGGTAGCAAAAATCTACTGACGAAGTAAGTTTCTTAATTTGAAACGTTTTCATGAATTTAAAGTCGCTAATATAGTTGAAGTTTTTTCTACCAAGCACATTAAAACTTGGTTGATAGAAAGTTTTTTCGTGTCTCTAGTCCAGCATATATAGCAATTAAGTTTACAATGTAACAGAAAAGATACACAAATGTAATATATGTAAAACGTTAAGTTTAGTGGAAGTGAAATTGGTCTTCTCAAATAATGATGAAAATAATGTTTAAAATTTTCGACAGTGATCACATGCATCATGATCGATAAAAATCCTTAGCGACTCTGTTTTTTCGGTTGTAAAATCTATTTGCATTCTTGGCTGACTCTTAACATATGAGAATACATTGTATTATATTTATTAGGTGACCTCTTAAAGAGCCAATCATGTTTTGGGAGTTTAGGACGATCAAATTTTTTTATGCTATCCTTCATAATACAAACGAAATAAGTTTAAAATGAGTTTTAATGTTACCGCGTTATATTCACTGAGATATAAAAAAAAACAGCTAATACATTTTCAATACCAGCAAATTCAGGTAAAACTACTACTTACCTGGTAATTTTTTACTGCAAAACAAAACTTCATTTTGCTTTCTTTATTCATATATATTTAGTTTCTATTTACTTTTATTTTTTATTTTATTTTTATTATGATTGATTTATTTCTTTAATAAATTCTTTATTTTTATTCAATTTTAATGTATTTACGTTAATTTATTTTCATTTTTATATATATTTTTGTTTCTTGCTTTGAATTATTTTATTTCTTTATCAACTTTCTTTTTATTTTTTTTAACTCATTTTATTTCTATTTACATTATTCGGACTGTTGCTCTCATCTTTATTGTCATATTCACGGCATTTCGGCCGTTGTGCGCTTCGGCCTTCTTCAAGTGATATACATTGAAATTTCGAACCGAACCCTTTCACTGGGGTCCACTGGGGTAGATTGTCCTAGTTCCATGTGTCATGTGGATATATCAGTTTTCAGTTAATTCCCTTCTCTCCAAGTCATTTTATTTCCTATTAATGTTAAAAGTGTATCAGTAATAAAAAAATTTACCAAACTCAGAAAGTAAAAGCAATTCTGGAATCACCATTACTATTTTCTACGTAGCATTCAACACTTCAGTGAGATTTTAAGGTTAATCAATATAAAGAATTTCATTCATTCTGAACTGTCATTATCAAAAAGAACTTTTTGCTTTTATTCCATATAGAAATGTTTCAGGGAAATATTTGAGAAATTTTATTCAGTTCACTAAAGTATGTTTTATTCTAATCTAAAATTATCGAATAAATTAAAGTGTTCCAGTAGATTTAAGTCTTGTAACATCATTGAGATGATTCTAAGAGAAAGTATCTACCCGAATGTCAAATTATAATAAGAATAGGTAAGGTTATTAAGGGAGACAAACGTCCTGAGCGTGACGATAAACTACATCCTGCAGCAAGGCCTCTGATCGCGAGGTTTTGAGGTGCGTAAAACCACATCTTAATTGTTGCTGTTCCCAGGTACACCCTGACCCGAGATGGTGGCACCTGTTGGGGTCTTAGCTATGGAAAAATAGTTAACCCCCAAAATACGGTAATATACTATGAAAGTATAAAAATAGATTTTTTTTATAGTAAAAATATCAGCAATAGAGTTTTTGAAAAAAATATTACCAATAATACATTTTGGAAAAAAAATTACCAATGTCAATAAAACCAAATTCCCTACAAACTTTAAAATGAAAGGAATATGTCAATAAAACCAAATTCTCTACAAACTTTAAAATGAAAGGAATATGTCAATGAAACCAAATTCTCTACAAACTTTAAAATGAAAGGAATATGTCAATGACACCAAATTCTCTACAAACTTTAAAATGAAAAGAATATGTCAATGAAACCAAATTCTCTACAAACTTTAAAATGTCAGGAATATGTCAATGAAACCAAATTCTCTACAAACTTTAAAATGAAAGGAATATATCAATGACACCAAATTCTCTACAAACTTTAAAATGAAAGGAATATGTCAATGACACCAAATTCTCTACAAACTTTAAAATGAAAGGAATATGTCAATAAAACCAAATTCTCTACAAACTTTAAAATGAAAGGAATATGTCAATGAAACCAAATTCTCTACAAACTTTAAAATGAAAGGAATATGTCAATGAAACCAAATTCTCTACAAACAAAAATGAAAAGAATATGTCAATAAAAACAAATTCTCTACAAACTTTAAAAAGAAAGGAATGTGTCAATGAAACCAAATTTTCTACAAACTTTAAAATGACAGGAATATGTCAATGAAACCAAATTCTCCACAAACTTAAAAATGAAAGGAATATGTCAATAAAACCAAATTCTCTACAAACTTTAAAATGACAGGAATGAGTCAATGAAACCAAATTCCCTACAAACTTTAAAATGAAAGGAATATGTCAATGAAACCAAATTCTCTACAAACTTTGAAATGAAAAGAATATGTCAATGAAACCAAATTCTCTACAAACTTTGAAATGAAAGGAATATGTCAATGTAACCAAATTCTCTACAAACTTTAAAATGAAAGGAATATGTCAATGAAACCAAATTCCCTACAAACTTTAAAATGAAAGGAATATGTCAATGAAACCAAATTCGCGACAAACTTTAAAATGAAAGGAATATGTCAATGAAACCAAATTCTCTACAAACTTTAAAATGAAAGGAATATGTCAATAAAATCAAATTCTCTACAAACTTTAAAATGAAAGTAATATAGCAATGACACCAAATTCTCTACAAACTTTAAAATGAAAGGAATATGTCAATGAAACCAAATTCTCTACAAACTTTAAAATGAAAGGAATATGTCAATGAAACCAAATTCTCTACAAACTTTAAAATGAAAGGAATATGTCAATAAAACCAAATTCTCTACAAACTTTAAAATGAAAGGAATATGTCAATGAAACCAAATTCTCTACAAACTTTAAAATGACAGGAATATGTCAATGAAACTAAATTCTCTACAAACTTTAAAATGAAAGGAATATATCAATGACACCAAATTCTCTACAAACTTTAAAATGAAAGGAATATGTCAATGACACCAAATTATCTACAAACTTTAAAATGAAAGGAATATGTCAATAAAACCAAATTCTCTACAAACTTTAAAATGAAAGGAATATGTCAATGAAAACAAATTCTCTACAAACTTTAAAATGAAAGGAATATGTCAATGACACCAAATTCTCTACAAACTTTAAAATGAAAGGAATATGTCAATGAAACCAAATTCTCTACAAACTTTGAAATGAAAAGAATATGTCAATGAAACCAAATTCTCTACAAACTTTGAAATGAAAGGAATATGTCAATGTAACCAAATTCTCTACAAACTTTAAAATGAAAGGAATATGTCAATGAAACCAAATTCTCTACAAACTTTAAAATGAAAGGAATATGTCAATGAAACCAAATTCGCGACAAACTTTAAAATGAAAGGAATATGTCAATGAAACCAAATTCTCTACAAACTTTAAAATGAAAGGAATATGTCAATAAAATCAAATTCTCTACAAACTTTAAAATGAAAGTAATATAGCAATGACACCAAATTCTCTACAAACTTTAAAATGAAAGGAATATGTCAATGACACCAAATTCTCTACAAACTTTAAAATGAAAGGAATATGTCAATGAAACCAAATTCTCTACAAACTTTAAAATGAAAGGAATATGTCAATAAAACCAAATTCTCTACAAACTTTAAAATGAAAGGAATATATCAATGACACCAAATTCTCTACAAACTTTAAAATGAAAGGAATATGTCAATGACACCAAATTCTCTACAAACTTTAAAATGAAAGAAATATGTCAATAAAACCAAATTCTCTACAAACTTTAAAATGAAAGGAATATGTCAATGAAAACAAATTCTCTACAAACTTTAAAATGAAAGGAATATGTCAATGACACCAAATTCTCTACAAACTTTAAAATGAAAGGAATATTTCAATAAAACCAAATTCTCTACAAACTTTAAAATGAAAGGAATATGTCAATGAAACCAAATTCTCTACAAACTTTAAAATGAAAGGAATACGTCAATGAAACCAAATTCTCTACAAACTTTAAAATGACAGGAATATGTCAATGAAACCAAATTCTCTACAAACTTTAAAATGAAAGGAATATGTCAATGAAACCAAATTCGCGACAAACTTTAAAATGAAAGGAATATGTCAATGAAACCAAATTCTCTACAAACTTTAAAATGAAAGGAATATGTCAATAAAATCAAATTCTCTACAAACTTTAAAATGAAAGTAATATAGCAATGACACCAAATTCTCTACAAACTTTAAAATGAAAGGAATATGTCAATGACACCAAATTCTCTACAAACTTTAAAATGAAAGGAATATGTCAATAAAACCAAATTCTCTACAAACTTTAAAATGAAAGGAATATGTCAATGAAACCAAATTCTCTACAAACTTTAAAATGAAAGGAATATGTCAATGAAACCAAATTCTCTACAAACAAAAATGAAAAGAATATGTCAATAAAAACAAATTCTCTACAAACTTTAAAAAGAAAGGAATGTGTCAATGAAACCAAATTTTCTACAAACTTTAAAATGACAGGAATATGTCAATGAAACCAAATTCTCCACAAACTTAAAAATGAAAGGAATATGTCAATAAAACCAAATTCTCTACAAACTTTAAAATGACAGGAATGAGTCAATGAAACCAAATTCCCTACAAACTTTAAAATGAAAGGAATATGTCAATGAAACCAAATTCTCTACAAACTTTGAAATGAAAAGAATATGTCAATGAAACCAAATTCTCTACAAACTTTGAAATGAAAGGAATATGTCAATGTAACCAAATTCTCTACAAACTTTAAAATGAAAGGAATATGTCAATGAAACCAAATTCCCTACAAACTTTAAAATGAAAGGAATATGTCAATGAAACCAAATTCGCGACAAACTTTAAAATGAAAGGAATATGTCAATGAAACCAAATTCTCTACAAACTTTAAAATGAAAGGAATATGTCAATAAAATCAAATTCTCTACAAACTTTAAAATGAAAGTAATATAGCAATGACACCAAATTCTCTACAAACTTTAAAATGAAAGGAATATGTCAATGAAACCAAATTCTCTACAAACTTTAAAATGAAAGGAATATGTCAATGAAACCAAATTCTCTACAAACTTTAAAATGAAAGGAATATGTCAATAAAACCAAATTCTCTACAAACTTTAAAATGAAAGGAATATGTCAATGAAACCAAATTCTCTACAAACTTTAAAATGACAGGAATATGTCAATGAAACTAAATTCTCTACAAACTTTAAAATGAAAGGAATATATCAATGACACCAAATTCTCTACAAACTTTAAAATTAAAGGAATATGTCAATGACACCAAATTATCTACAAACTTTAAAATGAAAGGAATATGTCAATAAAACCAAATTCTCTACAAACTTTAAAATGAAAGGAATATGTCAATGAAAACAAATTCTCTACAAACTTTAAAATGAAAGGAATATGTCAATGACACCAAATTCTCTACAAACTTTAAAATGAAAGGAATATGTCAATGAAACCAAATTCTCTACAAACTTTGAAATGAAAAGAATATGTCAATGAAACCAAATTCTCTACAAACTTTGAAATGAAAGGAATATGTCAATGTAACCAAATTCTCTACAAACTTTAAAATGAAAGGAATATGTCAATGAAACCAAATTATCTACAAACTTTAAAATGAAAGGAATATGTCAATGAAACCAAATTCGCGACAAACTTTAAAATGAAAGGAATATGTCAATGAAACCAAATTCTCTACAAACTTTAAAATGAAAGGAATATGTCAATAAAATCAAATTCTCTACAAACTTTAAAATGAAAGTAATATAGCAATGACACCAAATTCTCTACAAACTTTAAAATGAAAGGAATATGTCAATGACACCAAATTCTCTACAAACTTTAAAATGAAAGGAATATGTCAATGAAACCAAATTCTCTACAAACTTTAAAATGAAAGGAATATGTCAATAAAACCAAATTCACTACAAACTTTAAAATGAAAGGAATATATCAATGACACCAAATTCTCTACAAACTTTAAAATGAAAGGAATATGTCAATGACACCAAATTCTCTACAAACTTTAAAATGAAAGAAATATGTCAATAAAACCAAATTCTCTACAAACTTTAAAATGAAAGGAATATGTCAATGAAAACAAATTCTCTACAAACTTTAAAATGAAAGGAATATGTCAATGACACCAAATTCTCTACAAACTTTAAAATGAAAGGAATATGTCAATAAAACCAAATTCTCTACAAACTTTAAAATGAAAGGAATATATCAATGACACCAAATTCTCTACAAACTTTAAAATGAAAGGAATATGTCAATGACACCAAATTCTCTACAAACTTTAAAATGAAAGGAATATGTCAATAAAACCAAATTCTCTACAAACTTTAAAATGAAAGGAATATGTCAATGAAAACAAATTCTCTACAAACTTTAAAATGAAAGGAATATGTCAATGACACCAAATTCTCTACAAACTTTAAAATGAAAGGAATATTTCAATAAAACCAAATTCTCTACAAACTTTAAAATGAAAGGAATATGTCAATGAAACCAAATTCTCTACAAACTTTAAAATGAAAGGAATACGTCAATGAAACCAAATTCTCTACAAACTTTAAAATGACAGGAATATGTCAATGAAACCAAATTCTCCACAAACTTTAAAATGAAAGGAATATGTCAATGAAACCAAATTCTCTACAAACTTTAAAATGAAAGGAATATGTCAATAAAAAAAAATTCTCTACAAACTTTAAAAAGAAAGGAATGTGTCAATGAAACCAAATTTTCTACAAACTTTAAAATGAAAGGAATATGTCAATGAAACCAAATTCTCCACAAACTTTGAAATGAAAAGAATATGTCAATGAAACCAAATTCTCTACAAACTTTGAAATGAAAGGAATATGTCAATGTAACCAAATTCTCTACAAACTTTAAAATGAAAGGAATATGTCAATGAAACCAAATTCTCTACAAACTTTAAAATGAAAGGAATATGTCAATGAAACCAAATTCGCGACAACCTTTAAAATGAAAGGAATATGTCAATGAAACCAAATTCTCTACAAACTTTAAAATGAAAGGAATATGTCAATAAAATCAAATTCTCTACAAACTTTAAAATGAAAGTAATATAGTATGACACCAAATTCTCTACAAACTTTAAAATGAAAGGAATATGTCAATGACTCCAAATTCTCTACAAACTTTAAAATGAAAGGAATATGTCAATGAAACCAAATTCTCTACAAACTTTAAAATGAAAGGAATATGTCAATAAAACCAAATTCTCTACAAACTTTAAAAAGAAAGGAATATGTCAATGAAACCAAATTTTCTACAAACTTTAAAATGACAGGAATATGTCAATGAAACCAAATTCTCTACAAACTTTAAAATGAAAGGAATATATAAATGACACCAAATTCTCTACAAACTTTAAAATGAAAGAAATATGTCAATGAAACCAAATTATCTACAAACTTTAAAATAAAGGAATATGTCAATAAAACCAAATTCTCTACAAACTTTAAAATGAAAGGAATATGTCAATAAAACCAAATTCTCCACAAACTTAAAAATGAAAGGAATATGTCAATAAAACCAAATTCTCTACAAACTTTAAAATGAAAGGAATGAGTCAATGAAACCAAATTCCCTACAAAGTTTAAAATGAAAGGAATATGTCAATGAAACCAAATTCTCTACAAACTTTAAAATGAAAGAAATATGTCAATGAAACCAAATTCTCTAAAAACTTTGAAATGAAAGGAATATGTCAATGAAACCAAATTCTCTACAAACTTTGAAATGAAAGGAATATGTCAATGAAACCAAATTCTCTACAAACTTTAAAATGAAAGAAATATGTCAATAAAACCAAATTCTCTAAAAACTTTAAAATGACAGGAATATGTCAATGAAACCAAATTCTCTACAAACTTTAAAATGAAAGGAATATGTCAATGAAACCAAATTCTCTACAAACTTTAAAATGAAAGGAATATGTCAATGAAACCAAATTCTCTACAGACTTTAAAATGAAAGGAATATGTCAATGAAACCAAATTCTCTACAAATTTTAAAATGAAAGGAATATGTCAATAAAACCAAATTCGCCACAAACTTTAAAATGAAAGGAATATCTCAATAAAACCAAATTCTCTACAAACTTAAAAATGAAACGAATATGTCAATGAAACCAAATTCTCTACAAACTTAAAAATGAAAGGAATATGTCAATAAAACCAAATTCTCCACAAACTTTAAAATGAAAGGAATATGTCAATAAAACCAAATTCTCCACAAACTTAAAAATGAAAGGAATATGTCAATAAAACCAAATTCTATACAAACCTTAAAATGAAAGGAATGAGTCAATGAAACCAAATTCCCTACAAACTTTAAAATGAAAGGAATATGTCAATGAAACCAAATTCTCTACAAACTTTAAAATGAAAGGAATATGTCAATGAAACCAAATTCTCTACAAACTTTAAAATGAAAGGAATATGTCAATGAAACCAAATTCTCTACAAACTTTGAAATGAAAGGAATATGTCAATGAAACCAAATTCTCTACAAACTTTAAAATGAAAGGAATATGTCAATAAAACCAAATTCTCCACAAACTTTAAAATGAAAGGAATATGTCAATAAAACCAAATTCTCCACAAACTTAAAAATGAAAGGAATATGTCAATAAAACCAAATTCTCTACAAACTTTAAAATGAAAGGAATGTGTCAATGAAACCAAATTCACTACAAACTCTAAAATGAAAGGAATATGTCAATGAAACCAAATTCTCTACAAACTTTGAAATGAAAGGAATATGTCAATGAAACCAAATTCTCTACAAACTTTAAAATGAAAGGAATATGTCAATAAAACCAAATTCTCCACAAACTTAAAAATGAAAGGAATATGTCAATAAAACCAAATTCTCTACAAACTTTAAAATGAAAGGAATGTGTCAATGAAACCAAATTCTCTAAAAACTTTAAAATGAAAGGACTATGTCAATTAAACCAAATTCTCTACAAACTTTAAAATGACAGGAATATGTCAATGAAACCAAATTCTCTACAAACTTTAAAATGAAAGGAATATAGCAATGACACCAAATTCTCTACAAACTTTAAAATGAAAGGAATATGTCAATGAAACCAAATTCTTTACAAACTTTAAAATGAAAGGAATATGTCAATAAAACCAAATTCTCTACAAACTTTAAAATGAAAGGAATATGTCAATAAAACCGAATTCTCTACAAACTTTAAAATAAAAGGAATATGTCAATGAAACCAAATTCTCTACAAACTTTAAAACGAAAGGAATATGTCAATGAAACCAAATTCTCTACAAACTTTAAAATGTAAGGAATATGCCAATAAAACCAAATCCTCCACAAACTTTAAAATGAAAGGAATATGTCAATAAAACCAAATTCTCTACAAACTTTAAAATGAAAGGAATATGTCAATGAAACCAAATTCTCTACAAACTTTAAAATGAAAGGAATGTGTCAATGAACCCAAATTCTCTACAAACTTTAAAATGAAAGGAATATGTCAATGAAACCAAATTCTCTACAAACTTTAAAATGAAAGGAATATGTCAATAAAACCAAATTCTCTACAAACTTTAAAATGAAAGGAATATGTCAATGAAACCAAATTCTCTACAAACTTTAAAATTAAAGTAATATTTCAATAAAACCAAATTCTCTACAAACTTTAAAATGAAAGGAATATTTCAATAAAACCAAATACTCTACAAAGTTTAAAATGAAAGGAATATGTCAATGAAACCAAATTCTCTACAAACTTTAAAATGAAAGGAATATATCAATGAAACCAAAAACTCGTTACAAAAATATGTCAATGATACCGGATCTACAAACTGATTTCTTACAAATAATAATTGTTCTATTCATACAACCCTACCCAAAAAAATCTTTCGGCATTAAATAAGACATTGAGGTTGATATGAAGAAAAAAAATAAACCAAACTTAGGAAGACAAGAATGTAGTTAACATTAATTATAAGACAAAAAAGGCATAGTTGTAAGCAAAAGGTGCAATTAAAGGTGTAAGTTCCGCATCAGAGATGTCAAACCTAAGCAGGAGTATTAGCATTATGTGAATAGTGTAGGAAGCACAAATGTCATGTCACTTTGGGATTTAGATTATTTTATCTCTTTTCTTATTTTTGTTTATTATCCGGGAATTGTCATGAATTCTTGGGAAATAGGGTGGAGAGGTTTTTCGTTGCCTTTGTTGCAGACCCGGTGGCAATGCAGTGCCGGACTACGAAAATGTGGCCTTGTGCCAGACACTTTACACGACTACCGAATCCGCTAACAAAGTTAAAAAAGAAAGAAAATAAAGCGTGTTCTTTCTCATTCAAAATATCACAATTTCATAGATGAGGAAAAGGAAAAAAAGGGGTCGTTTATTTCGTGCATAAAAATGAGATAATAGGTAGACAGGAAGAATGACTGAAGCAAGTCTGGTAAAAACACAAATATAAAATTTTATTAAATGTCCTTAAAACAAGTAAATTTGTCTCAGCAGTGGAGACATTCAGTAAGTTACTGCACTTGCGAAGAAATGGAATAAGTTGTTACAAGAAAAGGTTTAATGATGTTCCGCGCCAAAATGAAAACCAAAATGGCTAAGCCGGGAAATGTTCTCCAGGAAGAAGGTTCTGGAATAATGTCTGTTTGAGGTAAAAATGTATATGAACACAAACAAGGAATGAAATACTAACTGCGAATTTTGTTAGTGTGAGTGTAATGTAATATTTTTAAAGTAACTGGTTCAAAAGTTTAGAAAAGTTAAAATAAATATGAGAGGTTCTCATTCTTCCTTGTTGAAGGTTAGAAAAGTTCATCAATCGGCCGTGTCGATAAACTCTACATTCAATAGTAGCAAAGGGGGAAAGCTCGAAAAGGTTGTTGGCTTCAAGACGTCTTGGAAAAGTATGATGAGGACAGTGTAGCTGTCTCGACATTTTCCACCGGAAAACGGAGGAAGGTTCAACATGTTCACATTAGGACGAGAAATTAGTCTTGGAAAAGTGTGTTGGCGACTGTGTTGTATTCTCGGGAGGAAGGTACGAATAAGTTGTTCGCTTCAAGACGAGAAAAGTCCAATGTAAAAGTGTGGTTGCTAAACTCGACCTCTTCTAGTGGAAAAACGGAGGCAAATTCGAACCGGCTGTTCGAAGATAAGTTATGATCACACGACATGTTGAAGATTTAGTTATTTAAGATATTCCGGCTCGTTTATGGGTTAGGTGCACGGAATAAATGAGTTGTCCTTCTAGCTTGAAAATTCAGGAAGCAACTGAATTAGAAACGCTGTTCGTCCGTGACGTCAGAAAAACGCGCGGGAAAAATTCAAAATCTGATTCTAGCTGGAATCAGCAGTAGCAGCTAGCAACCTTCCTACCGACGGTTGAAGTGTTTACTGTTATAACTAACCGATCGTGGAAGAAAGGGGGGCAATCCGCGCGCGCACTCGTAAAATGTAGGTGGAAATACTGTGCTATTCCACACCTTCTCCACTGTTTGGAGCAATGGGTTGCTCTTAAAATACACTGCTATTAAACCCATAGATCGGGGTCGATTTATGCTATCAACAAGTGGCTCGTCCGGAATTTGAACACGGCTTGCAGGTCCCACTTTCAGCAACGATATCCGTTACCCTACCTGCACAGTGACTGGAAAAGATAGACAAACAAGCGAAAGCGCATTAAAATAGTGAAGGAGAATTTTCAGGAACGGATCGAAGTATTAAGGAACCGAGAAAAATATTACAATAGAAAACTGCTAATGTTTACCCATTTTCGTAAAAAATGTGGAAAAGACCTTAAGCAACTTTGATGTGGTTCTACCTATGGAAGTTGCGTATACCATGGAGAGAACATGAAACAAAGGAGGAAGTTATAACAATATAAACTAAAAAGAAACTAGTCATTAAATAAGGAAGAAATGAAATATTAGAAACACATGAGAAAAGGAGGCTTGAAAATTTTAATACTCACAAATCTTATCAAAAGACAAAGAGGAATAAACAGAGGAAAGAAGCCGATAATTTATTTAACAAATCTGTGTAAACGTTTCGAGAAACAAGTACCACAAATACAAAGGTGAAGTCATCAAATATTTCATATTGCTGAGAACAAAAAGAAAGAAAGAAAGAAAGAAAGAAAGAAAGAAAGAAATCGGTAAAGAAACATGAAGCTGAAAGGAGATAAAGAGAAAGCATCATTGACCGAATTCACCATTCCCAAAAAGAAAGAATTCATTTGATAAGTAATTCTCGAGAATTCATATATTTCTCGGTACATATTATATATTTTCTCACGGATCCCTTTCTAATTCATATCTGCATCAAATGTATGATGTTATTCCTGCAGGTATGTATTTATATTTGCATGAAGTGATGGAAGCAAAGCAAATGCCATCTGATTTAGGACATATAAGAATATGAAAAAGGCTCGCCCAAAGAAGCGAAAATTGAGGGGACGCCGAAAAATAGCCTGTGGATCTATATTTAAGAACTTGCTTAAAACGTAAACATCAGCTTATATATATATATATATATATATATATATATATATATATATATATATATATATATATATATATATATATGTATGCACACGTATGTATCTATGTTGATATTCGATGGGATTTATATTTATTAGACGAAGGCAAATTTTGTGCACGTAAAATCCATAAAGAAATTGATAATAACAAAGAAAACGTAAAAGGCTTATGAGAAAGCTACTATAGTCATCGCTATACGACAGTCACCCATGTATATATTTATCATGCTCGTGAGGCACGAATATATCACAAGTATTCCTACGATATATTCAAAGTCATCGAATAATTGATCGATCACCCATGCTTTCACACAGCAAATTAAAGTTAACGATTTTCAATTTGTTTTTCTATTTTTAGTTTTATTCAAAGAGTTCCAAAAATAGACGCAGATTAACTTGTATTCTTCGAGCAGTCAAGTCGATCGCGGAAAAAATGGCTTCTTGTAATAGTAAAGTGATTTTCTTTCTACCATCTTTCTTTTTTTTACTTTCTTCACAACATCTCACCCCCTGTCTTCTCCATCTTTATTGCCTACCCTCACATCGCAACACAAAATCGAACATTTAAAAATAAACACGCTCATATTTTTTAGTTCTCTTTTTCCTTCGTTTATTCCCATTTTCTTTCCATTCAAGATGTTCCAAAAACAGAACCCGATTACTAACAAGTCGACTCTTCAGGTTAAAGTATCATCATGCTAGCTCCAAGGTACGTGGTCGTTTCTAAGGGGGAAAAATCATCTATTCACTCAACAAAAGGAAGTTATATTATGATTCTCGGCCAGATTTAGCCAAAAGTTTCATCAAATCTCCTTCTATTTACTCAACAGATATGAAAAGATCAGGCACCACCCTTTTTTAGATATTTTTTATATTCCTCTAGACTCGTCCTTATGGAACACAGGCCGGCAACTACACCATGTAAAGCTGTTGCAATTTCAGTAGCAAAAGAATATTTACATATCCGGATTACTAATTCCAACTTCTAGATTATTGGTTCGAAAACTTTTTTTTTCTCTGAGCTGCATTTAAAAGGACATTTAAAAATAAAGGCAATGACTAAGTGCGCTATATATATATATATATATATATATATATATATATATTAGGTCGGTGCAAAAATAATGACGTAATAATGTCGTTTTTTGATCTATTTTTAACGTCAAAAAACGACATTATTACGTCATTATTTTTGCACCAACCTAATATATATATATATATATATATATATATATATATATATATATCCCAATATAAATATAAAAAATAACTTATAATTTGATTGAAGTACACAGATTTAATGAAAGGTTGTTTGGACGAGTTAATCGCGGGTTCAAAGTCAGAACATTATCGTTGATAACTCTAATTTGCGGGCCCTAATTACTATATTCTTAATACCTCATATAATCAATAATCAATATAATCACAATAATCAAATTGGTCAATAATTATTTATAATTATTTATACTCGGACTCATGCATGCGATTACAAGTAATCCGTAATAATAATTAAAATTTTGAAGTCATATGAATTTTTTAAATTGTTTCTAAATTTTTGATTGTCTTTCAATCATTCCGCCTCAACTGCTATCCTCTACCACTGCTCAAGATGAACTACTTTAAATGATTAAACAGATTTTAAGTATTGGGGAAAAACGTGGGGATCGTGCCTTTCCCAAATCTAATAGTGCAAAATGATCTTTTAAAATAGATACTATAGCCATCTCTCCCAAGTGAGATCGATCTCAGTTTCCCGATTCCATTTTCTTTGTGTTTAATCGTTACGCCACTCGCTTCTACTTCCGGTTCTTATTCTAATTTTGTTTATATGGATGCGTTAAGTAGCACAAATTGGCAGTGACACAGACTCTGAAATTGTCGAATTAGGTTTGAATTCAACTAGATTTCGTGCTAAATGCTCTTTTAAAAGACATGCATTCAGTTTTCTTTATGATCAGTTCTACTGTCGGTCATCTTAGGTATGGATTTGTCACTGGAAGTCTAAATCATTCATATCAAAAAATGAATGAGTCTTGGTTTTCTCCTGAATAGCTATAAATATCCATAAGTATATTACTGGAAAAAGAAAAAGAGAGACAAACACAATTTTCTAAAATGAATGCCCTGGAATACAATTGAGTAGAAAGGAGTTCCCTCTATGTGCGTATGTTTTGACCAATTTTCACGATAATCATTTTACAAACAAGTTTTAGATTTCTCTGATACAATAAACTTTGCGATTGAATTTTCCTTTAACATTACGGTAAAGTTTGATTTGTTTTTGTTTTCGTTTGGTTTTTGGTTTTTGGTTTTGGTTTTTTGGTTTTTGTTTTTGTTTTTTGTTTTTTGTTTCTTTGGTTTTTTTTTTAGGTAAGGATTTTTCTAAAGATAGTCAAATAAGAATTTATCAAGACAATAAAGACCTTAATTCGACTTTTCCTAAAATGGGTTTCGGAAAATGGACCAACTAAAGAAATAAAAAAAAGCAATCCGAACTGGAAGTAACGAGAGAACGACAAACAAGGGATTGTCTCATACTTTTGAAAAAAAAACAGCAATTATTATCAATGTTGTGAAATTCGTCTAACAGGCCAACCAGTGTACTGACCTGACACGGGAAGGTGGCTTGCTGGTTAATCTGCGCAAATTGAAAGCCACTGAGAAAAAAGTATTTCTGATTGATGCAAAACCAAATAAATTTTTTAAAGCTACAAAAGATCGTATGATTAAGTCATTATCGAGTTAAATGGTTAACTTGTAAAAAATATGTTTTTTTTTCTTTGTGGGACATACACTTGGCTACCTTTGAAGGTTGTCGATCCCTAATAAAAATAGGCACAGACAAAATATATTCAGTGTGAATAACAACGAATCTCTAAGCATTCAGTATTTTAGGTGTCATTTTATGAAAACATTTGGTCGTATAATTTCTTCACTTTTCCCGATCATATGTGCAAAGTATGGAAGTTTGAGCAAATACTATATCAAAAAGCCTACATTGAAAACTGTTTTAGCGTTTTGGGCCGAAGCTGTCTTATGGAACATGTACTTTGGAGGAACTGAAGTTTCTCACAATTGGCACTGAAAGACTTCAAAATTCCTGATTCCCTTTTACTTACCTCAGACGTAGAAAAACAAGTCACAGCAGATTCGCCTACCAGTTTTTGGTCTAAACATATTCAAGACGTAGAAACAGGCCATCTCTCTCAGAACTTCTCTATCACCAAAAAATACCTGTGAATCCGGAGATATCTGTCAATATGAGTGGTAGGTTGTAGAAAGTGCCATAAGAAAACCCAAGCTTGTAGGACTCGATCCTCTTTATGTCTCTAATATGAAGATATAGCCAGACTCAAAAGGGAGACAATACTGGAGAAATTACTTATTGATCAGCGAAGGCGAAAATATTTAAAGATCCTCCACAACCTCTGGTCTAGATAGAAAAATGTGTTAAACCTAATCATTCTTACTGAAGTTCAACATCTATTGACAGTCGTAAGGATCATTTCGGGAAAATAGCAATTCAGCTGAAAAAAAGGTGACCGACGATAGAATGCGATTATTCAACATGAAAATGCTTGTGTCCTAGCATGACCAGACTTGCAATTAAAGAACTCGTTTGGGAATATTTTAACCCCTTCAGGATACGACCTTTTTTCGGTCGCTTTCACACAATTTAGGGAGTGTTTCGTTCAACAACGATGTGGAGTTTAAAATATGGCTTGATGAATGTTTTGAGTCAATATCCAGTAATTTCTCTCGTTGAGGCAATTGAACAGTTAGTGGATCGTTGGCAGAAGATTGTAAAGAATGAAAACATTCATAGAATATGATTATTTTTTGAAAAACAACAACTCACTGTATTAACAAAATCATCGAAATTCGCGTAACAGGCGACCTAAGAGAAAGTGGTTTACTGGTTGATCTGCGCGAATTGAAAAATAGTCTGTTAAAACCACGAATATCGTAGGATTAAGACATTACCATGCTGTAAAAAGCGATTTTTTTTCATTGTAGGACATAGTGTTGGTCACCTTTGAACGTTGTCTAGACCTAATAAAAAAGCTACAAACAAAAGTATATTCGTATCAACGAAAGAACGAAGGACTATGGATTCAGCATTTTAGATCTTTGGCGGCATTTTATGAATCAGAACTAGTAATAAATAATAAGTATTAAAATAAGTTAGAACAAACGAACGAATTTATGTAACAACATAATATATTGAATGGTTGACTTTGAATGTCCAAGTATGGCTAGACAATTTCATGACGTCATTGGTAATATTTATTGTTTACAAAAGATGCATCTTATTGCAGATAACTAAAGAGAATGTTTCATTTTAATACACATTCGAGAGAAATTTCTTAGCAAGTTGCGATGTATTCTGCTGTCTTCGTAGCTCCAGTAGTTTTGCTGAATGTTATCCTAAAGAGGAAAAGTTTTCAGTTCATTAAGTTTTATGTTCTTAATTGAAATAGGCTGCTTTTTTTTTATCAGCGGGTCGATTTCTTTGTGACGTCATCAAAGCACATAGCATTGACTTGTAATTGGAATGATTGGAAGTCAAATTGTAGTTAGTTTTTTTTAAAAATCACTATTTTGTTGTACGACCTGCGAATTCAGCATCACCGATGCGATTCTGAGTAGAAGTTTTCAACTCAAATCAATATTTCCTCCTTGCACGAGATTCTTATATTCACTTAACTCAGCAAAGTTTCTCATCCCATAATCCGAAAAATATTCAGCCTAACAGATGCATAGACGGTATTCATTGTCACAAAATCTTGTAGAATAGTTGGCAAAAATCAAGGCCATACGAAACAATGTACATTCCTCCTTTGCGCATAGATACCATTTGATTCATTTCCTTTTGTATATAGAATTTTCACTAAATGTCTGACAAATGTTTGTCAGATTCCAAAAATCTAAGATATGACATCCTCTACGATTGTTCTCGACCTAAAATAATTAACGCTCTATGAGATCCCAAACGAAATATTAAAAAAAATATTAAAAACTTAAATGGTAATTGTATCGAAAAATGTATTACCAACCTACAAATAATAACCAAAAAGATGTAATCAGGAGAAAACTAGAAAATCTATCACACAGAAACCATAAAAGAGCACTCTTCCAATACGTCATTAAATCGGGTCAAGTATCTTGTAACTAATTAGGATTATAAGGACACTGAATGTAGTGCAGCCATAGCAGCAGTTGTATGTCTTGGACAAGATAACCTGATGTTCCCATCCTTCTTTAGGCAGTTTTTGTTCTTGTAGACTGATTGTTGCTTCAAGGTAAAAAGAGTCCAACTTACTCTGCGATTTGACATATAGCCGTTGCAATTTGGATTCAGGCTTTTTCCAATTGGGTATTCCTGTGAAGTGAACGAAAAAGAATCGATCAGGAATTGATAGCGACGAGCAGATTTCACTTTCCGCGTCAATAAGCATTAATCTATCCACACCTTCAAACGCTCGTGCCCATATAAAAGAGAAGTTCTTCCCTGCAAGCTTTATTTTCCAATCCTTTTTTTTTTTAATTTTCGGTTTTATCACACAGCCAGCCTTCCTTATTTTTCTATCTTGTCACATTTATCTTTTAATGTGTCTTCCCATTTTTTCAGCGTTGTCAATAAACTATAAACATCTGTAGTCGCTAATAATGCATATCTTCTGCATTAATATGTGAATTTACAAAGTCTGTTTACTATTCATTCTTCGTTTCCATTGTAGCAAACCAGTTATACTATTTTATCTTTTCTTATCTATTTGGTCACGGCAACCAAATAATACATGTAAAGTTTCGGGAAAAATTGAACTGCTTCTTGCTGACTTATTTTGCATACAGATTAGAAATTCTTTTCTTTTTTCTTGTGTTTAAACTTAAATCACAGATAATGCAAGATCTCAGACGTTTCTTCATTCTGTCTATATATTTTATGCCTATTGTCTATATTCGTGGCACGTAATAACCCAAGCCATTTACTGACATCTGTCAATACAACTGTTTTTCCGTTCGCTTCCAAATTCTCGAAAGCGAAAGAAAATCTATTTTTACATTCTATTAACAAAATAACTTCTTAACCTTATTCCTAACGGAATGTAATGCGCCTCGATATTCTGATTATGTCACCTGAACCGACCTCTCAATAACGTTGCTGAGGAAGTGCTTCCTGAATTACATGGCAGGTGGACGGCAGACATGATCTTTTCTGTAAGACCATTGTAGCAGAAATGCAATGAGCAAAAGAAAACGAAATTTTGCTACAAGTCCTGCAGAGATTTCGTTGTTCTAACAAAGGCTTGATATGGTAAATAGAAATGCCTTGTAAAAGATTCGGAAGAAGATTCAGTGTCTTGATAAGTTTGTCTTTGTTTAGTGAGGTTTCTGTGAAGCAATGAAAGTACGTGACAACATAGATAGTAAGCACTCTGGTCCAGTTTTGGTTGGAAATGCGGTAAAGTAAGAGAATATAACAGTTCCAACACTCTTTGCACTATACTTAGCTACGGTGTTCTTGATGGTTATTAAAAGATGCTCACCTGAATCTGCTTCAAATATCAAATATTAGATAAGATGTTTAATATAAGATGGTTGGCTGCCAAAATAGAGCTATTGTCATCACTGTACCACTGACAATTATAATCTTATGGACATGCAACATCTTATGGATTTCTACTCGGTGCAATTCAGCATATTTGAAAATGAACGTCATAATGTGTCAACCTTCTCCCGTTAAAGCCTACTCCAGGAAAATTATTTATATATAAAGCCGAATGTCAGCAATACTTTCAGAAAACTGGACGCACGTTTATGCTTCCAGCATGTAATAATTTCGATTGAGGATGAAGTTGAATGTTTATATATATATATATATATATATATATATATATATATATATATATATATAAGGTTTATATATATATAATGAATATAATGTTTAATCTTCATTGTTGTGTGACTTGGGGTCACTTACCGGTGGATCATAAAAAGGCTGAAAGGGATTTCACCGATAGTGTTCCTGCCGAATATTGATTACCTGATGGCAAATGTACGTTGATATCTTGGAACACAGTCTACCAGTGTAAACTTCTCTGATTGCTATGAAGTGGTTATGTGGTTATGATGAAAGGATTCCTAAAAAATTTATGTCTGCTGAATTAGCCGAAGGAAAAGGACCAGTGCACTGGGCGAAATTGAGGTATAAAGATTGCATCAAGAACATACTGAAACGGCCATCATCTTGCAAAATGACTGAGAAAACAGTTCTAGATCGATAATCTTGTAGGAAAACAGTACGCGATAGTAAAATAGACTTTGAACAGAATAGTGTTACAAATGAAAAACTCAAGACAGATATTGTTGAATGTCTTAATATCAATTTCCCTGAGAATTTTTCCACAGAATTTGATCATACATGTAATGAATGTGGTCGCATCTGTCTAAGTAGGAATGGCCTATAAAATCATAAAGAGGTCAAAAATAGGGCATTTATGCAACGATCCTAATATCACCGCATCTATGCAAGAGAGTGTATGACTATACTAGGACTGAAAAGTCACGTCCGCGTTGCATATATTTAAGGATGGGTCAAGCGATGTCATTTCGTTAAATCGATTCGCAGCTATCATATATATATATATATATATATATATATATATAGATGCGTGCTCGATATATATATATATATATATATATATATATATATATATATATATATATATAGATGCGTGCTCGAAAATATGGATACATGTCTGCGCCTGGTCTCGCATTGTTTATATATGTATATATATGCGCTTGTGCGAACCATAATATCTATACTCGTATGTGTATGTCTCCGTACGTATGAGCGTCACCCCAAAACGGACAAGGAGGAAATTAGCCCCACCATCAACTCCAAACATAATCAAACAAAAACTGACATAAATATTCACAAATTTTAAAAAATAAATTAGTTTTTCTGACAATCGCATAAGCATGAAACCGACAGTCACAAACTCATATCCATTGAACTAACTAACTAACTATATATATATATATATATATATATATATATATATATATATATATATATATATATATATATATATATATATATGCAAACATGTTTCATTAAATAAAGTATGTCTATTCATTTTTATAATAATCCTTTCTAATTCTGTAACCAACTTCTGGATGTTAAGTTGAAATTCATCAAGGAAGGCGTTGTAGTTTGTTCTTACCCAACTAATTTTGATCTCGTCCGAGATCATCCTGAAGGGATCAATTACAAAGACAAACTTACTGGAATTGTGATCGTTGTGATGGCGATTTTTGAAGACACGCGTGAACGCGGTCTGTGATAATTATTTTAAAATTTAGATCAGTTATAGCTAACGTGTTTTTTTTTTTAAATCAAGCGTCCTAATGTAAGGGAGATAACCAGAAGATGCAAAATAGTGTGTGTGTGTGTGTGTGTGTGTGTGTGTGTGTGTGTGTGTGTGTGTGTGTGTGTGTGTGTGTGTGTGTGTGTGTGTGTTTGTGAAAAATTCACCATCCAATTCATTTCCGAAATTTTTACCAAATAAGCAACATCATATTTTATGGGGAGAATGATTTCTTTTTGGGACCGAGAACCTTTCCGCACCCTCTCGTATATGTTTTACAAAATTACATCAGAATTATCCAGTAATTTGAGTCAGAGTGAGGAATCGGAGAGATGAGTTCGAATTCCGGTCGAATCCATTACATTCACTTACGTGCTAATGAATCCTTGGGGAAGTTATGAATCCTCTATGAATCCTCTATGGGTAAATAGCAGTACAGACCAGGTTCTATAGCCTTGTGTGGCCACTGGTCAACCTACTGCGGGAAAAAATCTGCCTCGTCAGTCATGTATCCAAAGCTACATGATCGCCTAAGCGTGTATCACGCATGGCACATAACTGACTGATCAGAGAACAGTCATGTCTTCGCTTTTGTTGATTTCTCATCATTTACCATTTATTGTTTTAAACCATTTCGATAACGTTTTTGAAGTATTTATTTCTTTGTCTCGTTATTGTTCCTCATCTGTGGCTGCTTTTGTTAGTCTTGTTTTCAACTTATCAAGGTTAAAGTAAAAGCACGTTGATTTGTAACATGTAAATTCATTGATCTGTTAGCATCTTCTTAAATCTGAGGTTACATTTAGTCGAGCTGTTTTCCGACACACCTGTCACATGCCATTGCTGATGAGGCTGAACGGTAACGGAACTAAAGGTTCAAGGTGAAGGTAAAATTATAAACATATGGAAAAAGAAAGAAAGAAACGTGAATGAAACGCTTACTAACAAAACAGAAAGAAATAAACAAGAAAATTTAACGAGATTTGAATAGAAAATAATAAAAATATGATGAAAAATAAAAAATCGATGGAAAAGTGTAGAGAGTGAAAGTAGAACGCAGATAGTTCTTTAAAAGTTCTTTCGGTGGTGTTGATAGCCATAATAATTATGTTACAGAAATAGAAATCTACTATGACTCAACAAATTTATCTCGTAAAACGTCTAAAAGATAAACTTAAGTGGATACATTTTGTGAAAAAACAGAAACGCGAGAAATGAATAATTATTCTTTGGTAATTATTGGGATCAAGAATATAACGGGAATATTATTTGAGAAAATTGTGGAGCCCCAAGAAGAACTAGTCTGATTGCATGTCTTGAAATATACCATATATTTCTGCGTATACGAGGACCCTTAAATCCCAAAAAGCACCATTAAAAATTGGGGGTCGTCTTATAATACAATTCTAAAAAAGAAACCTTAAATTCTGAGTGATGTCTGTAGGTAGGCTAATCCCGTACATGAAATGATTCACATTATCAAATAAACTGATAATAAAAGTAATAAAACCATTTCTATCTCATATATTACTGGCATAATTTCATAATAAATTTCCTATTCGAAGAAAAATTCCATATCAATGAAATCAACTTGTATCCATGAAAGTTCACCAGAGAAAATGTAAACATCGAATTATGATCGCGTTCACAAGCAAAACATACTTTTTCGCTAAACTTTGAATAATCCTCATGGTAGTGTTAATTATAGCAGTAATAACATTTAGGATAACATAAAATTCATTTCAGATTAAAAATTCATTATCATTTTGGTGTTAATAACAACGCAATTTAGGATTAAATACAAACTTTATTTTTCAAATAAAATTCCTTTTACGGTAGTTGTATTGTAGATGAAGTATAAATGAAGGCTGTTTGTAACTGTTTAGATATAGGAAAAGAAGAGAAAGAAAAAGTAATATTCGCAAAAGATCACGTGATGAAAAGCAAACAAAACAATGGTTTCCCTTTTAGGGGACATGTGTAGCAAAACATAATATAGAATCCATTTTGTTATTTTGTTTATTTTGAATTTCCAAGGATACTGTAACAACATTTCAAATAACATCATCTTTATATAATCAATATGCAGTCGTTTTATGCTACAGGTATAGGATAAATTAATGAAAATTTACTATATTTTTTACCTCGTCTTATTTAAAGGTTCCCTTATACATTACTTACTACTAATAAGCACACAAAGCACAACCTCAAAAAAGTGTATAGATAAGAAAGATAAGAAACTGCGAAAAGTAAAAGAGATGCTAAAAATAGAGAAAAGCAAATTAAAATCGATCATGAATTTGCGTTTTTGTACATGGTTGAAAAGATGGTACTATTCTCCTTCATAGACATACTTAACGTAAGTTTTCATGTATAATACGCACAATATAACAGTTTTATATAATACATAATATTATACAATATATACTTTTAAAATATAACGTAGTATTTAAAACAAACGCACAGAGGTGCTCATTTGAAAAAGCAACAAATTTGTAATAAAGTCTGACTATGAAAAAACAAAATTATGAAAAAACAAACATTTCGGTGGCTGTAGCAACGTAAAATAGAAATTGGTGTTTCCACTTTTCTTTCTTGAGTTATGTTAAACCTAATTCTATATATCAATGTACATACGTCCTGTATGTAAAATCCTACGTTGTCTTGTTCATTTTTGCTATTAACGTGTATTTTCTTTCCTAAGAAAATGCGCACCATCTGTCTTCTGGTTTAATGTTATCTTATTTTGGCCATCTTGCACACGAATGACAATAGCTCTTCAAAAAGACGCAAGAACAATGAACACACACACATATTCGTTTTATACCCTTAGAATAAAATAATGCATTTTTATTTGCATCTATTTGGAAAAGCCAGTTCATAAATCTCGTATGTTTGGTTTCCCGAGCAATAAAGTAAAGATTAAGGAAAATATGATAGAATTATTGAAAACAGTTTTTTCTTTTGCATAAATGTCGGTACTTTTGTTGAACCAGTCGAGTTACATGTGTTTGTAGTTTTATTTCTGTCTGCAACTGCAAGAAAAGAATAGATTTGGAAGAAATATGGAAATGGGGAGTTTAAATAAAGAAAAAAAGTGCAGTAAGGAAAAGGAGAATCAAAGAAATTGGGGGAAAAAAAAGAAAAAATTGAGAGTTTTCAAAGAAAAATAAAGGAATGGTGCGGAAGATTCGTTGATAGCAATAAGAAAATAAAAAAATAACTGACATCTAAGCCAAACTGACACAGAACTTGAAGTTAAGAGTTTATCGAAATAAATGTTTGAGGAAAACATGAAAGGAATGAAAATACGGAGGAAGGTAAATACGTGGGAGTGGAAATGATGTTGTGGAAGTTCCTTTGATCGATTCCTGGTGAAATATTTCGATTTAGAAAAACCTATTGCCATCCTCATCCCTAGTATAACTATCAACATTAGCAGCATAATGAAAGAAGAAGAAGAAGAAGAAGAAGAAGAAGAAGAAGAAGAAGAAAAAGAAGAAGAAATGATGTTGTGGAAGTTCCTTTGATCGATTCCTGGTGAAATATTTCGATTTAGAAAAACATATTGCCATCCTCATCCCTAGTATAACTATCAACATTAGCAGCATAATGAAAGAAGAAGAAGAAGAAGAAGAAGAAAAAGAAGAAGAAGAAGAAAAAGAAGAAGAAAAAGAAGAAGAAGAAGAAGAAGAAGAAGAAGAAGAAGAAGAAGAAGAAGAAGAAGAAGAAGAAATGATGTTGTGGAAGTTCCTTTGATCGATTCCTGGTGAAATATTTCGATTTAGAAAAACATATTGCCATCCTCATCCCTAGTATAACTATCAACATTAGCAGCATAATGAAAGAAGAAGAAGAAAAAGAAGAAGAAAAAGAAGAAGAAGAAGAAGAAGAAGAAGAAGAAGAAGAAAAAGAAGAAGAAGAAGAAGAAAAAAAAAAGAAGAAGAAGAAGAAGAAAAAGAAGAAGAAAAAGAAGAAGAAAAAGAAGAAGAAGAAGAAGAAGAAGAAGAAAAAGAAGAAGAAAAAGAAGAAGAAGAAGAAGAAGAAGAAGAAGAAAAAGAAGAAGAAAAAGAAGAAGAAGAAGAAGAAGAAGAAGAAGAAGAAGAAAAAGAAGAAGAAGAAGAAGAAATATGAAAATGCGATTGAGGAAAATTACAAATATGAATGAAGTTAATAAAAACGGAAATGTGAGCAAAGAAGAAGCGTCGTTCTTTTAAGAAGCAATGGATCTCAAATAGAGTTTAGAAAAATAAATTAGTTTCTTGGTGTAAATGTCGTAGCGGAAATTGAATAAAGGAAAAGAAACGAAGAAAAATCATGATAAAAGGAAAGAAGGGGAAAAGTTAATGAAAAAATGTGGAAAATGGCATATCTACAAAAATCGAAATCACTTATGATAAGTCTATATATGATAAGTGTATATATGATAAGTGTATATATAAAAATCACAAGGAATCTATTCAAGTGAGTGCACGAATGAAAGTGCACGAATCAAAGGCAAAAAAATTTTAACAGAAAAAGTGGTTTTAGAAAGATATTTAAAACTGTAACGAAGATGACAAAATAAATTTTGAATGTTAAAATTTGGTATTTTTAAACACGTATGTGCATCTATCTATTAATATTCCTATGTCCGCATTAGCTCCGATATTGATGATATTATACTCAAAATATAACAATATTGTAAACTGTATATGTGGTCAGATAGGGTGTAAAGTAAGCCGTTTCGATAGGCATGTAGTAGTGTGACCGATGTAATTATTTATGAATTCAGTTGATCAGGAACACAGCTCACACGCACACGCGCGCGCACAAACTTACCAGACTCCATCTGAAACATACTATTAGAAAATACAAACATACTAACCTCGTTCACATGTAAAAAAAAGTTACAAATAATGGAAACCTTAATAATTAAAAAGAAAATGCCTATATTCAATATTATTAACTACGAACACGACCACAATATGCTGTGTTTGGAAAATAAAGCAACTCTATAACTCTAAAAACATACACACAACCCATATACCCAATTAAAAGCAAAATAAAATCATCATTGACAATGGTTAAAAGTATAGCCGAAAGCGACACAACATTTAGACAGTTTCTACACACTGTTCGAACACAAGAGAAATTAAATAAAAAGCTTAACCTTGTACCTTGTCTGTCGTCTTTAATGAAACATGTATAAATGAAGGATTGCTGCCTAAATATACAAAATGTAATATATATATATATATATATATATGTGTGTGTGTGTGTGTGATAGTAAAGAAAGATTGCTCATGTGTACTTCTTATAATATTCTTTCGTCTTTCGTCGCCCTACAATGACAGTGTATGTATAAAAACCAAAAGTCAAAATGACAACAATTGAAAGAAAAGAGGAAACAGTGAAAAAGAGAGAAAAAGTTAAGGAATGCGTGTAGAGTGAATAAAAACGACGAAAAGGACAAATAATCACGACATTGCGCAGACGAGTGCATGGGCCCACGCGCGCTAACGCCCACAAGCGCACGCACAAGTGCACACATACACTATAAAAAAGAAAAAAAAAATGCATTAACTGCAGAACGAAGCGCATCCACGGTTTTAAATTGCGATCCATGTTTATAAACATCATTTGCCATCCACCTCCAAACATTTTCGATTGGGTTTTGATCTGGAGAGTACGGTGGATGGCTCAAAAGCTGAATATTGTCTTCCATAAAAAAAACTCCTTTGACCTTCGAGCGTTGTGGATTGCAGCATTTTGCTTTTGAAAAATCCAGTTTTCTCCATATAGACGAAGACCTTCAGTAATTAGCGATGCCTTTCTTAACATGTCAATGTAACTAACAGCTGTTTGACAACATTCTATTTACGGTAACACAAGAGTTCCATTGTATGAAAATGAACCCCAGCCCATAATTACCTCCACTGTGTTGTATTGAGAAAATTTCTTTTGGGACATCTTTTGCATGCCTGTATCGCTGAAAACCGTTTGGGCTATCAAGGTAGAATTTTTTCTCATCTGAAAACAACACTTTCTTCCATTTTATCCACATCACAAGTTTGATAACCTGAAGCAAATTGTAAACGGGCGGTTTTATGGTAAGGAAGAAGGCGAGGCCTCTGCAGCCGTTTCCCGTTCTTAAACCCTTTCTTATTTAAATGCCGTTTAAGGGCTGCATTCACCATCTGTATTTGCTTTTATCTAATTTGATGTTAGGCTTGAATCTCTCTTAACTTCTCACCTAATGCGTCTGTCTAGAGAAGGTGAGATTTTATTGGGGCGACTGCTTGATATTTTAGAAGCATATGCATCTGGATTTTTAATGAAGTTAGCAATGACAGTTCTGCTATAGCCAATTTCATTTGCCATGGCTTGTTGCGAAAGACCACGTCTTTGAAGTTCAACAATCGTGCTCTGTTCAAACTCTGTTCAAATTTTACCCTTAGCCATTTTAAAATCTGAAATTTAATGCTGGAAATGACCTAAGTAGATTAGATTAACTTATCTTTATGACCAACCAAAAAGATACTTTTTTACTTGTTTGTTGATAAACTATATTTTCTAATTAAATGTAAATATGTATTTTTATTAAAGTAACAGTATTTTATATTTTTGAACCCCTTTGTAACTAGTCTTAAGAATTTAAGGAGAGTATTTTTTACCCTCATTGTGTCTATGGTAAAATGGAATTTTTTGTTTCGGTTTCTATTTCAATAACTAAAACAAATTAATGGCTTTTCCATTACTTTTTAACAAAAGTTCTTCGATTTTCGAACATAGCGTTACAAAAAAGTCAAAGCCCTAACACACACACACACATATATATATATATATATATATATATATACATATATATATATATACATATATATATATATATATACATACATATATATATATATATATATATATATATATATATGTGTGTGTGTGTGTGTGTTATATATATATATTTAAAACATTTTAAAACCTTTTTTCCTTCGATATTGATTTGATCATTAGCAAATCAAGAAACTGAAGGGTTTCCGAGACGAGTGTAGTTACCCATATATATATATATATATATATATATATATATATATATATATATATATATATATATATATATATATAAAATTTCAGTCCAAACAAAGCAATAATGACACTGGGACGTTGATAGGTTGAGGTTGTTTTTCTTACTATGTAGTAAATACTTCAACTTTGGTCTGGTATAACACCGAGAGATGCGTCCCTTGGTAACCAACATAACTGATGATGCGATATTCAATTAAATTATTAGTAATTTTCATGAGGTTTTTGATTTTTATGAGTTTTTGATTTTATATCAGAGTTTCCAGATGACCATTAAGATGGCTAATGAGCTCTATTCATCCATTTGATTTTATATAATAGTTTGCCTTCTTCTGTATCAATTGCTTTCACTCGGGTGAAGGTGTTCATCTCACTCGATAATAAACATTCATGTTAGGCTAAATTCGAGCGATATGTGACTACATATAGTAAGGCAACAAATTGAGAGTACATAGTAAAGTTTTAAGTTACACTAAGTGTCGGAAACTATTTACTATATCACGGGAGTTAGCGTTCTCTCCTCCTTCCTATAATTAGTTACTTGGTCAGTGATTCTAGCAGTTTGTACTTGACAAGTATTTGAGTGAGGTTTCGATTCACTTCAAAGCTCACTTCAGTTACCAAGACTTACGATATTAAGTTTCGATAACGTCTAAGCAAAAGAAAATGAACTTTCCAAACTACTTTATAAAGTAAATTCGTCAAAGTCTCTTTCATAGTGAAAATTAAAAGAAATTCTATTTTTTCAAAGAAACCATCTCTGTGGAACCGACTACCAAGAGGATTCTTCACGAATCACTAAAATCTTAACCTCTTTATGTCTAGGATCAACTTTTATCTTCCCCTCAGATCTGCATAAGATGTGTCCCTTACTCTGTAACCCTCTACATAAAATGACTGTTGGACCTTGTACAGGGTGAACATCAGAGAGAAACCTGAATTTAAAATAAATAAAAAATGTCTACAAATATTTTTTTACTCCTTGCGTTGGCGATAGTGTCGGGTAGGATGGGAAATGGGCTCTAGAAAAAAAAAATTAAAATTAATGAGAAAGTTCTCAAATACTTTTAAGTGTATAATTTTATTCCGACACTATGTGTTCTTACTATAAATGGTATATTTTATATTTTACTGGGTAGATATCACTATTTTTTTAATAGTGAAATTGATGTCGATCCACCATCTGTAAGCCAAAAGAAAATCATTTAAATCATTACAAAACAAGGATATCTACTAAACACGTGTACTAACTGAAACCCTTTTTTCTTAATCACTTCATTCTAAGCAAGGCAATAAAATCACTAAAAAGCAATGGGTTGCTGAGTGTTAGAAAATATAAGGAAAAACACTATTAAGGAGAGAGAATAATAAAAGAACGAGACTTTAAATGACAGAAAATTGTCCAATTGTCACCGAATTAACAATTTGACAGGAAACCAAGAAACCGGAAGAGATTTCCACAAGCAAGAAGTGCGAGAGAAGAAACTGTTAGCATAGAACTTACGGTTACACCTAGCTATTTCAACAGTAAAATAATGAGATCTTGCCACCAATCTAGTACTACACTTAAATTCATAAAGTCTAGGTACCATAGAGGAAGTTCATCAGAACAATGACAGTTTTTATAGAAAAGGGAAGCTATATTACACCAGCGAGAAAGTGACTGAAGATGAGATGAGAGGTCAGGACTAATAAATTTTCAGATTCTTCTTTGGCTTTTATCAAGAATCTCTAAATATATAACAGAAGCACGAGACTAGATGTGTCATCAATATTCAAAGCAAGGACGAATGGTAGACTTATAAATATGTTAGACAGATTTTACCGAGAAGAATTGTCTAGCACAACACAGGGAACCAACTTTCCAAGCAGCAGACTTAGTAATTGATTCAATATATATTATATATTTTCACTTCATGTCAACAGAAAACGTTAGTCAAGAAGGCGCAATGAGTTACTCGCCAGAAGATTAGCATCAGCCATGCTGATGGAAGGTAAAAAAGGATTCTTTCAGACGATTAAAAGAGATCAGTTTCGTTTTTAAATTAACAAGCTACTCCTTGTTCCGGTTAACAACGGAATTTAGATGTTTTTTAAATCAGCTTTGACCTAATCAAACCGCTCAAGAGAGGAATAAATGACTGTTTCATCTGCATAAATACCTATTTTAAAACCGATGCCATCAGAAAGGTCGTTTAGTGAAAATTACGAGCAACGTAGGTCCAAGGATATAGCACTGGAGGGAGCGCTTGCATTCATCCAAAAACTGTGGTCGTTCAAGAAAACTGTGATTGGATAAGAAAGACTGAATCAATTAAAAATGTCGTTCAGGAATACTATAACCATAAACTTGTGAAGAAACCCAATATGCCAAATCCTGTCAAAGGCCTTCGAGATATCCAAAGCAACAGGCCAAACTTCACCTTTCTTATGTAAAATTTCATAGACTCTTTCAACAATAACCGTTAATACGTCATTAGTTGACGTAGAGAAGTGAAAGCCATAGTCCTTATCTGAAAGAAGACCCTACAAGTTGAGATGCTTAACTAATTCAGAGTTGACTAGAGCCTCTAGTACTTCGCCAAAAAGAGGTAGAAGCCTAATAGTTCGATAGTTAGAAGAATTAGATGGTTCTCCTAAGTTCTTAGACAAGAACTAGAGAAGAGGATTTCCAATAAACAGAGAAGCAAGAAGCATCAATTCAATTACTATAGAGTTTAGAGAGAACATGAGCCATTTCTTGAGTACTAATGCAAGGATACCGTCAAGTTCACATTCTTTGTGGGGAATCGTTTAGAAATCATAAAAGAACCCATGAACGGAGTTATATGCTAACCACTCAATAGAGAATCAGTTCTAAGTGGAAAGTCAGACAAAAATACTCCAGTTGAGTCAAGAGCAGAATTTGAGCAGAATTTGCTAACAAAAGATTCTGCTTTATCAATAGCAGTTAACACCTCAAATTAAGTGAAGAGAAGAAGGATAGAAGACTTGCTCTTATTTAAGACACTATTATAGACGAACCAGTAGTCACGAGAGAAGCTATTTGTTAGAAGCTATGAGATGTCACATACTACCTGCAAAAAAAAAAGACTTAGCCTCTTTGAGGACATGTTTACAATTGTTACGAGCAAAAAAAAAAGGCTTCTCTTTTGGTCGGAACTATCACGCTGGAACACCAGGAAAAAGTGATTCCTGGTGTTCCAGCGTGATAGTTCCGATCAAAACAGAAGCCTATTTTTTTATGTAATCGTTCGGTATGTACTAAGGATATTTTGGTTTCAACTGATATTTTCGAGAAGGAACGCAAGCATCGATGTCGGAAGCAGAAAACGGGTAACAGAATGAAGTATTGTGAATAGTAGGTTCCTTTCTAATAGAAGTATTGTGAATAGTAGGTTCCTTTCTCAAAAGAAATATCAACATATACTACAGTTTGATCCGAATTACCAAGAGGACAAAGTTATGATGCTCAACAGGAGCTAGGAGAGGAGGTTAGGAACAAAGTGAAGGAGTATGTTGATCTTTTCGACAAAGAAGATAGTCTGGCACCTGTTCCAGGCTTTCTTCTTTGAATTCATTGTTTGCAATAGAAGAATTTAAAAGTAAAGTAAAACCGAGATAGTGTTTCAGAGAAAATACCAGTTTTATTGCATTATTTTTCTTATTTTCATATTTTATTTGTTGTTGTTTTACACACACACACACATACACACACACATATATATATATATATATATATATATATATATATATATATATATATATATATATATATATATATACATATATTGTTAGAAAAAGAATGAGCTGATAGTGAAAGAAAGGATAAAGATATAAAGGGTCGCTGAAGATATACAGTGCCATAAAATCAAAGAGATTTTTAATAAAAAGATTCTTGGACATTGGAACTGTCACATTTTTAGAGAAAACTTTCCGCAAAATTCACTGACAAACTGAAAGAAAATTCTTCCATAGACCCTTTGTTTTAAAAAAACTTTGACATTATTTCAACATTTGAAAGTAAGTGTAATTTTATTTTATTCTTAGGGGCGGATGGGGTGCTCGTCAGCATTTATTTTCTACCTAGATTTTAAATTTGAATAAAATAATCTTTATATAAGATTAACCTTTAGAACGCATTACTATTAAATTTTCACTGACAACTTTCAGGTACGAGGCGATAAAAAAAGTGGACAGCATATACGAAAAATGAAACAACAGATGACAACATCAGTAGAAAAACTCCTGAGAATTTCCCAATTTTTTACATCCCTATCTGATTTCTCATCTTCTGAATGTGAACAATAATACAAAGTTGATACACCTACTGTAGAAGAAACATTTAATGAAGAAGAAATGTCTACACACGAGGAAACACTTTCTGAGCAGTTAGCAACAGTTTTCCTTAATTTTACTCGTTTATCTGATGATATTTCTGAGGAACCTTTTAGTCATTTCCGATAAAGAACGCTGTAATATTGTTGAACGTAGCCCTGCTCGAGTTGAGTTCGGTGAATATCTTTACAATGAATATAGAAGACCTTTCTCAAAATGTGATTACTATCAGATAATGGCAAGTAAAGAAAAAGTGAAACGGTCATGGTTGGTATATTCTCTCAAAAGTGATCGCATTTTTGTTGCTTTTGTTGACAACTTTTTAGTATCATTGAATCTTTAGTGCCTCTTATAAAAGGAAAAAAATGTGTGGGATGTCGAAAGAAGATGAACATTGCTAAAAGCCATCAACACTGCTTGTCTCAGTGGACAAGCAAAGCGACAAGAGATATGCAAGAAATAGAATTACTTCGGAAGCAGAAGGAATTTTGGAGAAGTGCGGTGAAGCGTTTAATCAATGTAACAGTCTTTTTGTCAGAAAGAAACTTGGCCTTTCGGGAACAAATAAACATTTCTGTTCTCAGTCAAATGGCAATTTTGTGATTGCTGCAAGTGCTGAACGAAGTTTCAACAAACTAAAACTTCTAAAAAATTATCTGTGATCCACAATGAGAGATGAACGGTTATTAGCAACAGTTCCCATTGAAAATAAATGGGCTTAGTCCCTTGACTGTGATGAAGTCGTGAATACATTTGCACATGCTAAGTCTGGAAAAAGCACTATATAAAATTCACTATTTTTTATCTATAATGTTGAATGTGCTAAAATTATTCAATTTTTTAACGAGAAAAATCTCAAGTTGATGTTAAAAATTACCGCAAAACAGAATTGATTATTCTATGATGTATTATGAATTGTCTCTAATTTCTATTTAGATACAGTGTAACCCGGATATAAGAGACCCGGATATAAGAGAAACTCGGATATAAGAGATATTTTATCTGGTCCCAAATTAGAGCCATACTTACCTAAACAAAATAGATCAAACCCGGATATAAGAGAAACCCGGATATAAGAGACTTCTTCTACGGTCCCGACAACTCTCTTATATCCAGGTTACACTGTACATTGTATTTATTTTCAAATTTCTAGTTGAATTGTTCAACCAAACTGCATATGATCCATTATTGTACATAATTAGTTTATAATGAAATTTGTATTTCATATGAATACAACCTTATGAAAATTGAGATGCAGTAGAGAGGTGGGATCGTATCATAGATATGGGTGTGGTGTGGGAAGATCTCACGAGACCCTTGTACCAGCTCTGAGAAGTGAAGACATAATCTAGTAGATGTCACTTTTTAAAATAAAAACTGTATGCCTTTGTTTAAACAACAATGAAATAAAAAAATTTAATAGCAGTTACCTTTTGGCCTTTTTGTTAACCCTTAAAACGTAGGAGGTATTTCTGCTAATTTCTGTTAATTACTGTTTGAATATAATTTTTAGCTTACGCTTGTTATCCTTTTTTCGGCGAGAATTCCTTATCCTATGATTTCTACGATCAAATCTTGTCGGAATCATTTTATTCTTGATCCATGCTGTTATTTAACGGTCGTAGAATATAAAAACGATCTGAATGTTTCGATAAAAAGGGATGAATGAGAAACTATTAAAATTTATTAGCACATATAATGTTTCCTCTCAGAAATATTTTATTGTCGAGAAGAATAACAATATTTCTTTTGAAAGTTCGAATCGGATTCTGACATCTCTTGGAGTTTATGGAGAAAAGTTTTCGAATACAATTCTTTCCTTGCAAAATCAGTGCAATATAAATGATGGACAAGCAGGCAAAGGATACATTTTGTCCCCCCAACCTCCAGACACGCAATGTAGAAAATCGAAATCTACCTCAGTCAAGTATTTGCCATTGGCTAACGTGAGCGAACATGCTGTGTGACTGCGCATGCACTGAACACTAATCAAATGTCGGAAGTGCAGTTTTACAAATGGAGGCTAAGAACTGAAACAAACAATGTAAGACTGGACGGCGGTCTGGTAATAAAGATAAAAAAAACTAGTTATGCAACATTTCACATAAATAAGAACATCAACTGCAGAATATGAAAAGAACTGATCAGTTGTAGGAATTTTGACAGCAGAATATTATTTTAATAAATAAATGCTTGTAAGCAGAGACGTGTATTGCCTTTGGCATATCAGGCGCGAAGTCACTATGACTGACACGAATTAAGATTGCTGAATTTACCTGCTTTATATGCACACCAGTATATGCACATATATATAAATGATTGACAAGTTACTTCTATTAAGTTTTTTATTGCATTTTTCTTTTTTATCTATCAGTCTCACTCTCTCTCTCTCTCTCTCTCTCTCTCTCTCTCTCTCTCTCTCTCTCTCTCTCTCTCTCTCTCTCTCTCTGTATATATATATATATATATATATATATATATAGTACAGATAATCGATCCGTTGGTATATAATCCTGGTGGATCCTAGTAATATTAGTTATTAAATCTGATCCACAGAGAGCTCGATGTATTATATAATACTAGTATTATAACAGAGCATATGTATTTTTTACAGCAAAAAACAAAAATTATCACAACATAGAGGATAGTCTGCGGTTTGAAATAGACTATCCTCTATGTTGAGGGAATTTTTTTTTTTTGCTGTAATATATATATATATATATATATATATATATATATATATATATATATATATATATATATATATATATACGTATGTATGTATGTACGTGTGTATGTATATACTGATTATACGTTACTTTTATAGATACAATTATTTAAATAAATGCTCTGTTTTGAAATAACAAATTTACCACGATCTTTTCTCGAACGCTCATATCTATTCGAAGCGTATATATATTATATTATAAAATGGGCGAAGTCCGACTTTTATTTTAATATATTTTTTGTTTATAAGTTATTTTTATAGATACAATTATTTAATTAAATTTGAATTTGCTAACAAGACGCTTCCTCTGTAGCTAAATATTACTAAATGACTAAATGATGGTTCCGTGGAGAATACAGGTTAGATTCCAGTCGGAAAACACATATTTTCTATGAAATTTCTTGGACATTCAGACTGGTAAATGCAATTAATGCAGCTTATTATAAACAGAGCATTTACTTACAGGATTGTATCTATAAAAATGTCGTATAAACAGAAAATATATTAAAATAATTGTTGGACTATATATATATATATATATATATATATATATATATATATATATATATATATATATACGTGTAATTATTATTATTATTATTTATTTATTTATTTATTTAAACGTTATTTTTAGTTGATACCCATATTTCGTCTACCAGTCTGAGCATTTGAGAAATCTTTTTTTTTTTTAAATTCGAGTCTGCACCTTTGCTTTGCAAGAGAAACCATCGTTTCATCCGACGTGCTTTTGGAAACACGGCTACGAAGAGTTTCCAACAAGCTTTGTCTGCCTTTAAAGCACACGTTACACATTCAGATTCCTTATCAAAATCATAAGTACTCCGTTTCGTATTCGAAACGTAAAGCAATTTCTAAAGAAATAATGAATTTTTATTTTCTAAACCGACATAATTGTATTTCTTTAAACGTTATTTTTAGTGGATACACAGATTTGGAGGAGGCGAGTAATAAAAATATAAAGTGGTGGGGGCAGCTTTACCAGATTCGTTTAGCTTCATTTTGTTTTATGTTTGTAGAACGATCTTCAACTTTGAAAAATGTAAATGCAACCTAAATCCTAATCTTCTTTCTTCTTAATCCCTGTTCTTTTACTGTTCCCTCTCCTTCATTATGCTTTTTCTCATATTCTTTCACATTCAGTAATCTATTGCGTCTTAGTAGATTTATTGTCTTGTGTTGGTGTGAAATATTTTTTTTTAAAAAAAAGCATATAACTCACTGTATGGTGACAAATCACAGTCATCAGTATAAAGTAAATCTATTATTAGAGAAGTGAAAGTTTTGTTTTTGCAACAAGTTTCCTGAGGTTGAAAAATTTACCCATTGTTCTATATTGCACGTAGATTCTATGGCTGCAATCCTTAAATGCTTCAAGTTGTCTCGGCAGAAATTTTAGACATGATTTTAGTGTGAAAATAAAACTACTGTCCATCTACATTGAATAACCAAGGCACCAAGTGTTGTATAGCCTCCTGGTTCTGGAGTCAACGGCGTCAGTTCACTTATATTGTTTGATCTTCTCTCTATACACTCGGTCAATGATCGCTAGCTGTTTAGGACAGAGATGAAAGACATCAAAAAAGGCAATTTGAAACTTAAATATTTTATTAACTACGTCGATGTAGGGTGGCTCACTCACCCAACTGGAGAGCAGATCCAGACACAACAGAGAACACGTCTACATTGTTCGAAAAACCATTCTTTATCAATCATTCTCATGCTTGTTCAGCCAATCAACTTCCTTTATTTTGTATTGTATCTGACCTCAAAGGTCAAACTGAGGATGTCAAAGCAGAAATATTCTTCCCTAAAAAATAATAGCCTGCTAAACATTTATTTACCATAGCTTACAAAATTCATTTATGAATTTTATTTCAAATATATTTCTGTAAAATCCCCTCTACTATTTTGTGTTTGCAAGGCGGGCTCCTTACATTTTTCTCTTCATTGCGCTCCGTTCACATGAACCCTCCGATATGCACATAAACAATTCTTGGAAAAGAATGAACATAAACAATAAAATTCTTACCAGTTTTCTCTTACTTCACAAACATTCAGAATACCGGAGAATCTTTTGTCCATTGTCAACGCTTCAGACGCTAGTCTGGATGCAAGTCATTCCAACAGTAAACTGTTACAATCTCCAATGTACCCTTAGTCAGGCCAGCAGGTACCACTTCTGTAATCTAATATTCCGACAGAGAATAAAACTTCTTGCCTTTTCACTTGAGACTACATGAAATGTGTATACAATCCACAGAAAAAAACACTGGTCCCAAAATCACAAAATACATGCCAAAAAGGCCCACGGCACAGCGTCAACAAATTCCATAACTGAGCCACGTCCTTGCCACCTAAATTTTACTCTTTAAATATACTATGATCCACACATATTTCCTACTCACAATGACACAAAACACACAGTCCATTATCAACCTATTTATTCAACCACAAGCAATTAATTACTTTTGTATTTGCATTTTACCAGATTTACAAATTTACCACCATTAATTTTCTATAATCACTATTATTGACCATCTGCCTCTGTGTACCTCAACTCGTATCATCTCCAACTCCTTCTGCGCTTGGCTGCTCCCAAGGGGAAAACAACCACACCTGCTCAGCATTTCCTAACTAATCAATTACTGGCTCTACCACGGTTACAAGGGTTTTCTACTCTTAGTTGCTACCGCGATCTGGCATCCCACAAGCCACTTGACCAATTCCTTTTGGCCGTCGGGACCCTTGCTTGAACCCAGGGGTTATCTTTGGGTTAGATTCACTCGATTCTGAATACTTCATAGCGCAAAGCTTCCCCACTAACCCCCATTGTTTCCTTATCTATATAACCAGGTGTAACAATTTTCCGGCCACGGGACACATTCGTAAAGCAGAAACTATGCAGGCTGAATCTACTTATTCCCACAAATATTAATTAACCTAATTTTTCCACAAAATTCAACAATTACAAATTTAATTCTTCAAGCAAAGAAGATAAAAGGACACACAGACAGCTCTCAAAAAAATAAATATTCCACAGACAGTTACAAAAATTAAAAAAAAAAAGAAAAAAAAAACAATCATTTGTCAGTTAACAAAAGAATTCTAAACTTAAAACATCTGAATGCACGCCAAACCATAGTCACAGAAATAACAGTGGGAATGCAGGATCACAAAATGCCGTCACTCTTTCTTTTTCAAAACAATTTTCCATTGCGTTACGTATGCAAATCCTCTTGGTAGATCATTGAATTTTCTCAAGGGTCAATGTCAGGAAAATTTATTTACTTGTCAAATTTTCTTTGCCCAGAAAATTTTCTTTTAAAACGAAACTTTCGCGGCCAGATTTTTTCCACAAAAAAAAATAAATAAAATAAAATAAACAAAAAAAAACATGACTGCTAGGCTTACAACAATAGCTCGTGCCAATCAAAGTCAACAACTAGATTTTCGGACATGGTTTTAAATCTTTCGAAAAACACAAGACAAAAGAGCAAAAATCAAAATTGACATTGTCGCACCAGTGTGTATGTAGTAGTGTAGGTGTTCATCGTGTTCTTTCTTTTCTTTGTTCTTTTTCTATTGTCTGTTCATTAAACCCTGTTCCTTTACTATTTTTTACTTTTTTTTCATTATTTCATCATTGTTTCCTATTTTTGTTTAGCTGTGTATGGGGTGGGGGCAGGAGAACATAGTAATATCAAAGTACTTACTGTTATTTTTTTGTTCTTATGTCTAGATTACTTTCTTTCTTTTTTATATTCCTTTTTTCTTTTTTTATTCTTTTCTTTTTTTTTCTTTTTTTTGAGTCCGCAGTCGAAAATACTCTCCGAACTTTTCCACGTTGTCCTGTAACCCTCAATCTGCACCCGCCTCATGTTGGGAGGTACTGGTCACTGCACCAAATAACGCCATATTGTATCTTCTCTCACGTATCTTTCGTCTCTCGTCATCACCCAGCTCCGGTGATGAAAACACATCAACCTAATGGAATTTTAAACTATTTTATTAAACACGTCGACGTATACATTTTGGCTTTCTCTGTTCTGGAATTTATATGCATTTTATACATTGAGCTCTTTTTGTGGAGAAGTTTTAATATTTTATATTATTAAGATCCATTTGGATTATATACCAACAGATTTATTACCTGTACTATATATATATATATATATATATATATATATATATATATATATATATATATATAGTACAGGTAATATATATATATATATATATATATATATATATATATATATATATATATATATATAGTACAGGTAATATATATATATATATATATATATATATATATATATATATATATATATATATATTAAAGTGAACATTGAAGTCAACACTCACAGGCTGGTTTCATGCCAGACGAATCAGGAGGCCTTATGATAGCGTCTAGCATGAAACAGCCTGTCACCTCTGAGTGTTGACTTCAATGTTCACTTTTATATTTACATACGTTCTATCGCTGATATTGAGCACTTTATCCCATAAATGCACCATAAAACTATATTTCTTCGTATATATATATATATATATATATATATATATATATATATATATATAGGGGAATAATGATATATAAATTTTTATATATATAACAAGAACAATTTTGAGGGAAAGATGTGTAACAAAGTGGAAAAAGTTTTCGTGTGACACGTTTCTTCCTTTAAGACTTCAGCGGAATTCTAAATCTTAAATTATTTTTAAATAAATTTAGTCTGATGAAGTCCTAAAAGACGAAACAGATCTCCAAAATCTTTTTCCCCTATAAATATATATATATATATATATATATATATATATATATATATGTGTGTGTGTGTGTGTGTGTGTGTGTGTGTGTGTGTGTGTGTGTGTGTGTGTCCGTGTGTGTGTCTGTGTGTGTAAAAACCAATCGAAAAAAGGTACAAATAATCGATCTAAAATTAATCGTATAATTTTTCGGTTAATTTACTTTTGCCTTTCGACTCATCAGGTTCCAGTTTCTAGAATTATCGAAATTAACTGCAGGGCATTTGTCCTGAAGTGGACATATCTGTGTCGTAAGTATCACAACTCTGTAACGGGAGGATGTTACAAAATTTTATAGTTGCACAAACCGGAACACTGCTTACGATTAGCCATTGATATTTTTATTTCTAATTAATCCGGTGCCAAATTCGCAATTAGCCAGTAAATGATTTCTTAAATGGCGACATTTTGCTAACACTTCAAATCTGACAATTAATAATTTATATGGCTTTGGTTACGTTGTAATTGCCAGTCTCTCATCAAGGCACAGCCTTCACTATATATATATATATATATATATATATATATATATATATATATATATATATATATTGTTACGAACTTGTAGCATATAAGTGAAAAAAAAAGGAAAACATGGAATCTTTTCTCGGTCTTCACTCAGGAATGGAAGCGACACAAAGGAGTCAAAGAAGACCAGACGCAAAGCGATGGATTTTAAAATAAAACATTTATTTATAAATACATAAACAGGTAAAGAAAGAAAAAAAAAATTCATTTAACAAAGGGGAAGGAAACTATGAAAGAACAGAGTGAGCGAGCGAATACATACATATACATAAAAAAAGATCAAGCCAAGAGAATCAACTTATCTGTGAGTCAAGTTGATATTTCCACACAAAATTCTGATTCGCCGAAGCGAGAGTTCTTATGTTAAAAAATATTTTGGTCGGCTGATAATTTTACTGGGTTCCTTTCCTTTCGGAAATGGTCGGGGGTCCACAGCATCTCGTATATTCGTTTCGTTGGCCGATTCAGTTTTGTAGCAGTCCTTTCGTTCTACAGTCGACAGGATTTGCTGTCTTCTTCATTTCAGTGGGCAGTGTATTTGGAATCGGGACGATTCGCCTAGCGATGTTCATCTGCCACTGGTCAGACGGAAACTGTAAACCTTTCCTAGACTTTTGCTGTCCCCAAAGATAGTTACGTGGGTTCTCTTCACCCATAACCGGGTACGCAGGAGGATGGGGCGCAAATAACGCAGTATTTGCGTTACGGCCTGGAATTCACTTATGGTCAACCGCCTGATGGTCGCTCGATTTTGGAACCAGGTCATTCTCGCGTCGGGTCGCTTTTCACGGGTCCGTGGCTTGTGGGTGGAAGAGTAGGTAAAAAGGTAAAGAATTTGTGAAGAGAAGAGGAGGATATGGCTGATCATAGAACATATTCGCTCGCAAGTTGAAAGCATTGGATTTTATCTATTTTTATTTATTTATTTTTTTAATATTTAACTAATTTTCAACTAGAATTTTGGGATTTTTTATATGGTTAATGAAATCGTAGGTACATCATAATACATACATATATATATATATATATATATATATATATATATATATATATATATATATATATGTGTGTGTGTGTGTGTGTGTGTGTGTGTGTGTGTGTGTGTGTATGTATGTATGTATGTATGTATTAGTTCAAACGTTATTATAATGAATACTCGTAAAACAGACGCCCCATTTTATTTTTACTTTTACGACTATCGGTCTGTGCACTTGAGAAATCTCAATAAGAAAATTTGCTCTTCGCTAGTTACGTACAGTCAGTCTTTAATCAAAACTTTTATTAAGGAAGGCATTATATATATATATATATATATATATAGAGAGAGAGAGAGAGCGAGAGAGAGAGAGAATTAATGCAAGTAAAAGTTTTGTCAGCTGATTGATGTTACCTTCAGCCTCCCAAATTCAGAGTTTCATAGACGGACTCCTCGGAATTCACTCCATCCACTCGTCAGGTATTATCGACAATTGACTGCTTATTCTTCTTTATTTTTCTTTTTTATATGCACTTTTCATTGGTGTAAGTTTTTTTCATACTGTAAGGTGCGTGAGTGTGTTCACGCGAGTGCGCCCATGCACCTGAATATATAGTGAGAAAGAGAAAGGGATTACATCAAAAGTATTTTCGTTTTTTATATTTATCCCATCCTCATACATAATGCTATGAAAAGAAAAGTGTTATTCTAATTTTACGGACATGCCTTTATTTGAGCATTATTTCTCTTCCTAGTAATGCAAGGCTATTTAAAACATACCTGACATTACTACTCTGTAAACATAAATTATTTGAGCTGACTTTTCATGCACTTACTAATATGAAGTCCATTCATGTAATTCCGAAAGTAAATATGGAAGCCATCAAGAGTCTGTAGTAATTAAATCTTGAAAATGATTGCTTTGTACTCGCGGAATTCCCAAAACATTTATCAATATAAATTATCTGAAGTTAATTAATCACTTTTAGACATTTGGGATTTCCTGTTAGGCAGTCTTTTATGTACACATAGGATGGCGGACAGAGGTGGTTAGGATTGCCTTGAAACAAACATACAATTGAACTTTATCAGAGATAAAAGCAAGACGGAAATCCAGGTGAAACTGTTATAGATAATAAAGTAGAATTTTGTAGTGTAGAACCATATCACCTTCATACCACAAAAAGCAGCGTTTTTAAGGTTGCATTCTGAATTCTTCAATCAAAATTGCCTTGGACAAATTTAATCGAGTGCCAATGTAAAAATATCGATCGAGAGAACTTTCGAAATGATCGATTTGTCTGTGGGGATTATACAAATGTCTGCAGACAAAACTGAACATATCCAAGAGGCACTTAGCGAGTTTTTCAGGAGGAGGGCTGATCAGATGACAGAAAGGAAAGAACAAAACCTTCCGCGATTTTATGTTAAATGAATGATTGATTTTTGTTGAGGCTGTTAGAAAAATAACAGATTATTTCATTTTTTTTTTTTTTTTTTTTTTTTTGATAATCAGGATTAAGTTTTAAATTTGACTTAAGTGAAGAATTGATTGATATCTGTGATTTCCAAAAAAATTCGGTCATATTTTTACTATTTTGTTTTACAATTCGGATATTTATTTCATATTTTCGTAATATAAAAATAACCATTTACAATAGTGACATGGTCCGGAATGTTGGTTTTGTTGTCATATTCACGAAGTTTACGGTCGTTGTACGCCTCGGCCTTCTTCAGCTGATTGGAATTTCAAACCGAACCTTTTATTATCAAATAAGATGAGCTGACTTGTCATAATTTGCAAAAAAGTTTTTCGTTGCAAAGTGTTAAGCCATAAAACAGAAGTAAAATATCAGAACAGGAAAAGGTAGCTCTTTTCAAATTAGAATTAAGGAATAAATGCCATAAAAACGGAGTAGATATTTTCATAGGGTATAAAACGAAATAATTTTATGCCATTTGAAAAGTTCTTGATAATTTAGATAATAATATAGTCCAAGGGATTTTATATGTGAAATTAGAATAGATGTAAATGAGCATTTTGAATCTTTTTGGTTTTTTCGACCAAGAAAAATACATTATTTATTTTATTTTATTTAAACGCAGTTTTAGGCTTTTCTTACTGAAAGCTGATATGTGTTTTCCGGAAACACATTTTCGTTGGGAAAAAGTCACAATTTTGGCTAAAAAAACAATCACAAGAATGTCACAATTTATGGTGGTCGGTAATAAAGTCATCTATTTCTCTCGGGAACTTCATGAATTTATGGGTCCGCTCTGTTTGCAACAGAAATTTATAGTAAATTGATCCAACCTCTAAAAACCGTTTTCTAACAATTATATGTCATGTATCTGATATATTTCATAGTTAGGGGTTTCCGTATACCATAAGAGACGACTTTATGTGAAGAAAGCCTCAATTTGACATTAAATTTGAATTAAAAGTTCCTTCAATTGTCAATTTATTTATGAGACGGATTTTGTCCACTTTTTGGATAAGAGGTTGGAATTTTGTCTTGATTCATTTTTCTGCGACTTTTTCTGCCTGTGACCCTTTTTTTTAACTAGTTTCGTGTTTTCATGAAAAGCTTATATGTATCATTACTTATTTTTCATTAATTCGTATTTTTAGAGCTGCTCTCATACGCCTTTTATTTTAACACTATCTTTGGCATTTTCGACTTTCGGAAATTCCTCAATATTGAACACTGATTGAGGACCATCGATAGAAAAGATGTTAATTTGCAATAATAAGCAGTGGGTGTGTTACAATGTCAGTGAATGTCTGTGACGAGACGAGTTTGATATTTCTTGTTCTATTAGGTGCAAATATTCAAGAGAAACTAAAAAATGTTTGGAAAAGCAGGAACTCTAAGAGATGGTTGCTGCAAAATAGGCACTGAAGAATTCAAATAGAGAAACAAAGAATCAAGCACAATGGATTGTAGAATATTATAATAAACAGGAAAGTATTAAAATAATTTCTAGAATAAACGTCGGAACTTCAGTTGGAGAGTAAACTTCCGGTTTTAAAATGGTTACATATTTGAACTTGTTAACATAGGGCATTTTCCGACAGGTTGCTTCTTTCACAAATGCTTACGAAATTCTATCTTTATTTAAATTGTTCTTAAAATACTAATGCGCTGTTGCCACCATTTCAGTATTGGGTTGGAATAAAAGTTCATAGGGCTTTTCTAATGAATTTAGAAAACAATATTTATTAAAAACATTATTACTCTATTGCCACCACATAACTATTATTAATATTATATTTCTTTTCGATAGCAATGAAGCAATTAAAGTAGAAAGGTAGAACAAGAAATACCAATGTGCTTATAAAATATTGAATCGTCTGTGTGATGCATATTGCTGTGAGTGGGTTGGTCGAAGCAATATATTTGCAACTATTTGTTTTCTGTTGTCCACCCAGATGATAATTTCATATTCTGATTGTTGTTCCAGCAACTGTACTCTAGATTCAAAGAGGACTGCAATTTACACAAACAAATTATACAGACCTCAATAAAGGAGTTAAGATTAATGTTCAAGTAACAAATGAGACTTATGGGATTCGTGTCCAAACAGATGACAAACACAAGTCTAATCTCTACATCAGACGCTCTAGCGAGCTCCATAAATCAATTCAAATATTACCCGGAAACTGATTCAAGATTCGAGCAGTGAAGGCCATTTAAAATAAGTAAAATAAAACCGGAACAAAGCTGCTCTAAAAACAGTAAATGTCATGGAGCGCAAATTATACTTTGCTTAAACAAAAATTTATCCAACATTTACTCTTTTTCACACATGATACTGATGTTTACAGCTTTTAACAGACCATTTCGACACTTAACACGAATACTGTAAACAGAATATGAATGTTGTAGGCTAAAACATGAAAGCAAGAATCAATTTAAATGTCAAAGGTTTTATTTTTGTAATCTATTTTTATATCAGGATATTTTAAAAGTTCTAAAAATTAATCTTACTCGAAAACTGAAGTATATTAAAGGTTACTATATGAGCAGCATAATGCGGCTAAAAATGAAAAATAAAAACTTGATTGAAGGAAATGGGAAGGGGTTTTAAAATGAGATCTTGAAAGATGGCAAACATCTATACTATTCAAAAAGCACCCCCGTCCCTCCAAATGAAAATATCGAAGAAGATTCTTGGAATATTGGGAGGAATATCTCGTAAAACATATTTTTAATAATCGAGTGTATAATAAATGTGTTTTTTTACAATAATGTTCACTCTGTACAAGACCCAAGAGCCACTCAAGGTTACAAAGTAAAAGACAGAGTTTATGGGCATATGAGAGAAAGATAACGGTTAACTCCACAATTTGAACAAATTAAGATTGCATTGATCAGGGAAGCATCCTCTTGGGAGTCGGTTCGACAAAGCAACGGTTTGTGGGAGGAAGTTGCTTGAGAGAAACTTACAATAGAATACAAAGTGAATGAGGGTGGCTCGCTACAATGTGGGTAGCATGACAGGTGTTAGGTGTGAAGGTTAGAACTGGTCAAACTAAGGAATATAGATCGTCTGAATGGTGAGTGGCTTGCGGTATTTCGTCTATGGGAAAGATGTTTGTAGGTTGGAAAAAATTTCACACCCGCACAAGGAGGTGGAGTCGCTTTTGGAGTCTATAAAAACTGGAATGTGAAAACAAGAAAGTTCCTGCCCATATATGGTAGCAGTACTTTTGTCTCTTGTAAAAGTACTTGGGTGGTACAGGGAAATGAATGTAGCATTAAAGATTACAGGCTTATTATAAAACAAAAATGAGGAAACTAATTTTAGAAACATCCAGGAAAAACAAGCATCATTAACACAAAGATTTACCGGTTTAATCTTTTCACAAAGCTTCAATGGCGCGGGGTCCGATAAAATAATTTTGCATGACACTTGCAGAAATCTACAGTTACTCAAAATTCATGAATAAAAATGTTTTCTCATTTATTTCTTTATAAATCGGTAAATGATAAATATTGCATTAGTTTTAATTGTATTAGTTTTTAGAATGTTCTAAATATAAAATTATTCTTGTAAATAAACAATCTATTAAATACTGTTTAATATTTTTGTTGTCTATTCTCAAGAACAAGACAATGTATAAATTCGCTTTCACCATGTTTTTGAATTTTATTCCAATTCTAATAATCGCTTTTTAAAACAATAAACATTGCCGAAGAATAAAGATAGCTAATAAAAGCGATATCAGGGGAAAAACCGTCCTTTTGACGTTTTATGATTGGTACGTTTATTAATGTTTGCCAAAGAATTTCAAGAGAAAGAAAAAGAAGATTTATAGATTGTACGATACCATTTCGTGAATTGACCATTATTAACACAGTTTATATTATCAAAGCTATAAAAATGTTTTGGCCACTGAAAAAAGTGCTTTATGGAATGATTCCATCAATTTGTTTTTCAATTCAGTAAAAACCATTTTTACTGAAACCTCTCTCATATGACATAGAATTATTATAAAGGAATAAAAATGCAAGAAAACTGAATGTACTTGTTGAACAATAGATTTCTTTTTAATCCGTTTTAATCCCAACCTAAAAGATAATTCTTTACTATAAAATTATTAAAATACACAAATTTAAGCAAAAATAATAAAAAGCAAATTCTTATAAGTCATTAATACAGGAAGAATGAAACTACAGTTAAATTTAAAATGAAACCTTTGCTCTATGAAGTTCCATGAAATATTACATGGACAAAAATTCACTCTTCAACCCAACCATTAAGTGTTTTATTTCCTTAAAAAGATAGTTCACACAACGAACAGATTAAACTTCTGTGTAACTATTTTAATTAGTTATAATTATAATATCTACATTCCTCTAAACACGCTTATGCCGTGACGTCCTGTCAAGGTTTATATCTAATTTATCCCAACCTACACTATTTTTTTATTTAAATTAGATATTAAGCTTGACAGGACGAAGTTGTCATTTATCAAGCCGGAACCAGAAATTCGTTAGATTGTTTGAAACGCTATCTATGTACAATGAATGACATTTAAAACAATTTTAAAAAGACATTTTGTGAATAACTAAGTAATTAAAAATGCTCTTCATTGTCTCAAGAAGAAAAGATGGGAAAAGATTGTCAGTTTTTATTTAAGAAGGAAGTGTGTTTCCATTGCTTAATATTTTCACAAAATGACACAATTTTAAAGTCTTTTCAGATTCCACTGTTAAAACAATTCAAGGAAAGACAGCCTGATATCTGTAGAATGAAATTTCTCAACCTATGCCTATTGGACACTTAAAGAAAAATATATTGTGGCACAGATGTGCTTTGTAACGTCGTGAAGAAATCCACTCTTACCGAAAGGGATTCTTCGTGGCTAGGAATTCATATTGATTATGTACGATCCTTTGAAGATAATTGTTATCTCATTATTTGGGGATTCCTTTTCTAAATGGCCAGAGAACCTTTATTTGCTGAAAACCAACAAAAATACGAATTACATTTTTCTACGACTTTTATTCTTCAAGTTCAGTGTATCGAAAATTTTAGTTTCGGATAATGACAATGACTTCACTTCAGCAGAATTTTGGCCTTAATTAATAAAAATATTGTAAAACAAATACCTCAAATTTTCCTGTTCTCATAAAGAACAACTTCAAATCCGAATTCAATTGAAAAGAAATCACAGGAAGGAGGAATGTTCAAAAGATACATTCGAATAAGATTTCCTGTAATGTTTCCTAAAATCAAAAAACAATTTCAAAACGTTTCGGATATTTCAGCAGAAGAAATGACGTCTTTATAAAAAGAAAAAAAGAAAAAGAAAAAAAGAAAAAGAAAAAAAGAAAAAGAAAAAAAGAAAAAGAAAAAGAAAAAGAAAAAAGAAAACAAATCTAGAGAAATAAAATTGTTCAGTTGAATATTTGAGGATTGTCCATCAAAATCCTTTATTGACAACAGGTGAGCCAACCAATGAAATAAATAATTTAAAATTAACGGCAACTGCTATGTTCAAGTTTTATACGGCATTTAATATCCTTGCACCTAAATCATTTGTAATTCAAAAAGAATACTTCGAATGATAAAGATATTTTCCAGGAAACTCCGAGTTTTTATGCTTATTAAGAGGTTATAAGGCAATTTACTGGCCATAGTAATACAATTAGCTGTGAGAGATCTACAAAAAATGTGACACCTAACTATAAGATCAGAATGAAAATGTTTACCAATTTTACTTTTCTCCTTTGCTTCATGTCTTGGAAGGAAAAGAAAAATAAGAGATTATTTTGCGTATAACTAATGACTTATTGGATCGGACAATATGAAATAATTACTTACTTTATCGATCATTAAATTCAAACATTTAACTTGAAAGATGACGCCGTTGCTATGATTAATAGTAGCGGTTTTTAGATGGCGGTTATACGACATGCTTTCTAAATAATCTCACAACTTGTTGTTTCTAGTGTTAACAACATCAACATTATTAGTAGTAGTATATGTTATCACAGTTTTCTAATGTCCAATGTCAGCTCAATTCTCTTCAAACAATTATAATTTTCCGTAGAATTCTCAAATTCAGAATTGAACCACTTACCTCTAATGTTTTTCCATTCTATATACAAATGATTTCAGGACTTTTTACTCATGTTCTCAACAACTGAAACTAATATCATCTTCATAGGCTCAATTTTCTGAACTGATTTGATCGATTTTATTACTCGGTAGAATGTATTGATGTTATCAGTTGTTCATTGTCATTTTGCTTTCAAACATTTTTTATTTATACATGAAAATATTTATCTCTATAAACTATTCATTAATATCGATATTAATAAGAATTTTTAAGAAAATCATCTGCCAAGAACATTTGTATAATGACGTTTATTTAATTTGGTTTTAAATGTTTAAATATTTTTTAAGGTCTATCCGTGTGTCTGATGCTAACATTTTATCGGATCTAATAAAAATCTACGATGGATTTTCAAAATTGACTAAAGCATGCCGTGTAATCTAAACCAAGGACAGAGTTTAGTGGATTGCTTTTCAAAGGATATCAATTAAGAAAAATTTGAGGAAAATTCACCAAATTGTCCTGTTCTGAATTCGAATACACATTCAAAAAATCTCCAGAAAAATGTTCAGAAGATCCGTTCGAACAACATAGCAGGAAATATTTCCTTAAACGCACACACACACACACACACATATATATATATATATATATATATATATATATATATATATATATATATATATATAAAAGCAAAATAATAAATTTTGATTAATGTATTGCCCAATACACATAAAACACATAAAAATAGAATTAAAATCTTCACAAATAATAATGCTATTTTTAAAAAATCATTTCCTTTATACGTTGATTGTAAAAATAACACAATACTTTGATGTTCATTAGTGTAAATGTTCCCATCATCGTCCACAACGCCATCAACCACTACTGTCAGATTCCATGTTTCTTAACTTTGACAGACACGACAACTCATTTTATGCCCTTTTATCTTCATAACAGAATTCTACTGGAGATTATTTAATAGCAAATCAAATTATCGACATTCTCACCGATCTTTCTCTGAACAGTTTCAACCTCTCCTCGATTTTTGTTTAGAGATTCTTTGAGTCAAATCAGCTTTCATGTCCCTCAGTTTTTGTTGTTTTTTTTTTTTTTTTGTTATTTTTTTAAGTTCTTGGGCAAGGTTCTGATATTTTCAACACTCATTCATTCTGCTGTTTTACCAGTTTTTACCATCCACAATTTTACAGAATTATTGTTCACGGACACTGCCATTTTTTTCCTTGCTTGAACAGGTGGTCTGTCTGAGTCTTCAAATCAGCAGTATTTAAATTTCAAGAACATTACAAATTATTTGTTTACGTCGTTGAACCCAAATAGTTTGCATATTCCCAGTAAAACAAAAAATATAAATATATATATATATATATATATATATATATATATATATATAAACGCTGCACCGTCTTTTGTATTACTTTTGGATGAATCTGCTTTATTCACTCAAAATGTGATTTACAACATCAGCGTTTTTTCCACATAAAAAATATAAGCTTTGTTTTCTCTTTGTTGTGTTTAAAAATATAAATTGATAGAAACTAGAATTAAAGGAAAAGTAACCTCCCTTTAATTCTAGTTTCTGAGGAGTTTATTTTTCCTATTAAATTAAAATTTTCTTTTAAAAATTTATGATTTGAATAGAAATTCATTTAAAATTCTTAGAATTTCTTAAATTCTTGATAAATGCTTCTAAGTTTTAATATGGATGAAAATATTCTACAGATATAAAATAATATCCGAAATTTAATTGAAAAATATGTGCAATTTAAATTTTGAAGAGTAGCAAAAAAAATACGTTTCATTTTTAAATATAAACAATTTGAATTCTATTCAACTTTGTTAAAAAATATTTAGTTATCATTTAGTGACGTTAAAATCTGTCTTCTTATTTGTAGTGAGATATCGATGATCTTATAGCATAGGTGCATTAAATGGAATTAGAATTAAAAAAAGATTTAAATGTAATTTATTATTGTTTACAAAAATAATACGGAAGATACATTTGCATTTTGCTATGTAATATTTATTAAAACTTAAACCACACCCCGATTTATAGATTAAGAAGAAATTAATTTACGAGCCTTTAGAACGATTACTGTGTTTTTTGTGTATGTACATGAAATATTTTCTTCTAAATATTTTATAAGTTTTATATCTGTTAAATAATCTTTAACTCACTCATAGTCTGTGACCCATGAGATACTTCGCCATATAAGTTCCTCTGGTAGTCTGCTGGTGTCTTTCCACCTTTTTTTAGATTAATCGAAGGTCCCTCACCACTGTCTTTTACCAGATCCTCTTGGATTGACTTCTCTTGTTTATTAGCCTATTAGCGTTCATTTAATCACTTGATTTGTAAACCTTGGAGACATGAAAGCGACGTTTGTAAATGTTGATAAACAATGGAACTGCTGATCTCTTCATTTGATGCCCAGGATTTTAATCTAGTGTCAAATTAATTCCTCTGTGTGGTCTGAAGCGGTCAGATTTCCTGGTCTTTATGGAAACGTGAAGTTTCGTTTTCAGAGGGGAAATTCTTGCTCTTCCATACTTTGCCAGGTTTGGTTTTGCCACAAACTATAAATATTGGGAAACAAGCGAAGATTGAACTCAATACGTAGTAATAATGGTCAACCAGTCCCACTCGCTATCCACCACACAAAGCCGAGACGCCGTAAGTCATTAATGCTCCTGATGGAACTGTCAAGGTACGTGAAATTTTCTACTTCCTCAACATTTTTTTCCTTGTCAATATGTCCTTTTCACTTTAAACTCGATTGCATTAAAGTAACACTGGCGTTGGTGAAGTTTTGAAATATTTTTTCAAATAACAGTTAAAGTTTTAAAGTAATAGAATAAACAAAATAAATAATAACTTTAATTGCTTATGGCTGTGTTTCTCAATTATTTTTTTTTTTAATTCAGTTTTGCACTTTTAGAATAACTAAAACTCTGGGAGTCACACTTTAAATTTTAATAAGGAAAAAGTAGTCATGAAATTTGAATAAAGGAGTATAAACATAAGAAAGAAGTATTTCCTGAAATAAATATTTATTTGTAAGGCATTATGTTGTAATTATGTATAAGGCATTATGTAAATAACAGGTTCTTCATAAATTCTTCTAAATGAAAACTTTACAGTTTAAATACTGCAAAGTTTTCATTTAGAAGAATTTATGAAGAACCTGTTATTTACTTTTAGAGACGTCTATATTGACTGATTTAAATCCCGGGTGAAGATAAAAGGGAAAGGATTATCCACCCTCTCTTAAAGATTAAGGAATTTAGCCTCCAGATTAAAATATCAAATGATAAAGACTTGACTTAGACATGAAATCTATTTGCTCGGTGTCACTAGTTTTTTCTAAAAATAAAGACTTTTTTTCAATATAAAAATAATGAATAACTTACTCTTCTATTAAGTTGGAATGCACGTGGCTATCTTTCAGAGCGCATTAGCGCGTCCGGTCGCACCAGTTAAAAAACACTGGTCTATAGGGGTTTCATAAACCGCCTCTGTAAAATGTTTTTATGAGGCGAAAACTTGCCAATTTGGGAACATTCTTATTCTTCTATCTTGCCTGTTACTCCAGGACGTTGACAATCATGGCTTTTCTATATTTTCCTTTTCTTTGTAAATTTTAATAAAGTTGGTCTTTTTGCTATCTTTTTCTAATCCCTGTTCTGCTAACCATTTCTACAAGCTCGTTAGGTTATGCACTGTTTTCCTCTGTCCTTTTCGATTTCAATATGTCCTGTGAGTTTCAAATTTTCTAAGCCCTCTTTTTTCATTATATGTCCTAGAAATGTCAACTATCGCTTCATGATCTTAAGTCCAAGTGTGCTTTTTTGTTTCCATTTTTTCCAAAACTTCGTTGTTGCTCCTATGTTCCGTCCATGTTGTTCTCAGTGTTCTTCCGTAGAACCACATTTCTGTTGTCTCTTGTTCCCTTCTTTACCGATGATGAGAATGTCCAGCATTCATTGCCATATAAAAAGATTGACGTAACAGTTCAGTATTCTTTGTTTCTAATGAAATTTTCCTCTTTCTTAATTCTATGCTTAGCCTTTGGAATCTTTCAATATCCTAATGCGTCTTCGGATTTCGTTGTCGCATTTTCCCAAATATTTAAAATTTTGTCCTTGATTGAGTTTGGTATCTTCAATTTCTAATTTACCTTTTGGCAACAATACATTCTAGGTTTTTACAATTGATACTTTCTTCTCGCTTTCCTTTAATACGTTCCGTAGGAATTCCTCCAGTTTCCTTTCTGTCAAACATTTGTGGCCGCCAATAATGAATCCTGCTAGGATTTCTAATTCTCTCAGGATGGCGTTTCTGCATATAAGTCTGGTAAAAAGACACATCCTTATAATATACACCCCTTTCTGTTTTTATTTATTTATTGAAATCAGCATAAGTTCTGGATAATTCTAATGTCTTTCCTAAATACATCAAGCTCGTGTAGCATTTTCAATAGTTCTATGTGACGTACTTTATCATAATCTTTAAAACATAGGTGTAGATCCTTTATCATTTGCATTGTTCTTGCTGATATCATTGTTAGAATTTCCTTCTCACACTGTCTTTAAGGGAACCGCACTCTTCTTGCGCTATTTCGAGTCTAATTCTGCCGCGCGGTCTATTCATCACAATTCGGATGATAAGTTTTGTTATGTGGCTCATTGGGCTGATTGTCTGATGGAGTTCACATTCATTTGCAACGAGTTTCTTAGGCAGTGGATCCACCTAGCTTTTCTACTATATCACACTATTGTTGTATATTTTATTTATCACGTTTGTAATTTTGGCAATGCTGAAATCATCTCAAGTTACCAATATCTCTATTACAATTCTATCTGGTGTCTTGTTGGCTGATTTTTGTTCAAATTGGTCCATGCTGAGTTCACTTCTGATTTTAATATTTCAATCCTTCAATATTTCTGTGTACTGCAGGTCGTCTTCTTTCGTCCTAGAATAATTCTCCGGTGTATCTGAAGTATTTTTCCTTGGATTTATGCATCTCGTTGATGAGTATGTATTTTATCCTTTAATTTCTCTTATTCTTTCATGCATATCTACTTTATCTGCAATAGACATTCTTACTATTTTTGCACACTTTTCGTTGGGCCACTCCTCTTTTTCACGCTTGCATTTTTCATAATTTCTTTGTGTCTTATATTATATGACAAACATTGGCAGTTTGCTGTTTGCTTTTCATATAGATTTTACGACAAATTGTTTTAATTACAAATACACACACATGTACATATATATAAATGTAGATATAAATGAATATTTCTGAAATGGTGAAATGACAAATTACTGGGGAAATGAAACGTCCTATATATATATATATATATTGCTATTGGTTTTTAGGTATGCTATATTTATGGCGAATATATTCAATATCAGGGATAGAACGTATGTAAATATAAAAGTGGACAATGACGTCATCTCTCAAAACCAATAGCAATTACAACAACATCCAGTAAAATAACACCATCAAATATAACTGCAAAAACAAAGAAAATTGCCCACTTAACAATAAATGTTTAACCAACAACATAATGTACAAAGCTATCATAACCAATAACAGACAAAACATTACATGGGCGCCACAACAACAAAAAAAAACTTAAAAGATATTATAACTGCAAAATGTCCTTTGAATGAAAAAATACACAAACAATACAACAGTATTAAAATATATATGGAGCCAAAAAGAAAACAATATCCCCACTAAAATCAAATGGGAGATTATAAAAAGAGAAGCCTCATACAGTAATAATAATAAAAATTGTAAATTATGCCTAAAGGAAGCATTAATAATAATTAGTTTTAAAAACTAAAATAAACTCTTAAACAAGAATACTGAAATAATGGGTAAATATAGGCATATAAATAAATACTTATTTTGCTGTCTAAACACTAATTAAAAATAAACAAATAAAATAAATATAATATAAACTTTAAATAAATGAAGTAAATTTTTAAAAAATGAATTATTAATAAATAAATAAATAAATGAACAAATATTAAGCATATACACCTATACGCGTTTGTGTGTATTTACATATGAATATATATACGCACACACAACTGGATACAAAACAAACCTAACCACCCATAATAGCTCAATATATAACACTAGGGGCAAAAACAAATTCTGCTATTAACATGAAACACTAGATGAATAATAGCATGATATAAGCAAATATTTAATACACATACACTATACATTATTTAACAATTATATATATATATATATATATATATATATATATATATATATGTATATATATATATATATATATACGTTCGTGCATCATGCGTACTGGAGTATATACTACATTTACATATTCAAATAACAAAGAAAACATTCTATATACCAGACCAACCATAATTATTACCCTAAAAATATTTTTAAAAAAAATACCTTTACTATTTATGCACTAGTTTCTTCATAAAAAAAAGTACAGAGATAAGTGTACATGTGGCTGTGTACGCGCGTTTATAATGACTAAATATAAATACAGTCATATGCACATAAATTCAAACAATAATAAATAAATTCCTACAATTAATATTTAAGATATCACTAAACCAAATAAGAAAAGGAAATAATAGCTTAATGAATATATATATATATATATATATATATATATATATATATATATATATATATATATATCAGTTAGTTATGTGCCATGCATGATACACGCTTAGGCGAACATGTATCTTTCGATACATGACGGACGAGGTAGATTTTTTCCCGCAGTAAGTTGACATTTCTTTCCATAGAACTCGGTCTGACCTGCTATTTACCCATAGGTTGGGGGTGAAGAAGAGTACACATAATGTAATGGATTCGACTAGAATTCGAACTCGGCTTTCCGATTTCACAATCCGAGCCTCCATATATATATATATATATATATATATATATATATATATATATAAGATGGAAAAAGAGAGAAAAATTGTAAGTGAGTGTAAAGTGTAAAAAAAACAAACAAAGAAAAAACAAATGATCGCCACACCATACACGTACGCAAATCCGCGTAGACGGGCGCATGGTGGCACGCGCGCAAACCCACGCAAACAAACAATACGAGAAAAAAAAAACAATGATAAAAATGCATAAAAAAGATAAATCGAAAAATATAAGTATACAATTGCTGGCATCCTCTGAAAAATGGACGGACATGTCCGTCTATGAAACTCGGAATCGAGATGCTGCAGTTAATAATAATATCAATCAAATAATTGGCAAACTTTTACTTGTAGTGTGCGAATACGTAAAAGTAATAATTTAAAGGGAGGCAACTCTGAAAAAGTTTTTCCCAATTCTTTCCCTTGGTAAAACGATTTAAATTATAGTTATTAAGTGTACATGATTTAATGCTTTTAAATTATTTAAAAAAAAACTTTTCAGGTTCAACAAATAAAAAACCAATAACGCTCATCAAATATCTCTGATGATGACAGATTAAGGTTCAATTTTCTTTCACCTCTTTTTACTGAGTTGACTTTTCAAAAATGAATAAAGGACTCGTGCGTTGTAATAAAAGTAAAATGAAAAATTAATAAGAGCATAATGAATAATTAATTAAGCATAATCGATGGAATTCGGACAATTCATAGAATCTTTTTTATTTAAATGAAGTGGTGTCGTGTATATATGTAGGAATTTAGAAAATCTTGCCACCTTAATATTACAAATCAATGTCCTGTTAGATATAAAATAGGCGTTATAAAAAATTTCCTCATAAGAACGCACGAGAATTCATCCTATCGTCCGATTTTCTTTAAAGAACTTAACAACGTGAAACGAACGCTATACACATCATAGATCTCTAGATTAGACTTTTTCTTTCTAAGGTAACCAATAGCAACTCTGAATATACACATAAAAACAATAGCATTAACATTTATCATAAAAATTAAATGTATGGTAACTTTAAGCAGGATGAATCTTCAGTAGGAAACATCATAAATAAATACAAAATTCCAGTCGAAAATTAAATTATCTACTATTAAAAAAATTTTTAAACTGCTAACAATAATAATAATGTCAACAATAATAACTCACCTGCAAGATCCAAATTACAGAGAACCAATATTTTTTTACGAATTCACATGTCCTTAAAGGAATTGCGTTCCTGATCAATTCAAATTTATAAATAATTATATCGGATATACTACAACATGCCTAACAAGAAGACTCACGTTACTTCACTCTGACCAAAGCTCAATTACGTCTCATTTAAATATACATGAAAACCTACCAAAATCTATTAGCAACATACTCGTTGATAATATAAATGTAATAGCCTCATCCACATGTAAAAAAAAAAGGCTAAAAATAATGAATAAAAAAGAAAAAGTCAACTCTCAGTAATATTAACTATGAACACGGCCACAATATGCGGACCGATTTTGGAAAATAAAAGATTCCTATAACTCTAGATACTTACATAAAACAATCCATACATTCAGTTAAAAGTAAAAATAAAATTCATCCAAAAAGTATAATCTTTCGTTTCATCGGAGAAGAGAGCATTTAGTAAAAAAATATCAGGTGAGTCACTTTTATCAAACAGCACTGTACTGAAGATTTGGACAATTTCTACATTACTTTATGTGCATAAAAGTAGAAAATTATAAGAACACAAGAAAAATTAAATAAAAAACTTAACAACAATACCTTGTCAGTCATTTTTAATGAAACTTGTATAAGAGAGGGATTGCTACCCAAATACATAATGTATATGTATGTTTGCGTGTGTTTGTATTTTGTAAATATAACTGTATACATATGAGCATACACACACACACACACACACACATACACACACACACACACACATATATATAAAGAACGGTAAGATATATAATCCGGTGTTCTTATGGATATTTTTATTTTTATTTTTACAAAATAGTGCTCAATGTAAATTTACGGAGCATTAATATTATAAATTAACTGATTTAAAATATGGTTCTTCGCTACACAGTTCTAACCATGTTTTAAAAATGGAAGCTAAAAGCTTCGAATTTAATTTTGTAATTAAATTAAAGACATTAATTCCATTTCACCCTCAAGAGAATTTTGGAGTAACTTATTTTTAAATTTACTGGGTTTTAAAGCCACGTCAAAAAATCATAATTTACTGTTTCCAAGGATACAGAGAGATCCATTCATCCAGACAAGGGGTGGTTGCCTGTTCATTTTCATTAACTTTTGTTGTATCAGTTATTAGTTACGTTCAAAAAAGGGGTTATGTTTAGGTAGGGTAGGGAAGTATTTTTACAACGAATTCTGGCATCCGTTAAATGCATGTCGTCTGGATTTTTTTTTAATTTTATTGTTAACAGCAAAAATTCTTACGGCATTTTTCTATTTGTATACTTAAAGATTTTTGGGGGATGTTTAGGTTAGAATACGTTTTATTTAACAACAATTTTAAAATATTTTCACTTTTAATTTTTAATAGACTATATTTCTTTTTAAAACAAGTAAATGTATTAGAATTACTTACAGTATGTAAAATTATTTTTTCATATCAAGTATAAGTATATATATTACCAGGTCATTTTTTTTTTTAATTTTATATTTAAATATTATTTAAGTATAATTTATGATAATGACGGCAAAAAATAGTTAATTCATTTCCTCTGATTTAGAACACTTTTATTTTTTATAAACTTAGTAATATATAGTTTCTCATGTATGTACAAAGGACATGGGTCATTTAATGGCCTACATATTCTAGATTTTCATATTAATTTCATTTTACTGTAGGTGTTTTATTGGATTCTTTTAAGTGCTTGTAGTACTTTGAGAAAGGTGTTTAGGTTAGAATACGTTTTATTTAACTACAATTTTAAAAACAACTTTAAAATATTTTCACTGTTAATTTTAATAGACTTTTTTTATAAAACAAGTAAATGTAATAGAATTTCTTACACTATATGAAATTATTTTTTCACATCTAATATAAGTATGTATATTACCAGGTCGCACTTTTTAATTTTATTTTTAAATATTAAGGAAAATCTTTGATAATGACGGCACAAAATAGCTATTTTATTTCTCTGATTCAGTAAATTTTTACTTTTTATAAACTTAGTAATATATATATATATATATATATATATATATATATATATATATATATATATATATATATATATATATATATATATAACTTAGTAATATATATATATATAAACTTAGTAATATCCAAGTATATGATTGGTGTATATGGAATGAATTCCAATAACCAACAATTACTATTCTTAAAAGAGTGCTCAATACAAAGTAGAGCAGATATAATTATTTATTTTTTAAAAAATTATAACATAAATATGTTATAAAATCACTACAAAAATAGCCATTTTGTTTCAACCCCCTCGGTGTCTTATCAAGTGATGACGTTGAATGTAAAATAAATGGTTTTAAAAGTTTCAAATTAAATAACAATCCTACGCAAGGGGAAAACGTTGTTACAATGGCTAGATGGACCAATCAAAATACAAGTATAGGAAATTTCAAAAAGCTTGACAACGAAGTCATGTTAAAATATCTATTCAGATGTTTAAAATATGGGTAGTATTAAAAAAGAATTTATTCCAACCAATAATTACTAAATTATATGATAAAATTTAATATTAAAATTAAAAACTGCTAATTTCAAAATCAAAATTTAATTGCTATTAAGTTTACAACTATAAAATTACTGAGGAGAAAAGAAGAAATATATATGTTATTCAATTTATTTCTTCATTGAAGTTACTTTAGCTAATTTAATATCCGGTCCTTTGACAATGTATACATTTTAATCCTAAGAGTGTGTGAATGGGGTCCTAAATTCACGCGTAAAACAAACGCAATCAGATTCTAATATATAAGCACCCGGACATATTTATATATATATATATATATACACACAAAAAGAGAGATGTCTGAGAAATCTTCATAGAAAATAAGACTCCTCCGACAGAAATCGAACCTATATCCTATATGGAACCGTCATATAGCCTGGCGTGCCTTAACCGATTGGGCCACAGAGGCGCGTTCGGTTAGCAAGGTCAATTGTCCTGTTTTTAAACTCAATTCTCCATGATTTTCTCTAATACATTTATATCTGCTCGATGCTTATCCAAATGTAAACATATGACATCACACATTATGAAATGGACAAAGTCCGACAATTATTTTTTAAGACATTTTTTTATGTTTATAGATACAAATATTTAAGTAAATGCTCTGTTTATAATAAACAGTATTAACGCTGTGGCCCAATCGGTTAAGGCACGTTAGGCTATATTAGTCCATATAATATCCTACAATTTCTTAAAGTGTATTCCAAGATATACCTTCAATAAAACAGCATAAAACACACATATCACCACCTCTAGTAATTATGTTCACGCAAATATGTATATGCACAAAAGCATCTACCATGTAAGCAATTATGAAATCAGAACAACATATATTGTATTTTTATTACTTCAAAGCACCCAAGAAAATTAAATTTCGGCATTAAATGATCCATGAAAGAGTTGATATTCCGTTAAACAAATCAATCAATCTTTGTAGCAAGAAATCCAGAATAGATAGAAAATAGTGGCTCTCCCGTTGAATAATGAAGTGAAGAGAAGAATGCAAACAATTCAACATTTAACAAAATACTTCTTTCTGTCTCTACCTCCTCATTGAACACACAGAATGCACCATTTGCATACCACACATAGCAGTTGGGTTGGTAGGCAATAAAAAATAAGTTTAATCATAAAAAAAAATGTTTGTCATATCGAGTCCCAAAGGGTTACCCGACTCTACTCCCTCGATTTGTCTATACATTATATCGTTGAAGTTGAATTACACCGACATGGTAGCAAATTATTAATTAGTTCAACGAAAACCGTTTCAGAAATACGAGGTTGTGAGGAAGGAGACAAACAATTACGATAAAGTGCATCAGCACATATATCTATAGTTTTTTGAAGAGGAACACAAGTAAACTGTTGATGTCATATGAACACAGGAAGAGAAAAGACAATTTTGAATATGATTTCCAAAGGTAAATGTGTCCTTAATACAATATCAATAGACGCCAATTTACCAAAATTCGCAACATTTGACCAAATGTAAACATTACCTTCGTCATTTTTTCTCTGCTGTCTTTTGTTTAATTATTCAATTGTTTAATATAATTTTTATGTACTTGTGCATTTATATATATATATATATATATATATATATATATATATATATATATATATATATATATATATTATTAAATATAACAGACAACGAGTGTCTATTATGTCTGATCATGAGCTGTTCTAATGTTCGAATATTTGCTTTAATTTCTGGTGAAAATAAAGATAAAATTGTCCAACATTTGGATATATTTTTATTAAGTTGGTCCTAAGCTTTAGGCTCACATGATCCATCCTCAGTGTGGTTATACAGACATTAAACAAAGATATCCAGCGTCAAAGATGATATTTTGTTATTTTGACGTAGAAAACTGCCATGCGACGGTCGTGGAATAGCAGACGCAAATCGTAAGTTCAAGATGTAGTTCTATGACGTCATACCACGCAATAGAACGAAGTGTTAGAACAGAACCATATGTCTAGATTCATTGTAATGTGTTGTGACTAGTTTGAAATGTAATTTTGTTGAGTGTGGATTGCTTTGTTTTAATGTAGATGGCCTCTAATATCTAAAGGTTCTTTGTACTGTGTGTATGTGTGAATATTATTGTGTTATCAACTATGAGGATGGCACCGTGGAGTAATGAATAACAGTTTGGATTGAGGAATCAGGAGCCGAGTTCGAAATCCAGTCGGATCCATTACATTCACTTCCGTGCTAATACCCTTGGGAAAGGTATGAATCCTCTTCTTATCACCACAGCTATGCGTAAATAGCAGGACAGACCGGGTTGCCTTGGATGGCAAATAGTCTACTGCAGAAAGAAATGGCAACCTAATGCGGGAAAAATCTGCCCCGTCAGTCATATATCGAAAGTTACATGATCGCCTAGGCGTGTATCACGCATGGCACATAACAGACTGATAGGCATTATGAAAGATTTTTATTCTCAAAAGTTCATAGGCTGAATATAAACGTGTGATGTTATAGCTGTGAAGTCTTGTGTGCATTAATTTCAACTTTTCCTCTTAATAACTGCATTGAGTTTAAATGAATGCATAATTCATTAGCCGATAAACTTTTCAGGGCCACCCACGTATGTCGTCGGTTTTTTCATTATCAATGTCACGTATTGTTTCCCCGTGTCCCCGCCTGTTCACATGACAATTCGTGTCGTGTCTTTCCGTTGTCTGTTTTTTTTTATTATAGAATATTATTAAACTCAACACTTATTGCTAAAGACTAAAAACATCCAACAATTATTACCACCAAAAATACAATAACAACAAATGTACAACAGTTCAATATTGTGTATGAATTTGCTTTCCCACTTGGAGAATATCTCTCTGATTATAACAATTCAAACGACACATACATTGGTTAAACAACTATTATATCGCACCGAGTAATATGCTATTAAACTGATAATAGTTAAAATAATCGCCTATCACCAACCAACACAGCAACAAAACACAATAAATAGGGTAAATCCTTACCAATAACACAAAATACTACGATATATCACATAGATTGTTGAAAACGTTTAAAAGTACACGAAACATGAAGCATAAATAAACAGAAAATAAACACCATGAAATATACATTCTTCTTTGTAATCATTTCACCACAAGTAAGGCAACAAAGCCACTAACACCCCGGGGAGGAGGTACTGGGTGTGAAAGAATATAAGAAAAACATTATTAAGGATCGAGAACAATACAAGAACAAAAATTAAGATTATTAGCATTGCATTCAAATTTTTGAAGATTAAATTTGACTGGAAAGGAAGAAGCCGGAAGAGAGTTCCACAAGCGAGAAATACGAGAAAAGAAACTGTTAGCATAGAACCTACGGCTTACATCAAATCATTTCAACTGTAAAATGATGAGATTTTGCCGCCAATCTAGTTCTGCGCTTAAATTAATAGAGGGGAGTCAGTTAGAACAATTATAACATTTATAGAAAAGGCATAGAGACTACATTATAGCGGTGGGAGATTGACTGAAAACGAGCTACCAGGTCAGTACGAAGACATTGCAGATTTCTCTTTGGATTTTATCAAGGATCTCTAAATATATAGCAGAAGCATCAGGCAGGAATATTCTAAGGATGGACAGATGGTAGACCTGTAATTTTGTTAGATTCGGGCGAGAAAAATTGTCTAGCACGATACAGAGAACCAATATTCTTAGCAGCAAATCTAGCAATTGTTTCGATATAATCTTTGCACGTCATGTCACCGGAAAACGTTAGCCCGAGAAGGCGAAACACGACACTCTGTGTGTGTGTGTGTGTGTGTGTGTGTGTGTGTGTGTGTGTGTGTGTTTTGGGGGATCGATATGTCTGCAATGTATATTTCATTAAAGATCACTGTCAAGTTTTTATGGTGTTTTTCTTGTGAGTAAATAAAATATTTCTTTTTGGTAAATGCATGTAGAAGTTAACAAATAATTTTTCGTTTCGATCCCTTTGCGGTGTCATCTAGAATTTGACATTTGATGCTGTTACCATTGCTGTGTAGGTTTCGTAGGATCAAGACATAAGAAGATCATCGCTGATATTGTTATTGGGTGATGATGATGATGATGATGATGATGATGATGATGAGTTCTTCTAAGTCCCACAAATAAAGTTAACACAAGAAAAACAAATTAAAAACTTAATCGAAAATATTTATGTCATTTTTAATAAAATAGCCATATACAGAGTGCGATGGGTAAATTGTCACCTAAATTCCGCAAAAAGGAAAACACTGCTATCTCATCATTTTAACAGATATATTTATCAAAATTACACAAAAACATCTTGAAAAAAAGTAAATTTATTCAATAAAATCGCCATTAGCTCCAGACGACTTCGGAATCCCCTGCAACTCTTTTGACGGTCTCCTTATTTAAGTTGGTGAATGCTGCCATAATCGTTGCCTTTTGGTGTTACAAGGAGTTTTTTGGTCTATCGTTCAAATGCGCCCCACATGTAATAATGTAGTGGTTTGCAGTTTGTGGAGTAAGGTTGGCAGATGTAAGGGGTGATGTGGTCGCAGGAATTGTCTGTTAGCCAACACTGGGTTCTCCTGCTTGTGTGGAATGGTGCAAGTCCTGTAGCCATAGGGCCTTCCAGCAGCCAAACTCTTAACCCAAGGGAGTACTAACTCCTCAAGGCACTTGATGTAGGCGTCCGTTTTTAGTCTAAGGCCTTCACCAACAAATTCCGGAGTTCTTTTCTTATCAGTACGATCAGAGTGAGTTTTCCGAGCTGCCGTACCTTCGTAATAACCATTAGACTCATCAAACTCTTTCCGAATCATCTGTGGTGTCCTCAAACTGACACCCAAAAACTCTGAAATGTTCGTATTGGAGCTTCTGGCACGAACGCCAAGCAGTACAACATTCAGTTTCCAAATTTCTGGCAGAGTGAATTGCGTCATGTTTTTTTTTTTTCCCAACTGACCCTAGTATACTGTGCAGTGGACAAAATCAAAAGCAAACAACACGAAATTCAAAGCATAAAATGGCGAAAATTTACTCATCGCACCCTGTAGATATAAGCAGTTAAGCATGAAAAGAAATTAACAACACCTAAAAAGAAACATTGAAAATAGCTAAGGACGTGTCCAAAATTACTTGGGACAGTATGGACAATTTTTGCATTCCCTTACTGGAAAAAAAACTAATTGAAATTAATTATATTTTCCTTGTCTGTCATATTTAACGAAAGATGTTTAAAAGAAAGGTTGCTGTCTATATGCATATGCATATATATATATATATATATATATATATATATATATATATATATATATATATATATATATATATATATATAAAGAGAGAGAGAGCGAGAAGGGGAGAGAGAGAGAGAGGGAGGCCAAAAGTTTGGCCCCACCTTCTGGATTTCCAAAAATCGCCTAAAACTGAAAGCTGTGTACCTTTTTCAAAACTAATCTACGAGGTCACTTCGTACCAGAGGGACTGAAGAGTTTTGCGTTATCATATATCTAATAATAATAACAGCAATGAAATTAACCCACTACTGCATATAATTTAATGAAAATCTTAGCTCATTTTGCCTAATATATCTCGCTAGCTAATAGCTGGTGGATTTTAAATTTTACGTTAACCCTCTCTCTAAAAAAAATGGATGTTATGCATAAATAGTTTCGTCATCCTCGCTTAGTAGAACTTAGAGAAAAGAAATATGAATTAAATTCAGTTGGTGGCCTCAAAACCTTTGGCCTATATGATTTTAATGAAGTCATATGTTGTTTCTCTCATATCAGTACTAACATTAGAAAGAAGAACAAAAATTAACTTATAACATATTCACTATTACAATAGCGAATAAAAATAGAATTCTTTATTTAATTTTAAAGAGACATGTAAGAAAGAATTTGAACTAAGTTTTTTCATGATAAATATATAGTTGTGCTATATTTATGGTTACAAGTATTCAATACCAGGGATTAGAACGCGTATGAATAAAACGTAAACACCGAGATCAACACAAAGCGATAGCATTCTCTTTATGCTTAAAGCAATCTTCGGGCCACGTTTGTTGTGTTTTGGCTCGACTATTTATATATGTTGATCAATGATTGATTCAATATATATATATATATATATATATATATATATATATATGAAGAAATATAGTTTTAAGGTATGCTATATTTATGGAATAAAGCGCTCAATATCAGAGATAGAGTGTATGTAAATATAAAGGTGAACATTGAAGTGAACACTCAGAGGCGACAGACTGTTTCATGCTAAACGCAATCATCAAGCTACATGCATTATATGCAATATATATATATATATATATATATATATATATATATATATATATATATATATATTGTGGGTAGTCTATTCTAACGGTTATTGTGGCTAGTCTATTCTAACGGTTATTTTGGCGGGAGAAGTTTGTTAATTTGTTTATTATTTACTTTATTTATTTGAATTAATTTATTTCATTTGTTTTTGCTTATTTATTTTGATTTATTTTTTCAGTTTTCGGTTTTAAGTAACGTAGTAAAAATTTGTTTTCGTGCCTGCATTTTGAGATGATGTGTAAGAGTTTGATGAATATTTTTACTATGTTTTTTTTACGTTTTTATGGTGCATAGGAAAAATATTCATCAAACTCTTACAAAAACAATACTCTCAAATCAACCACTCTCCACAAAATATTCAACAAAAACACAGTAAAAATCAGCTACAGATGCTCCGAGAACATGAAGCAAATAATAAAAAAAGCACAACAGGAAAACTATCAACGAACCACCCGAACAAATTAAACCCACGTGCAACTGCAGAATAAAGAAAAATGTCCCTTAAAGGGTAATATAGTAAGCCACGTTAAAATCATCAGATAACGAATAAAAAATATACATAGGAGTAAGTGAATGACCCTAGAAATAAAAAAACAACTACGCACACAAAACATATTTCACAAATAGTAAATATGCGAACAGTACAATGCTGTCCAAGTATATCTGGAAAATTAAAAACAAAAAGCAAATCACACCAAAAATATCATGGAAAATAAGGAAAAAACATCAGCCTACAACAATCAATCCAAAAACTGTAAACTCTGCTTGTGTGGCACCATTTAACGAGACAGAAAGAGAAAAGAAAGAAAAGAGGAAAAGGAGAGGGTAAGGACCGAATCGTGGGTGTGTGACACACACACGGCTAAGAGACAATGGATAAAAGGATGTTTTGATAAGTAACAAATGGCGAAAGAGTGTCATTACAACGACAGGGAAATTCTGAGTAAAAAGAAAGGGAAAGAAAGAGAGAATCAGATATGTTTTGGCATCGGCTGTGTTATCTAAGGATATGAAAACAAACTATTGGTACGGGAAGACATCTTATTATCAACTACAGACTGGCTGGCCAAAGAAAAAAAAATTCAAATGAAAATGTTATTTCGATAAGTGACGAAAAACATGCAACTAAAGGAACTTTGGACAGATATGAAAAATTAAGGACCACCTACGAGTGTCCGTTGACCGATTTTCCTTCGACGGAACATCCTTGGCCTGCGATAATAAAATTATGTTATCAGAAATATGTACCGAAGGAAAATGAATGGGAACCTAGAAGTGTTTTTTTTTTCTTTCTTCGAGGCGACAGACTGACTGAAACTTTGGAGATGTTTCTTTTTGAGACCGTGTTTGGAAGACCACCCATTCTGATAATTAGCGATAAAATACCTGACGTAAACCACGTGTAGAACAAGAGTTATGACCGCCATTGTCATATTGTCCCGTTCGCGGCCAGAGAAATGATAACGGCGATTAAGAGGAAGAAAAGGGAAAGAGAAGAGATAATTTTTTTTTTTTAGTTAAGCAAGATATTTTTTTTCTTCCTGAAACAAAGCCGCGGATTCGTCCACGCCCGACTAAGACATCATTGGTCGAGTGGTGATCACGTGACGCACGAGGGATGCTGTTGTAGCCCATCTGGAGGATGAGTAAGAGAGGTTGCTACGAAGATGTGGGAAGGGCAGTTCATGCCCCACTGAAGTATGATGAGAAGGTGGGAGTGAGGAAAGGTTCCCAAAAATGGAAAAAGGTGGAAATTCCTAACCAGAGAGGTGGATATGTATTTAGAATTATCGAGGAACCCCCTCCCGGCGCCGACAAACTCACCCCGGTTTTGGTCGGCGCCCATATAAACGAAGCCACAACGAGCAGAGTTGAGTTGTCCCAGCAGTTCCCAGAGTCAGTCTCCAGTTGAAGCAAGCCTCGCAGATAGCTGACCAAGATTCACGCACATTCCGGACCTCTCTTCAACCCAAGAACAATTATTTTGAAGAGCGACTTAGATCCAGATCACCGAAATAAGTTTTTCTTTTGACTTTCGTCCAAAGACCCACCGAAACACCAATTTCTTAGAGAGCAGACAACTTGAAGTGTTAAAACTTGCCTAGCGGAAAACGGCGTGTCACAATCCATAGAACGGGTCGGGAGATAGATGCAGTCCTATGTATCGAACAACTAGACATCATTTCTTTGATACTTTGAACTTTTGAGTTTTCATTTTATTGTCTTTTATGCATATTTGTGTGGTATCACCCCCGTTGAACTCGGTTTGCAGTACGGCCCCAACCACTGTTTAATCTCGTCTGCCTAAGATCAATTCACAACGTGGGTAGGCGGACCTGGGGGATCAGTGCAGTTACCTTGGTAACCAGGCGTTGGAAGCGAGTTGGGAACGACGAGGCTGATATCAAATCTAACCAGATTCCCACCCGAATCACCAAAAGGTTAGAACGTCACATTTGGAGCAGCGACACCCGAACGGAGCAGCAAGGAGCGAACGGCTGGCGCCGCGGCGAGGACGTCACAATTGGTGCTGTTTAGGGACGTCACAGTTGGTGCCGTGGTAGACAAGGATAGAACGTCACGGTTGGCGCTGCGACCAGGGGACGACGTCACACTTGGAAGAAAAAATAACTATAATTACCTTCCCAGATCAAAACAAACTACTAAATAAACGATTAGAACTCATCTCAAAATGCAAACATGAAAACAAATTTTTACTGTGTTACTTAAAAACCGGTAACTAAAAAGTATAAATAAAAATAAATAAAATAAAAATAAATAAGTAAAACAAAAACAAAAATTAATCTAAATAAATAAATAATAAAGTAAATAATAAACAAATTAATAAACCACTCCAGCCAAAATAACCATTAAAATAGACTACCCACAATGCAGTAGACTCTCCACAATGCACCACTATATATATAAATAGTCGAGAAAAAAATAACACAACGCATGTGGCCTGATGATTGCGTTGAGCATGAAACAGTCTGTCACCTCTAAATGTTGACTTCAATGTTCTTATATATATATATATATATATATATATATATATATATATATATATATATATATACGTGTGTATGTTAACCTCCTACACACACAGAGAAAAAACATATATATGAAGATGGTCGTATGTAAATGTGGCAGTTTACTTGACCCATATACCAATGCATCAAGTGGGAACGCAACAACTTGTCATAACAGGCAAAACAAAATAGTACAATATACAAAGAACCATTTGGCTTGTTGACTAACTAATGACACATTTCAAATGTTTCCCCTCTTTTCATCAGTTTTGCTCCTCGAGCTGCTCGATCCCCTGACTGTCTCATAAGCATCTGACCCTTCTTTGTTAATGATATTTTCACACTAAATCTGTTCTATGTTAGTTCACATGTCGATCACAAAACAAATATTTAATCGTCTCTCAGTTTGTTTTTAGTTGACACCAATTTACACATTGTCTTCTCGCCATTTACATCTCTCATTATTTTTTCGACAGCCATTTTGTTTGCTCCGTAAGCACTGTCGCCATTTTGTCTCATTATTCAAAATATTTTTTTCTTTTACTTTTTTTACAACGTTAGTGTTTAAATATTACCAAATTTGATAAATACATAAAACTTACCAGAAAGCATAAGGTATTTTTTTTTTTTTTTTTTTTTTGCATAAAAAATAGAAAATGTATTGTATTCATTTATGGCGAAATTGTTTTTTTAGTTATCAAGATTTTTAGTAATATCCATGAAATATTTTACATGAAATTTACTTTCTTAGATGTTAGAGCCGTGAACAAAAGCACAAATCATTTGTTATTGAAAGTAGTTAATAGTCAAAAACTACAAGAAATGCGCCTCTTATCTAAAATAAACATTTTTTTACCCTGTAATTAATTACAAGTTAAATGGATATTATTATCAGATGCTTTTGTGATATTCTCAGGGAAAGTATTATTGTTTCCTATTTTATGACAAACTTAAAAAAAAATTGTATCAATTCATATTCATTATCCTTCATTATTAACTCAAATTTGAAAATTTTCCCGGTTTTATGATTGAGCTGATTAATGGAAAATTATTAGGTTACGGTGAAAAACATACGTGTTCAATAAAATTTGGTTTTCATCATTAGGCTACGGAATGATTTTTTTAATCGTTTCACCTCCAAGCAAGGTGAGAATGTCACTAGTATGCAGGGGGTACAAATAGTGGAGGTGAGAGAAAAAAACTTGGTGGTGGGGTCGAGGAAATGATAAAAGCTGAACAGGATTCAAGAAAATAGAGGATGGCGTTTGACGTTGCATTTAAATTTTTGATGATTTTAGTTAGGGAAGCAAGGAAACAGGAGATATTTCCACAGATAAGAAATACGAGAAAAGAAACTGTTGGAGTAGAAGTGTCGGTTACATTTAACTAATTCAACAGATATTTCTTTGTACAGAACGTAGATTATTACAGAACCCCTTAGATTTATTTGCTTTATTATCTGTGATTTGATATCATTACTTTGAAAAGATAATATAGTGGTTTCTGAGTACCTTCTCTACAGTTCTGAGTTCAAAGTAGACATCTTAGAATGGTTGGCATTCAAAGCTAGAGAACAATCTATGCTGCCATTTAATCTATAGCTGGTGTAGGAAATGGATCCATGCCTTTCGCAATGGCATTAAATATCTTCTCCGTGTCATTAGTTCCCAACTAGACATTTAATACTGATGGCACAACTATTTATTCCCTCTTAGTAGATAATCTGACAGGTCCGACAAAGTTAAACTGGCATCAACTCTCAAAAAGTACCTCCAGTCAGTGGATAACTGGTATAAGGAACGGTTTGTAAATTTTAATATCACCAAAACAATGTTGCTTTCATTTAATAACCATAGACAACCGTGTTTGCCTTCCATCAGCATCGATGATACTAACCTCCAAGAGATTAATTCTTTGTGCCTTCTTAGACTTAAGTTTTCTACTGACATGAAGTGGAGTAATAATATTGACTCACTTACTAGTTCTGCTACTACGTTGCTTCATTGTGTAGCGTCAGAAAATATTTTCGTCAGAATCATTCTTGTACATTTATAAATCTACCATTCGTCCGGGCATTGAATATTTCTGCCATATATGGTCTGGTGTCCCCGCTCTATATCTCAAGGTTCTTAAAAATATTCAAAGAAAAGTTTGTAATGTAATCAATCCTGACTGGCCTCTCGACTTCAGACATTTTCCCACCGCCGTGATGTAGATAAAAATTGTTTACATAAATATTTCTCTTTTTGTGCACGCATGTGTACAATTAAGCAAAAAGAATTGTTATTAATTTTTATATTTTGTCATCTTACTTTCATTTACTTTTCATTGCAATTACTAACACGTAGAGAGCAACAATGAAAAAAAATCTCTCGGTAAAACGCAAACTCAAAACTGAACGCTACAGGTTTGAGTGGAATTCGAACTCGTCTCACCGATTCTGATTTCAGCTCCAATAACCTTTATTTCGCATACGCTTCTAGCATCCATAACTGTTTTCTCATTATATATACTTGAGCAGCTTGAAATGGTCTGTCAAAACTCTGCTTCACTTAAACACCGTAAAATAAACTGTTTAATCACAGTCAATTGTTGATCCAAATTAATTATTAATGCGAGAAAATATTTTCCAAGACGGTTGGTGCTTACTGAAGCTCTGCAATGTTCTTAGGGCGCCTATGTGTTACGTTGATTAAACCCAATGACGGCTCACTCGAAACCAGTACCATCGGTCATTTAGGCTAAAAGTGACTGTCAAGATGCAACCGGTCGTTATAGCTGATATTGCAAATTATGTAAACATCGTCGAAGAAGCGTCAGAGAGGATTCATTCTTTGCTAACAGCAGGTTGATCCGTCGTAATAATGTTTAATAATGAGTAGATAGGTCTACCTATCGTCCGGTTCACACACCTTCCAGGTCTTTTGAACAGGGGTGGATGTTTAACCCTTGTTTCCTGCTTAGATTTGCTTTTCCGGTTTCTTCTAACTTCACTCTATACTTCTAACATCTCCACCTAAACTTTGACATTTATACTGTTACTGCATTTTCAGTTCCTTCTACAGTCTTTTCCTTCTCTTTCACTTCTACTAACGCCTCGCATCTTAGTGGCATTAGCGCCTTGCTTGTAGTGAATTGATTTAAAAATATCTTGGTCTTATTGATTATGCGCCGTTCAGTGAATATCAGTTTATTTTATGCCGTTTAAGTGAAGGATTACTAATAAAACGTTCTCGTAAATTATTCATGCGAACTGAATCTATCTGTCTTAGACCAGTATATGAGAAATTGAGCAACACATAGTCTTAAACGCCTTAAACGTTATTAAAGATTGATTTCATTGTTTCTATATAGTCTTAATTATGAAAAATAATCTTTTAATAATTATATGTTCAGATTTTTGTGATATTTGATCTCTAGATATTTCTTTTTTATTCCCCCGTTACAAATTGTATGTTTGAATTTAAAATATGGCACTATTTGGAGATTTTAAGAATCACAATTTGTGTTTCTTTCGCGTGGTCAAAATATTATTTTGGTGACATCGATGCATAACACTATGAACTTCCGAAAATATATTTCCGCTAGAATTTCTTGTTTTAGTTTTCTTTTGTTCCACATCTAAGTTTATGTTTCGTAGGTGTCTTAAGTTTCTTTAATTTTTTATTTTAGTGTTACTTTTCTTTTTAAAGGGTGGGATTATTTGATCAGTTCTACCTTTTCTTTAAAACACTCTGTTTGTCTCAATAGTTTAATCCGTTTGGAATTTCACTCCAAAACATTAAGTGTGTTTGATTTTAAAAATTACTCAGCTTAACGACTCCACCTCAACTACCAAAAACTCTAGGCACAATCCTATTTAGAATATTATGTCATCACAAAAACAGCCACCGGATGTATCAATCATTTTCGGCGGCCATGACAGAATTCAGAATAGTGGGCAGTTAGACGAGAGCAAATGTTCTGCGTTTCGTATTTGTTCTATGCAAATATTTCTTTCCAAATCATTTTATTTGGCTTTTTGTTTCTTTGATTTTTTTCTTCATTTTACCTAACTACCAAAGCCATTAGGCGTAACTGAAAATTACAACGCAATATTTCGTGACATGCAATGTTGATATTTTGAGTTCATTCTTCCATAGGAGTTTCATAAATAGGGCCTCCAGCCAAAATTAAAGAGTTAAAAATATCTACCCAACGTTCTCCAAAATAAACTAAAATCTTATTAGTTTTTGTGTAATTTCATAAGGTCAGCATTGCGTTCAGTCAAGCAAATAACATTTGTACTTACTTATTTCGAGGAAACTGGACAACGCTAGCTGAAGCCATAAAACACATATCACATAGCTTAATTGATGTTATTAACCAAGGTCACTTGTCACAAGAAGATCGTACGAGTTTTTCCAATGACCTGAAAATCTTTTTTAAAAAATCTTCAAACGTTACAATAATTAAATCAACGTTTTAATGTCCTGGCTATCTACTTAATATCCAAAGGCAGATGAAATAAAAGCAAACTATTGGATAACCTAAAAATATATATTTTTTTTTTTGTTTTTTTTTTTGTTTGTTTGGGTTTTATGGCATATCAACCACTGTGGGTTATTTAATGCCAAATCCAGTTTATATATATATATATATATATATATATATATATATATATATGCCAAATCTATGAATTTTAAATGCTTATTTTGTATGGAACCTTTTTAGCTCATTTGCTTGTAAATCCTAGGTATTTTTGTTTAAGTCAAGAATTTCCATTTGATAAAGACATTTTATTTGCAAAATGGTAAAAGGTATACGTTGTTTACACATCAGTCTACATCTTTGATAAGAGACAAATTCTTTTTAGAAAATCCAATATAATTTTTGGTTCAGTTTTTGCAAATAATTTCTTCATGTTCTTGATTGATTGATTGTTTGTTTTGTTTAACGGCATCTCAAACTTAGTGGTCACTTTATGCCAAAAATGATTTTGAGTGACTTTAAAAGTCAAAAACGTATAGCTGGCAACATTATGGTTTAAAAAAAAATACGTATAGCTGGCAACATTGTTTCAAAAACGCATAGCTGGCAACATTTTTCCGAAAACATTATCTGAGACCTTGCTGCTGGATGTAGTTTATCGCCGTACCCAGGACGCGGATGTAGTTTATCGTCATACCCAGGACGTAAAAAAAAAATATTTGTACTGATGGCATTAAGAGTGTTTAGTTTTAGCTAACTTCGAACATAGCTTTTGATTGTATTTTGACAACTGACTTTATCAATATGTATGATAAATGGCCTCTTTTCGTTTATTGATTCTAACATTAAATATGGAAGAAAACATTTTACATATTATTTCTTTATTTAAAAAAGGAAAAGGTTTAAACTAAAAATCAAAACATTGTGCAATTTATGTAGAAGTTATTGTGAATTAATCGAATATGTCAAAAGTGGATAGGAAGTTTCACGTAGATTTCTCACTGAACAAGGTTCCGTGGTAAAGTAGGCCAGTTGAAGTTGAGCATGATCAAATGAAGATACTACATGAGAATAACGTTTTCCAACACGAGATACGACAAAAAGTATGAAAAGTATCTAAACCAAGCTCATAAAATCACTTACACCAGCTTGCTTAATTGTTTTTAAGTAGTTAACTGTACGTAAATATAATATTTTCTAAACGATATTTGGACGAGTGATAATTTACAACAATGTGAGATACAGAAGATCGTGTGGCAAGTGAAATGCAAGCAGCACAAACTGCGCCATTTGTCTTCATTCTGATGCAGCATATATGACAGAATTGCAATGATTCCATCTACTATGAACTAATTCCTAAGAACCAAAGTTTCGAACATAATAATTAAAGAAATTAAAAATGAGGTTCGGAAACTAGTTAAAAGAAAGTGTATAACATTCTAACAGGATAATACAAAAGTACATAACATTTAGTGACCCTGAAAATTGTTATATTTTAGCCTCTGATATGCCGGTAATACAACGCTTAATTGCTCGGAACGAGAAATTGGCAAGCAGAGTTCGAATTCCTGTCGAGTTCGTTTCTTGGAAAAGGTATGCATCCATTACTTTTCTTCCAGCTAAATAGAATAATGGGTTAAATAGAAAGGTAGAGTGCGTTCTGTAGCCTTGGTTAGTAAGCAGTCAAGGATAAAGACGACTCTGAAATGTTTAGTGTATTAATGGGCAGATATCTTGTGTCAATCTATCTAGAGATGGTGTCACGAGTCACCCAGACTACAAGTGGAGATAAGATCTACTTTTGTTTTGTAGCTGGGAATTTTTCACTCATTCCATTGGGCCTTTAAATTATCCTTTAGTCTGATTTTAGAAAATTCGCTTTACTGAAAAAGTAAATGAAATTACTTGGAAGACTACAAAAAAGTTAATTACTGAGAAAGATAAAAAGTTCTAGGAGGATGACGGTGTATAAAAAATGGAAGAAAATAAAATTGGTTAAGAGGCTGTTAAGTTTTAATATGGAAAATTTTTAAAATTGTCTATTTTTAATTAAGAAATTACCTAAAGATTTAGACAATTTGTCATTCAGAAAGCATATTGAGGAGTGGAGGGAAATATTGAGTAATTTACCTAATGACCTTGTGCAAATGGATGGCAGAATAAGGACCGTGAGTATAAAGGAACAGAGATTTCAGTTTCTCTATCTCTTTGCATTTTTTCACGTGCCTTCATTCTCTCTCTCTCTCTCTCTCTCTCTCTCTCTTTCTCTGTGTGTATGTGTGTGCCTTTGCATTCTTTCACGTGCCTTCATTTCTCACTCTCTCTCTGCATCCTTTAATGTACCTTCATCTCTCTCTCTCTCTCTCTCTCTCTCTTTCTCTCTCTCTCTGTGTGTATGTGTATGTCTTTGCATTCTTTCACGTGCCTTCATTTCTCACTCTCTCTCTGCAGCATCCTTTAATGTACCTTCATCTCTCTCTCTCTCTCTCTCTCTCTGTCCCTTTCTTCCTCATTTTGCATTCTCTCAAGTAACTTCATCTCTCTCTCTCTCTCTCTCTCTCTCTCTCTCTTTCTCTGTGTGTATGTGTGTGCCTTTGCATTCTTTCACGTGCCTTCATTTCTCTTTCTCTCTCTCTCTGCATCCTTTCATGTACCTTCATCTCTCTCTCTCTCTCTCTCTCTCTCTCTGTCCCTTTCTTCCTCATTTTGCATTCTCTCAAGTAACTTCATCTCTCTCTCTCTCTCTCTCTCTCTCTTTCTCTGTGTGTATGTGTGTGCCTTTGCATTCTTTCACGTGCCTTCATTTCTCTTTCTCTCTCTCTCTGCATCCTTTCATGTACCTTCATCTCTCTCTCTCTCTCTCTCTCTCTCTGTCCCTTTCTTCCTCATTTTGCATTCTCTCAAGTAACTTCATCTCTCTCTCTCTCTCTCTCTCTCTCTCTTTCTCTGTGTGTATGTGTGTGCCTTTGCATTCTTTCACGTGCCTTCATTTCTCTTTCTCTCTCTCTTTGCATCCTTTCATGTACCTTCATCTCTCTCCCCCTCTCTCTCTCTCTCTCTCCCCTCTCTGTATCTGCAAGTAACTATCGCTCTATGTATCTAGTAAGTTTAGCAGAATGCTTTGATATATTCTGCTATACTTAATAGTTTAAGCAAATGGATAGAGGACCACAATTATACCACAAATACAAAGCATGGTAAGAAAAAAACATATTTCTGAGTAGCAGAAACAGGAAGCTGTGGAGAATCATGATTATTCATCTCCTGAAAAGACATAGTACGTAAAGAAAGAGAAATATGAAATGGTCTAATTTGATTCCAATGCTTTAAACTTTAATAATTTAAAATTTTAATTTAAAAATATTAGTTGAGAATACAAAATGTCGACAATATCGTAGAGAAAATGTAATATATTTTTATCAAGCAAAAATGGCTTTCATAAAAAGCTGCAATAAAAATGACTTCGTTGCCTGCGGATTAAAACAAAATAAACGGACAGATGACTAAAAGAATTGTTTTCTTAAAACAACACGCTTTCCTCAGAACTGGGTTTGTGTATATTTATACACGCCGCCCACATTCTAAATGTAGACCAGCTAAACTCGTCTGACGTCTTCCAATTAATAAGAGTAAAAGGAATGAACGAGGTTGAGGGAGATTTGTTGGTAAGAGGTAGAGGAGAGATGAACTCGATGGGAAAAGGTACCAGCTACTTTGTTGACCAAATGGGAAGATATTGCAAAAACCTCTCTTCCGATGTCCGTGGGGTCCTCATCACAAGAACTATTTAAACATTATCATAATCAAGGATTTTCTTCTTCCATACCCTTTCTGTCTTTATTTTCTTTCTTTACACAAATCCAGCTGTCTTTCTTCATGAACACACTTCGATGAAATTCTAATGAGCGCTATTTTTGACGCAACGAAATAGCTAGAAATAACCATGTTAAATGTTTTTGGCTATTACATGAGGGAATATGTTGTTATGTCCTCGATACAAATAGACTCCAAATTTGAGGATAACATAATATAAATAGACAAACTTTGAATTCATAATCAATCCCAATATTGTGTAAAGATCATTCCAATTGTAAATCATCGTATACGTCATACAATTAATTTTTATATCATAAGTATCTTGCATTTGTAAAACCTTAGATAAACTTGAATGATTTGGGATATAAGTCGTATTTGTTTGACGAATATAGCTATGGAAAATTCACAATTAAAAATATTATGTAATTTTCTATAACCCGGAAACATGCTAAATATTGAATCCATTGCTAGGTCAGCTGTTAAGAAAGTTGCTTCACTGTGTCGTGTTAGACAATTTTTCTCCCCTGAATTTATCTTACATATCTATATGTCTATGCTTGGAATATTGCTGCCACATATGTTCCAGTGCCCTTACTATTTACCTTTAGCTCCTTGATAAAATCCAAAGAAGAACCAGCAATATTATTGGCCCTGATCGTGTCACTCGGCTTCAAATCTTTTGTTATTTCTAGCAATATTTTCTTAGTAATTATTCGGATGAGCTCTTCGCTATAGTATCTAGACTTTTTAAATTTAAGAGCAGTACTGAACTGGTCTCGGGATCTCACCAATTTCCAGTTGAGCTGACAAGATATAACTGTAATTTCTATGCTAACAGTTTCTTTTCTCGCACTTCTCGCTTGTGGAACTTCCTTTTGACTCCATGCTTTCCAGCTAATTTTAAACTGCTATGTCAATGGCTATCTACTGTCTTCCTGATTACTCTTTCCTCTTACCTCTCATTATTAATGCTAAAATCGAAAATACCTGAACAAAAATAACAAAATATGAATTTAGAACATTTTATCCACAACTTCGAGTGCAATACTCAACAACTTAAAATCTGAAAATTCGAAAAATATAATAAAAAATTAATCAGACAAACCTTGTCGGCTATTTTTAATCAGTATGTGTGTATGTGTATATGGGAGAAATATGATATATCAGACTTATGGGAAGTAATTGAATGATAAAGCATGTAAAGTATAATTTGTTTATATTTCTGCTCCCTCTCTCTGAATATATATAAGTCTATCAACAATAACATTTTTTTACGAGTTACGTAATATGTTTTCCATTTTGAGATTCAGTTACACATGATAGATAGATAGATAGATAGATAGATAGATAGATAGATAGATAGATTGGATATGAATGTTACATCTCCATGCGATCTTTATACCATGTCCCACTATTATTTTAGCGGGCTGTATATATAACAGTTTTTGTATTATAAAGGATTTATAACTCTGTGTAAATAATTATAAACCCCCTTACATAAAAATGAGTAACAGAAAGACGTGGAAACAACAAAAGATAATTATTTATTATCTGGTTGTTATGTGGTGTTAGAGAAACGAGAGACAGTAAAACTGGGTTAAATTGTGAGTCTTTCGTCAAATATAAGACAAATTTAGATCGGAATCCGACAGAATGATAACCTAAAGAATAAATAAAATGTATAAAGTTTTTCTCGCATTTTTTTTTATAAATGTGCGTCCAGATAATTTAGTTGGAAAATACAAGGAATGTGTGGGTTTTCTTACCTCGAATTTTTGTTCAGTGCTGAAAGATAAATGCTACTATTATGACTTGAAAACGAAAAAAGGGGATGATATTTTCATTGTCGCACGTGTTAACGACCTGTCCGTGTGAACTGCTTGTCGATAGCTTAAATGCCACGTGTTTGTTGTGGAGGAGAAAAGTGAGGTCGATTTTTATTCGTTTAGAATGACTGAATTAATGATAATTATAATTGTTATAATCATCTTATTAAATTACTTTTGGCAATATATTAATTATCATTTGTATGGAAACGAAAAAATTGACACTATAATTAATTTTTTATTTATGTTTTTTTTTAGTCATACCAGTATATAGGTTATGAGTAGTGGGGGAAGATGAAACCGGCCCATCCTAGTTTCTTTTGTTTAGGGCAGTGGTTCCCAAACTTTGTGGGGTTGCCACCCTCTTGATCACCAAATCACACACCTAACGCCTCCCCTTCCAAATTTCCATCACACCGAAGGTGTGACGGTACCGTCAACTTTAGGAATCACTGGTTTAGGGTTAATGTTTGAGGTTCCCTATGTATCGCGAGGTCTAGTTTGCTTATTCATGCCGTTTGGGTGAGTCTCAATAGGAGAGATATATTAGGTTGGTGCAAAAATAATAACGTAATAATGTCGTTTTTTGACGTATTTTTAACGTCAAAAAACGACATTATTACGTCATTATTTTTGCACCAACCTAATATTTGTAGTGCAGATTTCTTATTTACGTATGTATTCATTATTTATTAAATTAAGTCATTTACATTATTTATTTATGTTTAGTATGTTACTTAATTTATACATTTTTGACATTTGGTTTGAAGATCATATTAAAGCGGAAAACCGACAATCCCCATGAAGTATAGATTCCTATATCTACAAAGTTTCTATTAGGTTGGTGCATAAATAATGACGTAATAATGTCGTTTTTTGACGTGAAAAGATACGTCAGAAAACGACATTATTACGTCATTATTCATGCACCAACATAATATCTCTGATATTGAGCACTTTAAGTATAGCAAATTCTAAGCAATATATATATATATATGTGTGTGTGTGTGTGTGTGAATGTATGCGCAAGCGAAAAGAATTCATACACAGAAAATTATTGCACATTTGTAAAGATAAATATTTGAAGAATTTCAAAGTATTTTATCTTTGAAGAGATAGATATTCACTTACAGTAATTTACTAAGCGAAACTTGTTGTAGCAACAAGGATTTTCTGAGCGTAGCTTAGCACTCAGTGAGGAGCGAACTCACTACTCATTCGTAACTGGCCCAGCAAGACATGATTGCTAACCGTTGCACCACGTCGAAATACCCAACGATTTACTAAGCATGGCTTAGTTGTGTCACTTGAATGAAAATATGGACCAATCAGTGAGGACCGAACTCACCATTCAGTCGCAAATGAACTAGCAAGAAGAGATTGCTAATCATTGCACGAAGTTTGTAGCCTTATACCTATATTTGGTAGAGGTAGGTGAATTTAGACACCAATGCATAAGCGAAAGTTCCTGGAAATCTTTGAAATCTAAAGACTGAATATACTGCAGAAAACCTTTCTTTATTTTTCAAAATATCCTGTCGTTTCAGGACATATCATCTTTATTATCCTTGAAATTATATGACTTCTTGAGAAAAACAATAGTGTAGTTTCCTGTCTCCTTTTCCACCTTTTTTAAATTTAGTGTTGTGTTTTCTCCTAGACTAGATGCCAGCTAATTCCAACATTGATTGATCATTCAAATAAGCTTGCAAATCATCACTTCAAAAATTATTATTGTCTTCCGTGACAAGGTTTATGCTCTGAGTTAAATTCCTTTTTCTTGAACTTGGCAAACCATTCACAACACGCACTGAATAATATCCATACGATACATCAATCATCTGCTGTCGTCTTTATTTTTATTTTCTATGTCCTTTTAAAATGAAGACGATCATGACTCCTTTATTTTTATTATTTATATAATCTCATGACTTCCTGGGAAAGACAGTGCAGTGTTTTCCCATTAAATCTGCTACTAAGAAAGTTGCTTGACTATGGCGTGCGAAACAATTTTTATACATTTAATGCATTTAATATTGCTGTCATATTTGTCCTGTTGCTTCTACTATGTATTTAGAGATTCCTGATGAAAATCCAAACAAGTATACATTTGGCAAACTATTATTTAGAAGTGTTTCGCTGATTTATTTGTGTCAAAAGAAACATGTTTATTACAACCAAATCAACATTGGGTGAGAAAAATCTGGATTCATACGAACAATCGATTTTTTTTTTTTTTTTGCTTCACCTGTATCTTTTTTTAATTTAAATTTTACTAATTCCAATTCAATTTTATTTATGCAGGCTTCGAAAAATCTTAAGCCAAATGAATATATAAATAAAAACTTATTTGAAATTAGTAAAATCAAAATTAAGAAAATGAGTTAAAGTAAAAAAAAAAAAAAAAAAAAAAAAAAAAAGATGATTCATTCATATTATTGATGGGAATCACGTTTTGTCTCGCAATGTTGAGTTGGTTGAAATAAAATCCACTCTCCTGATGACACCATTTGATCTACGAAACACTTCAAAATATGAGTTTTCCAAATTATCTTATTGTCTTATATATTTACCATTTTGTCGGATTCCTATTTAAAGTCAGATATATATGAATAAAAATATACAAAAAGAAAAATTATTATTAGCCGACACAACAGGGACATTATCAAGACAATGTAGGATTTATTTTGAAGCACGTGATTATATGCAAAGGCGAGGATGTTATTGATTTATCAAGGCTTATAAATTTGAGAAAATTTATGAATGTTCATCAAGTGGTTGAAAGGTCAGTCAAAACATGTGGAAGACACTAAATGTCATGATTTAAATTTTGGCAAAGTAAAGTGAGCGAGTAATATTCAAGATTGTTTAAATTATGATTATATTGTTACAGTATGAGTTGAAGGGGTATGTGCTGTAGATCATCCAAAAAACATGAGGTGATGAATTTGTCTTCTTTTGATTTTTCAACATATTTGTAGTTGTGTATGTTGGCTTGGAAAAGTAGTAATTTTTTCAGAAAAGATGAAATTGGGAAAAACCAGGGCGTAGATTTATATTTTGATATGATTTGATGGTGGCACTCTCAAGAATTTTTCTTCTGAGTAAATTATTTTCTCTTTTGATGAGTGCGGCATTTTTACATCGAAATTGTGGTCGAATTTATTTCTGTGTATGAAACACACACACATATATATATAAATATATATGGGTGTGTGCGTGTGTATGAGTAAGTGAGTGAGTTTATATGTACATCACAATACGTACAGATATGCATGCATACATACAGTGATAGATTTTAATATACGAGGCAGATATGAACATACGTTGATGATCTCTCTCTCTCTCTCTCTCTCTCTCTCTCTCTCTTTCTCTGTATTATTCTTAGTTCTGTCGCCTACTTCATAATTAGTCCAGTCTGACCTCAGCTTGTACTAACATCTCTCACCTGTGATCACTTTGTAACTTCATGTTTGATGGAGAATTCACACCTCTTCTTATTTGCTGGCCTGCCAAATAAATTTAATGATTGTCCTCAATAAATAGAACCTAAAAGGGGGCGCCTGCGATGGCAAAACTTACCAGACTTGAACGTCCACCACTTGCCAAACAACGTTACATTAGATATAATATTTATATTATTTTTTTTTATTATTTCACTGTCTGTTATTTTAATTTGATTTTTTTTTTAGTAATTTACGAAATATTAGTTATTTATAGTTTATTCCAAATTCTGCGATGACGCCTGATATTCTCTAAAAGCCGCAAATAAAAAATAATTTTTTCATAAGTTGTTTTAGAATCTTGTATGGAATGTTCCTTATATTTTGTCTTTCTTCAAACACTAATTACTTGCCTGGCACCTTTGAAAATGAAAGATTTCATATTTAATTAGTCAAAGTAAATCACAGCATTATCATGATGCCTGTGATGAGTTATGATATACGAGAGAACAACACAAATGACGAATAACATATAACTGTGACTAGACTAAGCAAAAATTTAAAGCAAAGATCGATTTGAATCGCTAGGAAAACTTGATCGATTTAGTATAATCCGTATAGAGGCAGCCAACCGCTTGTATACAGATAGAAAATGGATTGAGCAAGTACAAAACAAAAAGAGAGTGGAGTGAAACAAGGATGCGTCATCTCATCGAATTTATTCAATTTTTACATTGAGGTTATCCTAAGAGAAGTAGAAGTCCTACCAGGATTTATAATTGGTGGATACAATCTTAACAACACAAGATATGCAAATGACACCGTATTAATGGAAGACACGGAAAGAAAACCACAGTAACTCCTAAATAAGGTAGTAAAACGTGAAGAAAGGACTAACTATCAATTCTAAAAAGACGCAATGTCTGGTTGTCAGCAAGGGAAACAGCCCAAAGCGCGAGTTACGAATTGTTAAAATTAAACTCGTAAAGATGCTTAAATATCTGAGAAATGTTTTAACAGACGACGGAAAATGTGATACCGAAATCGGAAGCAGCATTGAAATAAAGAAAAGGCCTTCCAAAAGCTAAGCAAAGTATTAAGCGTTGAGGGGTCCACCCCTTTTTATACATAAGGAAATATGTGGAACTTGAAATCTTAAATAAAAAGATAAAATTACAACTTGACACAGGTTCAGACCTGACGATAATTAACCTACAAACATGGAGAAAGATTAATAGACCAACAATGTTACATACACAGAAAATTGCTAAGTCTGTTACAGGAACGCGTATAAAATTCGACGGAGAAGTAATCCTAAATGTAAAATTTCATGGGAAAACAAGAAAACTCAAAATATTCGTAATGAAAGATACAGAAAATCTGGTGGGCATGGACTGGATGCAAAAGTTCGACGTATGGGATTTACCTATCAGTTCTTTTTGTAAAAAGATAAAGTGCAAACCATCAGAAGTTATAAAACTAAAGGAAGAATTACATAATCAATTTCCAGAAGTATTTTCGAGCGGGTTGGGTTGGTGTAACAAATTTACAGCTAGAATTGAATTAAAAGAAAATGTCCAACCAGTATTTAAAAAGAGAAACGTACCGTTTGGTACCATAGAGAAAGTCGACAAAGAATTAAAGAGAGCTTTGAAAAAAATAATTAACATACTAGGAAATGTGATGTATACAGTACAAGGCGAAAAGTTTATCCACAAAAGACATATTGACCAAATACAAAAAAGACGGGTTGAAGAGCCAAGCTGGTCACCCGCTGAAAATGACGATTCCATGGATGCAATCTTTGAAGCGTTTGAGATTCAAAAACCACAGGAAGACACAGAAACTAGAAGGTCAAATAGGAAGAGAAAATTTACCGAACCTCTGATTATCGACCATAAGAGAAAAAATACTTACTCCCCCACGAAAAGGGATCTAAGAAGGGAGGGGTTGAGGGATCCACCCCTTTTTATACAAATGAACTCACCCAGTGTATACTTATACTACTGCCAGTGAAGACCCGAGAGAGCAAGACCTCTGAGTCTAGCTGAGTCGTGATACAGTCTTTGACTGTAAGAAACATCTGTCGAACTCGCTGCGTTAGCAGAGAGGAACCCGGACGAAGCTTTGCCGAAGGGCAAGGTTTCGTCCGGGGAGGTAGACAGGGCCTGAACCCGTCTAGGCGGGTTCAAAGGCTATATTTTTGGCAGAGCCTACGGGCTCGGAGATACCCACATTAAACCGGCCTTGTGCCACATTCAATCCTCGTGGGTGGATCGATAAATACCGCAAGACCGAAGAGTCGAGTCGAGTCGAGTCCAGTCCAGTCCAGAGTGACAGAGTAAAAGGTTGTAGGTAACCGGAAGAGTGAGGGTGAGGTAACAGCGTTGTAGGAGTCACAGTGAGCGAGCACGTAGACTCAGTAAGAAGTTATACAGCGATACTTCAATCCCAAAGACTGTATATATATATATATTGCTACTAACCCGTATTCCTGGAACTACTAACCTGCTTTACCAGTTTGTATTATTACGTTAATACATTATTTTCATATATTCATTTCTGGCGTTTGTTATTTATTGGTTTCCGGATTTCAACCCGGAATAAACAACATTAAGAAACAGGAAAAGTATTAGAAATAAAGGAAGAAATGCTGGACTGTCGGGCAGCTTCTTCAGAGCTGAAGGAAGACAACAGAGACGTGGTTCTTCAGAAAAATGCTGAGAATACTAATGGACGGAACACACTTTTAAGGAAAATAGAAACAAAAAGGACTTTTGGAATAAGAAGGAAACAGTTGAAATTTCCTAGGCATATAATAATGAGGAAATAGTGTTTGGAGAATTTGACACTCACAAGACATGTTAAAGGCAAGAGAAGGAAAGAGCGAATAATGTACCTAATAATAATTAAATGAATGACAGAACAAAGACTAGAAAAGATAGTAAGAAAACATTTTGTAAGACTTACGAATGATAGGAAATTTTGGAGAGACATGATCGCCCACCTTCTGAAGTGAAAGAAAAAATAATATATATGATTTGAGTCGCTCTAAAATTTTACGTCAGTTAAATAAAAATTTGCTTCTAGTTTTTGAATCAATTCTTGTTTTTATCAAATGTTGTCGTACGAAGACTAACATGTAATCTATCCATAAAATGTTGCGATTCTTGATGTCCAAAGACACTTTCAGGCATTTTTCAACCACCTAAATTTAAAACATTGATACTATTTTGACCTCGAATCATACAAACATATTTAACTGGGCAACTTAGAATATTTATTTATCTGAATTCTAAAACTGATGATATTTAAAGCAGTTCTTTTAGGAAAAAAAAACTATATTTGTATAAAAAAAGATAAATGCCCGCTTTAAAATAAAAGATTGGTCACAGTTGGGAAATATATATATTATCATGTCTGATAATTGAAATATGAACCAATTCTATTTAGTTGATGATAGAAAATTGTTGCGATTGTATTAATCAAATTTCTGGTTCAAATTTAAACATATTAATTTGAATTTCTCCTCATGATTTCCGGTATATAATTTATATAATGCACATTGTCAGAAATAATCTTGTAATTCTTTATCTATTTAACATTTGAAGCTAAACCAATTAGAGAGATTTACCGCGTGGTTGGGATAAATGATGCGATAATCCATTGCTACTCCTGATGAGAAGAATGTAGGACACAAACTTTTAAAAAAGAAATTTGCCTGGTACAGCGCCTTATTAAGGGAAATCGGACCCGGCTCACACCGGTAAATGGGCAATGACTGACACTCTGATAAAATAGCAGAATTTATGGAGAGCAAAATGTCCGGCGGCAACAGCCGTGGATTACAGGTAAGTACTAATGTGATTTGTTTATTGTTTTGTTAGTCTTTTATTTAATTCTCTTCATTTATGTCTCTGTCTTATGTCAAAAGAAATTACAACAAATCACTTTTTTTCAAATATTCCGAAAATAATGTGAACAAAACTCATGTTGACAGCCTTGAATAAGTTCTCGCTGATTTTTCATCGCTAGTCACTACTTTTTCCCATCTTTCTGGCAGCATTTGAATTCCACATCGAAAAAACGACAGGTCTTTTGAGGCTAACCACGAGTCGACCTATTTTTTTTTTTTGCCTCTTCATAAGAATGATAGTACTGCTCAGCCAGGTCACGTGCCATCGATCGGAACAAGTGATAATCGGATGGGGCAATATCTGGTGAATATGGCAGGTAGGGTAGGACTTCCCATTTAATCGTTTCTAGGTAGGTTTTCACCCATTTTGCAACATGTGGCCTAGCGTTGTCATGTTGCAAAATCACTTTGTCGTGTTTCTGCTCGTATAGCGGCCGTTTTTCTTCAATGCTCGGCTGAAACGCATCAATTGTAGTCGATAGCGATCTCCCGTGACGGTTTCGGTCGGTTTGAGCAGCTCACAATAAACTACACCCAGGTGATCCGACCAAATGTAGAGCAGATGCTTCGAACCATGGATGTTGATGCATGGCTGGGCTTACCCCACGATTTTCTACGATTAGGGGTATCGTAGTGTATCCACTTTTTTATAGCCAGTCACGGTACGATGTAAAAAAATCTTTCCTTTTCTTCCGTTGAAGCAGATGTTCACACGTGACAAGACGTCGTTCGACATCTCTCGGCTTCAACTCGTACGGCATCCAATGTCCTTGCTTTTGAATCATTCCTAATGCTTTCAAACGTTTCGAAACTGTTGTGTGATCAACTCCTAATGATTCTGTAAGTACAGTTTACGCTTGACGTGAATCTTCATGAAGTAATGCCTCCAATTCTTCGTCTTCAAACTTTTTCGGTACACCATACCGTTCTTTATCTTCAACATCAAAATCATTGAAGTGTCTAAACCAATATCTGCATGTAGTTTCTGACAGAGCATGGTCACTGTAAGTCTCAACAAGAATTGCAGCTTTCAGATTTCTTTTGAATAAAGTAGTGCAGTAAAATTACCCCCAAATACACTTTCTTTGGCACGAAATCCTACATGTTTAAGGCTATGAAAAACAAAGTTGTTTACACTTCGGCGAAATGACATACACTGAATTTTAAGCTTGCTTATAATACTTCCTTATAGAGGTGTTACCATCTAAAACTACACGCACGCAGTTCTGGGGAAAACAGCAAGAACTTATTGAACTTATTGAAGGTCCTAATACTTTCCACTTTGTCGACCGTAGTCCAGATCATCGAGTCAATGCGAACGATACATTCTTTAACTGAAAAGTATGTCCTTCGACAGAGCTACATACAGTTGTGAATGCAGAGTTTTATTCTCCTAGACCAGTAGCCACCCAAGGCTATAGAACCCTACCTGTCCTTCTATTTAACCGAGTTGGGTGAGAAGAGATGGATCCATTCCTTTCCCATGGGTATTATCACGTAAGTTGATGTAATGAACTCGACTAGAATTAGAACCTGGCTCTCCGATTCCTCAATCCGAGCTGCAATCCATTACTCCTTCATACCACACTGCATTGTGTTTTTATTAGCTTTTTCTCATTGTTAGTCACCCCAAGCCAGGCGATAATGTCACTAAGATTCACTGGGAGTGAAAGAGAAAGAAGACTTTAGTCAAGGCAAGTGAGGAGAAATGTCAATAAAAGAACAGGATTCAGGAAGACAGAATATGACGATTGGCGTTGAAATTAAATTTTTAAAAATTTTAAGGGAGCAATAAATCGGAAGGGAGTTTCACAGGCAAGAAATACGAGTGAAGGAACTATAAAAATAGAACTGACGGTTGCAGCTAGCTAATTCAACAGTAAAACGGTGACAACTTTTCAACTCTAGTAGACTAAGGTAATTTTTTCCTCTTTCTTCTATGTTCCATGTCTCTCCAGGTCGTTGGCGATCATGACTCTCTACAACTTCCTATCCGATTTAGAGCTTTAAGCAATTGTCCCCCTTACTAATCCTCCCAGTTGCTTTTGCCATCTAGTTGTGGTTTCGTCTGCTCCTCTTACCTTCAGTGTGTCCTGTAAGTGTCAAATTCGCCAATCCCTCTTTCCTCATTGTGTACCCTAGATATTTCAACTGACACTTTCTGATTCTAAGTACAAGTATTTTTTATTCTCATTTTTCTTAAAACATCCTCATTACTCACATGCTCAGTTCATGGTCTTCTCAGCCACGTTGTGTGGAACGACATCAAGTCTCTTCTTCATTTGTGAGATAATTACATTCACTGTCACATAACAGGATTGATATTGTATAGCAGTTCAGCCCTTCTTGTTTCTAACAAACTTTTCCTGTCTCTCCATGTTTAGTAGGATAGTAGCCGTAGAAATCTAGAGTAGTACGTTTGAATTTCGCTGTCAAACGGCAAAACACTACGCAACGACGCAAACAGAATGATACATTGCCACGGATAAAACAAAATTGGTTCTTGTGTCCGTTACAAGCGGATGAGTGAATAAGGATCAGAATTGTTCTTTTAACTGCGATCTTAACCGTTAACAAAAAAAGTGAAAAACAAATTAAGATAAAATGTGACTGAGATAAATAAGAGGGTTTTTATTTTATTACAAATCTCGATTGTATTCTTGTTCCGGGTGTATCGCATATCACTTGTGGGAGAATGAGAGTTCATTCTGGGTTTAAATCAATGTAATAGTCAACATAGACACGTGGAGAAAATAAGCATGCCTGCCTAGTCGAGTGAGATAGACTCATGAGATAAATATCAACACAAAATACCACATTGTAGTAATCGAAACTTAGACACTGAGGCTGTCGCTGGTATAAATATATATAATTTTACATAAAGACTTTTTTATATTTATATTCACTCTGTGCAAGGCTCAAGAGCTACTCGAAGTAGATGGTTACAGAGTAAGAGGCACATTTTAGGTGGGGGGATATTTATGGAAGATAACTGTTAACCCTGGAGTTAAACAGGTTAAGATTGTAGTGATCAGGAAAGCATCTTCGTGGGAGTTAGTTCTACAAAGCAGTAATTTCGCATATTGTAATGTGTCTTTTTAGCATTTATGGTGGTTGCTTTAACTTTTTTCCAAACCCACATAAATATGCACTTTGTTATTTAATGGCATTTGTCTATTTTGTCATTTTTTCTTAACCTTGGATATATTTGTTCACGAATGGCGAGCCTATATCGCTGGAAGAAAGATATTAGAAAAGTTGTATATTTATTGCAAATGTTAATGGAACCTATATAAAAACAAGTTTAAGGTTCATTTTCTGGACTGGTTGATACTGATGACTTCAGTGACTGACGCAATATAATCTTCCTACACCTATTCATCCTCATTTTGCTTCAGGCAATACGAAGTTTAGTAAATATCAATGTATCTTTTCGAATAAAGGAAACACCATTCACTTGCTGTACATTTTAGCATGTGTGTTATTTAATTCGGTCGAGCTATAGCTCGGACATTCATGAGTCTATCACAAGAACCATCACGATCCTTTATCAAAGTTTGAAGGACATTAGGGAGGTATTCTATATCATAATATAGCTGGTCAATGCCGGTGGTTCCTGGGCGACCAACTCGTCTTGCTCCATGGCTAGGTGTCCAGAGCAGGAGATTCCTCACAAGTCCTCGTTTTGCTCGTCAGCAGTGTCCTGCAAAGTGCATTATGCGCTCGCATGAGATTGTAGAAATATCAGGGATAGGTTCATAGACCTGTGATTTAGTTGGATGGTGTCTCCAAGAGATGTTAAATATAGATCTCAACATCCGAATTTAGCTTAGACTGTAGGGTTTTAGCTAATGTCCAGGCAGTGGCACCATACATTAACACCACCTCTACACTTGAGACCAGGCAGTGGCACCGTACATTAACACCACCTCTACACTTGAGATCAGGCAGTGGCACCGTACATTAACACCACCTCTACACTTGAGACCAGGCAGTGGCACCGTACATTAACACCACCTCTACACTTGAGACCAGGCAGTGGCACCGTACATTAACACCACCTCTACACTTGAGATCAGGCAGTGGCACCGTACATTAACACCACCTCTACACTTGAGACCAGGCAGTGGCACCGTACATTAACACCACCTCTACACTTGAGATCAGGCAGTGGCACCGTACATTAACACCACCTCTACACTTGAGACCAGGCAGTGGCACCGTACATTAACACCACCTCTACACTTGAGACCAGGCAGTGGCACCGTACATTAACACCACCTCTACACTTGAGACCAGGCAGTGGCACCGTACATTAACACCACCTCTACACTTGAGACCAGGCAGTGGCACCGTACATTAACACCACCTCTACACTTGAGACCAGGCAGTGGCACCGTACATTAACACCACCTCTACACTTGAGACCAGGCAGTGGCACCGTACATTAACACCACCTCTACACTTGAGACCAGGCAGTGGCACCGTACATTAACACCACCTCTACACTTGAGATCAGGCAGTGGCACCGTACATTAACACCACCTCTACACTTGAGACCAGGCAGTGGCACCATACATTAACACGTCCTCTTTGCTTGAGATTGTGTGGTAGGTCTGATTTCTCTTGCATCCATTTTATTCAAGGCTGCCCAGTCTTTAGCTGTGCGCATTATTACATCCATCACATTAGAATTTATCTCGATTCCTAGGTAAGTCTATGAGTTACTGGTTTCCAATTTACAGTTTACCTTATTACCTACATCTTTGTGGTTGAAGTGTGGCATCAAATCTTTCTTAGAATGGTTAGTGAGAGTGCCTCTGGATTATCATGAAATTGGCCCTACGTAAAATTTGGCAAAATGAAACAAATATTAATTAAACTAGGCGTAGAAAGATAAGTTGAATAAACATCACCAGAAATCAAGCATATTTTCTTTTGTTTGTTTTGCTTGTATATTTAAAATTAGATCAGCTTTTTAACCAAAGATTTTACGTTTCAAACTTGGGATGACATGAAGTGGAAATATTATATTGAATCCATTGCAAGGCCTGTTGAATCCATTGCAAGGCCTGTTGCTAAGAAAGTTGGTTCACTGTGTCGTGCTAGACAATTTTTCTCCCTCTTAGATAAGATTAGTCTTCCGTTCTTCCATGCATTGAATATTCCTGCCACCTCTAACCAGGTGCTCCTGCTGTATGTTTAGAGATTCTTGATAAAAATCCAAAGATACAACAATATTATTGGTCCTGACCTGACGTTCCAGATTCAGTCACTTTCACACAACCGTAATGTACCTTCCCTGTGCCTTTTCTATAAATACTTTCATGCTAATTGTTCGAATGTGCTTTTTTCTGTGGTACCTATACTTAATAAATGTAAGCGTCGTACTCGAATGACGACAAGCTTTCATCAATTCATACTTGAATTGGTTAGATGCAAGCGTAAGTTAAGTGCTAGCAGTTTCTTTTCTCGTACTTCTCGCTTGTTAAATTTTTCCGGATCCAGGCTTTTCAGCCAATTTTTGTTTTCAGAAATGCAATTGTATTGTCTATCGTTATCTACTATGCTCTTGATAACTTTCTATTGTTCTCACTTTTTCTTTTTCCTTTTTCTTATTCTTTCATACTCAGTAATTCTTTGTATCTTAGTGGCTTTACTCCCTTCCATGGGGTTATATTTTTTTTTTAAATTATATATCAATATGAATCTTAAAATTCATTTGGTGTGTAGTGAACAAATTTTTTGTATAGTTTTTCCTAGAACATTTTTATAAACTATCAAGAGATGTTTAAATTAGTTGATAAGAAAAGTTCAAGGCCTGATCCACTTTTCCCAAATCTGATCAATTGGACAAACAACAGAATTTGTTTTAAAATCGGATGAATATTACCACCCACTCGTATTCATAAGAAAATCACAGATTGGGAATGAATAATAAACTATAGTTATAAATCTCATTTTTTAAAGTTTAGTATTCAAATTATTTGTTCATAAGTTTTAAGTGATATGTTTGTAGTTATAAATGATAAAACCGCCTTTATTTTTTTTTTTTTAGAATGTACAAGCAAAGACAGACAACCAACTTTATATTTTTATTTAATCAATATTTCCAAGGATTTTGAGCGAGGACACACAAACACAGATATAATCTATTATAATAACATATAAATCTTTTCTAAAAGATTGACACTCTCCTGAAACGTATAACTTAATATCGCTCATCTGAATTTAATACAAAATTAATATTTCACAACTTTTGTTCACTGAATGGTTTATGAATGCTTATATCTTTTGTCAGAATAAGTAAGTCTAAGTGACATTTTACAGGTATTAGGACATCCAACAGCAAGGACTCTAATCGTGAGATTGGAGGTCTGAGTATAGCCGAACCACCTTTTAATTGCTGTTGTTCCCAGGTTCCTCCTGACCCGCGGTGGTAGCACCTGTCAGGGTCCCTGCTATGGGAAAATAGTGAACACCCAAACAAAGACATAATGAAAGTATAAAAGTACATTCTTATATATAAAATAATACCAACAATACATATTTACAGTAAAATTACCAACAATACCTATTCATAGTATATATTTAGTTGAAGCCATAAAATTGTGTTCATTTAGATTAGCCGCTAAACAAAATCAACCAATCAACAGATAAGACACAAACGATTCATTTGCAAATCTTTTATATATCATAAATATATTATATATTGACATTTCTCATATAAGCAACATTGATAAGGTTAAACTGATAAAATTTTGCTATATGATTGTTTCCTAAACAGGATTTATGGGCAAACCTCAAGAAAGTAGTTATAGATATTAGGACAACAGGTTATTTTTAAAAATAGTTATATTTACCAAAATTTAAGTAGCTTTGTTTCTCTCCACCCATTCTGTACATAATTCGAATGCAAGCCTTTGAACTCTGTTGACATTAAACGTCCTTCTTTTTCTATTCTCAAACTTCTTCTCTAATCAAAACACTCCAATTCCTTATACCAAGTCTAAAGATCTCTACAAACTGGCAAAATAAACCTTTTTTCTGATGTTAAAAAAAGAACCAAACGAAAATATATAAACCCTCGCGAGATGTTCTTTGTCTCATGTAAATAATTAAACATTGTGATAATGAAGTGTAAGACATGTGCGTTTCATCATTAGGTCTGAGTCCGTTTAAACTCGCTCGGTAGTGACTGGTTATAAAACTGGGTGGTGTAAATTTACTGTGATCTAAGGAATGTTAATACCTGTGAAGCTATTAAAACAAACATCATTAATATATAAATAGATAAGTACAGAATTAGATAGATAGATAGATAGATAGATAGATAGATAGATAGATAGATAAGTACAGAATTAGATAGATAGATAGATAGATAGATAGATAGATAGATAGATAGATAGATATAAATGGCGTTTTACTACTTTTTAGTTATCGCAGGTTTTTATTCTACCCAGCCCAGGGATTGAACTCACAATTACTATGACACCAAATTCACAAAACAATACTTTAACCCACTTGGGGTTGGGCGACCATTTTTTCTTTTTCTTTAACCATTTCCCTCCAAACAAGGCAATAAAGCTACCAAGACTGAGTGTTAGAAAATATGAGGAAAAGAAAGGCAGAACGTAACAATGGACATTTCATTGAAATTTTTGAAGATCAAAGGAGACTGGAAGCAATTAGCCGGAAGAGAGTTCCACAGGCGAGAAGTACGATAGAAGAAAATGATAGAATAGGACTTAGAGTTACATCTAGCCATGTCAACTGTAAGATATAGTACTCCGCTTAAACTCATAAAGTTTAGTTATCATAGAGAAAAGTTCATTGGAACAATTACCATGAAAGACAGAGAGAGGCTACATTACAGCGGTGGGAAAGGTATTCTCTAAATATAAAGCAGGAGCACTGGACCAGATGCGCAGTAATATTCAAAATATGGTCGGATGGCAGACTTATAGATATGTAAGATAGAATCTGGTGGGAAATAATTGCCTAGCATGACACAGGGAACCAACTTTTTTAGCAGCGTACCTAACAATTGATTTAATATAATCTTTCTACTTCATATCAATGGAAACCGTTAGTCCGAGAAGTCGCAATGACTCCCTTTCTTAGAGCTTAGTATCTACCATGCTGATGGAAGTTAAAAAAGGGTTCTCTCTAACTATTAAAAGAGAACAGTTTCGTTTTTAAGGGATTAAAATTAACAAGCCATTCCTTGTCCCAATTAATAACAGAATGTAGATTTGACCTTATCGAATCCATCAGACTTACTATTAAGTCAAGAAGAAATGGCTGTGTCATCAACATATTTGAGAACTAATGCAATCAGGAAGGTCATTGATGAAAATTCGGAACAATATAAGTTCAAGGATAGAGACTTGCGAGAAGAGTGGCCGTTCAAGGCAACTTTTATTTCGCGATTCGATAAGAAATATTGTATCAGTTAAAAAAATGTGTCCATAAATACCATAACTTTTCAATTTGTAAAGACGGCTATTATGTCAAACCCTGTCAAAACAGTTCGAGCTTCACCATTCTTATCTAATGCATCAATAATAACCGCTAACATTTCAGGCGTTGACCTAAAGAAGCGAAAGCCATATTACTTATCTGAAGAAAAACCCTGTAAGGTGACATTTCCAGCCAATACAGAGTTCATTTGAGCCTCTAGTATTTTGCTAAAAAGTGGTAGAAGACTATTAGGCCGATAGTTAGAAGGATCTGATGTTTCGACCGAATTCTTAAAAACAGGAACTATGGATGTGGATTTCCAACATGCAAGAAAGCATGAAGCAGCATGGTACTTATTGTACATTTTAGAACAAACACCATTATGAAAATGCCACAGTATGTAATATTGATTTGCCTGTCGCAACGAACGGCTAGTTTTAAGAAATGAAGGACGCCGGTTGTTTTAGATTGGCTAATGTAGAAGGTCGTCTCTGCCTATTAACTTTGATGGTATCGTAAAGTACTACTGAGACGCCATATGTTAATGGCAGTGATACTTCAACCGGAAACCATGTTTGTGTTAGATTATTGTAATGGTAAAATGTTTGTCTTGGCCAAGTTGTGTTAGGCTTAAGTTAAAGAGTTAAAAACATGGGTAAAAAAGAAGTTGCTGTTATTATTATTATTATTATTACTAATAATACTACTACTACTACCTCTACTATTTCCGTTATTTTCTTTGATTTTTGTTGTGTATTAATTTCCTTTCGGGTTCCAACCATAGACCTAAGGTAAGGAATGGTATCATGACATTTTCCGCTGAAATGTTTGTAAAAAACAAAACAAGAAATAATGTAAGAGCAACACATATTTTATATTGATAAAGCCCTTCCTGAGTGATACTTGTGAGAATAAATTTTTGTATTTCTTGCTACCAACGATTCCTTGAATGAGGACCTTTTCCAATAATTAGTATTATTAATATGCTACATTTTTTTTAGATTTCCATTTCAATATTCTTGTATTTTGATACATTTTTGAAGGACTTCGTCTGCACACACAAGGTAAAAATCCCAAACATTTCCTAAAAGAAAAAAAGAATCTAGGAATAATAAGACATAATGATTTGTTTTTTACGGTTTATGAACCTTTTGCATGTTATTTAAAGCCAGAGAATATTTTTCGATTGTAAGTATTTTTAAGATAATAATGATTTACGGATAAAAGTTTTACTAATAAGCCCATAGCTTGGAGGGAGAAGAGGTGAATTCCTAACTTTCCCAAGGGAATTAGCGCATAACTGAGTATAAAAAAAAACAAAAAACAACTGGAATTAGAACTCTTCTATCTGATTTCTAGTTCGAGCCGCTATCCATTACACCACAGGTACATCCTAGTTTACTGCACCTAGTATTCCTAAGAAGTCACCCATCTAGGTACTGACCAAGCTCGATGTTGCTTTACTTCAGCGATCGTATGAGAACCGGTGTTTCAACGTGATATGGCTGTGAGCCCAAGAAAAAGAAGAAACCTTGTTCTCTTTTTACGCATGTATCTCGTGGCTAAAGAAGCGTTTATAAAAAGATAAACAGGATGACCGGCATGGTTTTACGGTTAAAATACTATTACCATTAACACATAGCTTTTCAGCAGTACTTTGCGATACTATCAAATTCTATAGTTTTAACTTATCTCATATCTTATTTGCATATCAAAACTTTCCAGTCAATGTCAATGACCAAGTAATCGTATTCCAAAATTGGAAACATTCATCATATTTGAAACGACTGACATCACATATTTTTTAAGTGGTTGTTCGTGGCGCCAAACAAAAGAATCCAAATGCGCTATTTTGTTACGGTTCTGCAACTTTTACAAACTTAATTACAACCAAATTCGACACACAGTGACTCATGGATACACTAGTGCTATATATATATATATATATATATATATATATATATATATATATATATATATATATATATGTAGTAAAGATATATTGCCCATGTATATTTCTTATATGTACAGTCAACGGCAAAATTATGTGTACACCAATAATAATAATAATAATTTTATCCATTTCTCAGAATCTAATGCCTTTGTTCTTTCTCAACGGAAATAAAATAAAGTTGAACTTTGTGGGCGGAATTTTTTGGGCGTATATGTTATAATACTGATATTTTCATTACGCATGACTAAGAATAACTATTACAAAACTCTATGAAAGCCTTCCGGTGAAAAATGGGAATGTGTGCAGCTTAATGTTGTCTACTCAGAAGTCTGTGCGTGGCTGATCTCCAAAATGTTGATATATTCCACGAAGACACAAATGGTAGTTGCTACCCTAGAACTTCCAGATCTGTACAATACGAGTAACACTTATGATGGAAACACTGAAACATTTGTACTCTAATGATGTTGAGGTGAAAGAGACAATATTCACATTGTAAAGAAAGCAACCATGAAGAAAGTACAGGATGCGATGGATAAATTGTCTAGATGGTGTAAAAATAAATAATAGCATCTCGTTTTAACAGATATATTTACCAAAATTACACAAACATATCTTGAAATACTAAATAGTAAAATTATTCAATAAAAGCACCATTGGCATCAACCACCGCATTCAGGCGACTTTGGAATCTCTTGCAACTCTTCTGGGTAGTCTCCTTGTTTAAATTGGTGAATGCTGCCATAATACTTGTCTTCAGTTCATCTTTGGTGTTACAAGGAGTTTTGTTGATCTGACGGTCAACTGCACCCCACAGAAAATAATCCAGGAGTGGAGGAGTAGGTGGCCAGATGTAATGGGTAATGTGGTCGCAGAAATTGTCTGACTGGGTTCTCCTGTTTATGTGGTATGGTGCAGAGTCCTGTTACCAGACATAGGGTCTTCCAGCATCCACTCTCTGGATGCACTACCTCCTCAAGGTACTTGATGTAGGCCTCCTTGTTGAGGCTGAGGCCGTCACCGACAAATTCAAGAGTTCTTTTCTTATCAGAAAGATCAGAGATTTTTTTCGAGCTGCCGTACCTTCATAATCACCATTAGAATCATCCAACTCTTTCAAATTCATCTGGACTCTCCTCAGATTGATATCCCAAACCCCTCAAAATGTTTGTATTGGAGCTGCCAAACAGTACAGCATGCTGTTCCCAAATTTCTGGCGGAGTGGATTGCGTCAGGGTGCTCGTTCTCTCACAGACGATACTTACCTGACCCTACTGTATAGTCGCCAAAATAAAAATAAAATTAAAAAAAAAACAAAACAACGCGCACTCACGAAATTAAAAATATAAAATGGCAACAATTTACCCATCGCACCCTGATATATGCCCGAATATATACGTCTCTATGAAAAGTTCGAATATATCGATTAAAATGGAAGTCGACTGTGTTGATGAATGGATTTGGAATGCTGGGAATCTTCTGTTCATTTTTCTATACTTTCTGTGCTTGTAATGTTGTTAAAGCTATTGTAATTAATGAATAAATATTAATTTTGACCTATCGTCGTAGATAGAGAAATAGATCAAGATGTGCCTTCATATTTAAGACATCCAAACACTGTGAATGGACTTCAAATTCTCGTTGCTTTGGTGTTAGGGTGAATGTTGTGTGGGGAGCGAAAATGTTATTGGTGCGGAAAATCGAAACCGAGTTCAAATTCCGAACTAGGCTTTTGCGTTCATTTTTACACTAATGATTTTGGGAAAAGGAATGAAACTATTGCCTCTGCCTCCCTAATTGTGCCAACTCTGAGGTAGACTGAACTCTTTAACATTGGATAGCAGCCAGTCGAGAAGTGTTAATCTGAATTCAAAAAAAGTGAAGAAAAAACAGGAATCTACTCCATTATCTTTCTCAAGAAGTCATTTCAATTTATATATAATAAAAAAGGAAGAGCCATGACCACCTAAACATCTGCTAGAAGAAATATGGGCAGATCATATATTATTGGATACCAACGGGACTCATGGAAATATTTACTAGAATCAAGTGCTTAAATTATCGAAAATCTTTTAATAATATTAACAACATAACAACTAAAGCTATAGGGCAGTTCAATTATATCTGCGGAGACACTAACCAAGCAATGTTGGAAAACAAGTAACAAAATTTATATTCAGTGTTTTTTGGGGTTTTTTTTTCTCTATATCCATACCTTTGGAAACATTTAATCAATAAATCCAGTACAATAAGTGATTAACAACAATAATTAATAACTTGTTTTTAATTATTCGCCCCAAGCAACGCGATAATGCCACTAAGATACAAGATGTTACTAGGAGTAAAAGATTAGGATTAGGTTTCCGGTTTATTCTAAAGTCTTCTGACTTTAGAATAAACCGGAAACCTAATCCTAAGTAGGGAAGAGGAGAATGGTAGGAGTGTGGACTGGACGATAGGCGAATCTATCTACTCCTATTAATTAATAATAGAATACACTATTTACATTGTTCGGACTACCGTCCTCAACTTTGTTGCCATATTTATCACAACGTTTCGGCTGTTGTACGCTCCAGCCTTCTTCAGGTGGTTGGAATGTCGAACTGAAACCTTTATTTCGCTCACTGTGGCAGACAGTTCTAGTACCATAAAATACAAAAAGTATAAACAAATGATTAAAAAAAATTCCAGATTTCCAAATCTCGTTATCAACATAGCCTCCTTTCTTTTCAATCGATATATTTCAATTTTGAATGTGTGCGCATCTTTACTAAGTTAGCGGAAATATCCGGACTGCTTTCTCTGTTACGTTTCATCAGGATATCATCCGAGAATTGCTGTACTCTAAGAGCCTTTTTAATAGACACTAATCATTTTACGCAGCTTCAGAACCTCTTGAGCAGCAACCACTCTCTGCTACTTCATCGTATGTATCAGCATTCTGTGAAACCACTTAGTAGATATCTGTCTATATTTCTGAGGTGATTTATTATGTACACTATTTACATTATACGGACTATTGTCCTCATCTTTGTTGCCATATTTAGCACATGTGCTAGGTCACAATAATCTCCTGAGCTGACCAAGCATACAAAAGAATACAATATGGAAACCAGTGATAAGGAGTGTCAGAGTAAAGCGATAATAAAAACGAAAATTGCAATATGAGCTCTGGTAAAAAAAATGAAATGATAACAGCAAAAATTGCAATATGAGGACTGATAAAAAATGTTTTCAGTAAATTTTCGATATCTTGATCCATTTTTGACTAGTAATTATGACACCTCATTAAGGATTTCATTCTAGAAATTCCTGGATGTCCTTTGTGAAATTCTTTTAACATACGTCTTTGCAATTATGCTGGTATCACCACTCTCTTTGTGTACATTAGCACTTAATGAAAATGCATTATTTCCAATAATATTTTTTCCTTTAGATTTTAATTTCTCTTTCATTTTCATTATAAAGTCGTCTTTTCCTGCCTTAATTTTTATTTCCTCCAATGTTGGAAAGTTTTCTTACAGCGTTGTATATATATATATATATATATATATATATATATATATATATATATATATATATATATATATATACGGTTTTTCCGACATCATCAAATTTTTGCATTGAATAATTAGCATAAAAACAAACAAACAATAAAATAATTTTTAAAATCCATAGTCCTAATAAATAGTTTAAATACCCTACAAAAAAAGATAACCCTTTATGAAGTCGTCAAAAAACAAATGTTACGGCAGTTTTTTTTATATACACAAAACCCTTTCAGAAAAAAATAGAATAAAAAAATAAATAAATCTCTATAGACACGTAAACCAGACTAGGCGAAATCATCTTCCGTTTTAAATTTAGACACCCCAACCTTACCCTGACTTGACATCTATGAAAGTAACTCTATACTGATACAAATTATTAACACCCTACACCCCTTTCTATTTAAACAATCGCTCTAGCCGTTACCATGGAAATTTTGATTTCAATAATGAATTTGCTATTAAAACACGTAAATTTCAGAAATTAGTTATTCCCAAAAAATTCCGCTTGAAGATGGAACAGAGCTTACTTTAATTCAATTTAATTCAAATAATTATATTGAAGTCTTCGGCTCTTGTTTTGAAACATCAGAACTCTTATAAAGCGTGTTGGAATCATATTTTTAAATAAATAATTATATTTATGCTCTACTTTTGTATCGAGCACTATTTTTGTAAAAATAATAACAAAAATGCTAAAGAACTTCGGATTATTTACCTAACGAGTTCTTTCCTATTTTCTATATATTTGCACTTGCACACACACACACACACACACATATATATATATATATATATATATATATATATATATATGTATGTATGTATGTATGGTAGAAATTCCATTTTACAATTGTAATTCAATAGAATAGAATAGTTCCCCTATTCGCTGTATGGGTAGGAACACCCTTTTTTTTATTCTAATAAGTACAATAATGGGCGATGGTCTGTCTGTAGTATGAATTCTCTACCATGTATGAATTTGTGAAACATTTTCATGTTAAATATGATGTCCAATGCTTCCTTTTCTGTCAGGTTGTAGCTTCTATCAGCTAAAGTTAATGATATTGAGGTATGAGCTATTGGTTTAGTTGTTCTGTCCTCATATTTGTATAGTATCACTGCTCCGATACCCGAATCACTTGCATCCAATGCAACCACAATCTTTAATTTATGGTCAAAATGAGCTAGTGACAAATCTGATGTTAAGACGTTCATAATCTCTTCCAAAGCATTTTGACCTTTTATCTATCCAATTCCATTTCATATCTTTCTTCAGCAAGTTATTCAAGGGTGCTCTTACTTCGTGCATATTAGGTATATATGTATGATAATATCAACATCAATGGATTATTTAATGACAAGCTTTTTAGGATAGGTTCGTTTGAATAGAATATCTGTTATTTTAAGAAAACAGTTTGTAGATTAGGTTTCATTGACGTATTTTTGTAAAGAGGTTTTTTTGTCGAGTCATTATTGCTGGTAATATTTTTTTTACAAAAATGTATTGCTAGTAATATTTTTCCCAAAAATGTTATTTTGGTATTTTTACTATAAAAATCTATTTTTATACTCTCATAGTGTTCTAATCTCAGTTTGGGGGGTTAACTATTTGCCCCTATTTGGGACTCTAACAGGTGCTGCCACCCTGAACCAGAGTGGACCTAGGAACAACAGAAACTAAGCTCCTCAAAACCTCCATCCTTGCAACCGAGTGTAATTTATCGTTATGCCCAATACAAATGCACTTTGCATTCAGGTTTTGTCATAGTATCGGAAGCTTTATCTCGAACAGAATATCCCTATTTTTCTTCATAGCAGGTAACCATAGTATTTCCTTGCAGTTTCCTACTAACAGTAGCAATGTTAGAGGTGCACACAAAAGAAATCCCCAGTGACCTGTATATAAAACTTGCTAATTGCAATGAAAAATAAAAACACATGTTACACGTCATCCTACGTCCTGATGTAACATTATCGTTGTACTGACTAATAAAATCGCGAGACTTTATCTTTTATACGTAACATTATATTTTATTCAACTCTGAACTTCGTTAATTACTCTCGACTAGTGTGCGGCTTGAAGCCCTCATGCGAACCTGACCATTACATTTCTGCCCGCAATGTCTCGGTCCTTGTCATACTGCTAATGTTTATATATATATATATATATATATATATATATATATATATATATATATATCTTGCTAGGGTTCTTTCCCATGCACACATTCCAGTGACAGCCAGTGCGCATGAGTCAAATGTGTGATCATCTTCAGGCCAACAGGCATGAGCTGGGATGAGCCACACACTACAGTTTCATTAACATTATGTATATCGAAAGAGTCGAACATTTTTATTATGTTGTCACACATGAAATGACACATTTTATAGAAAATATTAAATAAACTAATTTATTTAGTTTAAATAGACACCATGTTGATGAATGACTTTTCCCCAATATATCTCTAAATTCTTGATCCCATTTTTAAAAAAATTCTCATCTTTTGATGTGATAAACCATTCAAATGCTTCGATTACCTCTTCCTTATTGGAGATTCTTTTATTGCATATGAAAAGCTCAAAATGCTTAAATAAGTGATAATCAGTAGGAGAGATATCAGGTGAATATGGAGGATGAGGCAAAATTTCATAATTCAGGTTATACAGCTTTTGGACAGTTGATTAAGAAGCAGTGCGGCTGTGTAGCAAAATTGGACCATCCCTATTCACAAATTTAGGATGTTTCTTTTTCAATTTTTCATGCATACACTCAATTTCTTCACAATACGAGGTTGCTGTTATTGTTTTCCCTTGAGGCAAGAATGAGTAATGAAGAACTCCTTTAAAAGACCACCATACAGTAAACATTAACTTTTTAGGGTGCAGTGGAAGTTTTGGGTATTATTTTGATTATTCACTTGCATCTAACTACTGGCCTACTCTCTTACTGTTGTCAAAGGGTATCCATTTCTCATCGCATGTAATGATTCGATGCAAAAATGGTTCTTTTTTCCACTGTATACTCATACAGTAAGATTACTCAATATTGTTTCATTGTAATCATTTTCATTATGCTTATAAACCTTCAGACTAACCTTTCCAAAAATGTCTTCACAGACAAAATACATTTAATAACGCTAGCCTATCTAATTATTATAAGAATATAAATATTATGGCCGATCTTTAAATGAGATGTCTATCATAAAAGAAAAGAATATTCCAGCTAAGAAGATCCCGGTGAACAGCCATAAGTGTTGCATGTATCGTTAAAGCGGAAATAATAGAAAATTTAACAAAATTAATGAACGAAAGGCTGACGGAAGTTAAAGAATATCAAGGATCCCATATGTGTTGTAAACTCTAATTAGTTAAAAGTATATACTACTATATCTCTAACAGTTTAGTCTTCAATGTCATTGGTATTTAATAGTTCGCCCACGTCGCAGCTGGATGTGACACAGGGTCAAGGTTTAAAGTGGGTCTAACGGCTGCACCGAACAAAAATGCACAAGCCCCCTCGGAACTTCCCCTTTTGGGGACGCCTCAAGCACTGGGCAACAAACCCAGCCTCCTTCTGGGGATAAGTACTACCTGAGGGAAAGCCCCTGACGCTTAGGCTAATATTCAAAGAATATGAATCCCAATCAAAGGCTAGGATTAGTGATATCTACCAGTTCACCCACTGGAGTTTGTGCATACCAATCCCAGCCATGGTCAGGATTAGTTTAGGCTCCAGCTGTATCAACTGATATTTATAGGGAGGGGCTTTGAATATAAATACAACACTAAACAAAATCGCAATATAATTTATTCGGGTATATAAGATACTGTATTAAATATATATTTCTATGGCTTATGTCTTTTTTGGATTTATTTTTAAATATAAATGCATGCTGCACTTAGTTTGTCGTCATAATAAATCATGACAACACCAAAACAAATTATCAATATGCTTTTAACAAAGATATATATTATAAAATGAAACTCACTTTATATATTTCTTATATTTACTTACTATCAAAGAAACACTATACCTAAGGATGAAAATGAATTTTTAAAAAAAGAAAAATCTTTCTTGAAGCTTCTATTTTAGATTTAATTTCAAGTTAATAGATTAAATTTAATATTTCCGATAAGCAAAATACTTTATTCTATTTCAAAACTAATTTAAATTGAATGGAATGCGTTTTCATTTTGAAATCACTAAAAATAACTGATTTCAGCGCCATTTTTATCCATCTACCATCACAATGATAAATGATAAATTCTCTTTATTAAAAATCTTTCAAAAATGAAATAAACTTTACTGAAACTTTATTTGAGGAACATTAGCTGATTTAAAGTTTAATTAATCTGATTTGAAACAAATATTACTTATATGTATTAAGATTATTGCAGAAATGCATTTTTAACACCGTGGTAGCTGTTTATTTAAGGTGTTGAAAGATTGACAGCTTGACAAACAGACAAAAAAATTATATCATTTTTTCTACGGTGGATATATCCGTAAAAATTACTTGAGGAATAGTACGAGAACGGCTTTTGTATATATTTTTATATATATTTAACTACCTAGTAATCTGAACAATTTAGGAAAATATCCTCCATAATCTAATGTTTTATTGAATTTTTACGTTTTAAATTTACTGTGGTTATTGCTCATATTTTTTACAATGTCGTGTATTTACAAAAGTTGGCACGTTTATACACAGAAAAATTTTTCAAAAACTAGGGATTGATGAATTGTAATAAGTTTTCTATTTATAATTAGTAAATATAGTTTTTACTCATATCATATAACCGGTACAATTTCTGTATTAATATACAGAAATTTAAAAGATTTAAAACCTTAAAAATGAAAACAATTCTCGTAAAAAATCATTATTCATCAAAAAATTTTTCTTAAGACATATTTATTCACAATATATCTTATTCATAAAAGCAATTAAAAGCTTTTTCTTATTAAATAATGTCTAGTTTTATTGCCTTTTTATTTTCCCATTCATAACAGGTTATCCAATAAGTGAGGGTCATGTTTTACAAAAAAAAAAAAAAATGAAATGATGATTTTGTTTCTCGAAGAAGTTCTGCGTATAACTAATATGAACATTAAGCTGTACGAAATTTCATAAAATCAAATATGTGGCGGTAGCAGATGTAAAAAAATGTTTTTATCAAGATTTAAAAAAATAAAGATTTCTGAAACAATTTCATTTATTTGTAAATAAGTCTTGAACGTTTTATTAAAATCTGACAAATATTTGATTTTTGAAAGAATTTCTAAATCACTTAAAAAAAGACGCTAAAATTTCCTATACTAATCTTTGATCCCCGGTTGATGCTAGAAAAACAAAGATTTTTAACCAGAATTTCGAACGTCTTTTTAGGATTTAAAAAAATATAATTTAATAATCAAGAAATGCTTTCGTCTTTCCTTTTAATAATAACATAAAGGTTTTGACGCTAAAACTTTGGATTGATCTACGTTCACGGAGGTTGTGAAGCCATTACTTAGTGAGTATAGCTTACCAGTGGTTGACTGGATAAAGAACAAATCACTTATTCGACGGGACAGACCATGTCAGTACTTTTTAATTAAGCTTCTTTGGATAAATATTTGCTGGAGACATGGACCAAGTATTCACAGCGATGAATGGCGAGTTTGCAGAGATATCGCTAATAAACCAAACTACCAGAGCTTATTTATATCAGTTCATGTGGATGAAATGAAGCCTCGAGCAACGACCACATAAAAAGGTATTATCGGTGGAATTCCTTTATTTAAAAAAAAATCAAACACTTGCGAGAGACATACCGTTAAAAAGATGAGAGGGGAGTAGCTTGGTATACCAACGGATGATGCATGAAAGCGGGGGCGGAGGCAATTTCTAGTCAGGGGGTGCGAGTATACAGGCGGGGTGCGGTTATAAAACTGCAGTCATGTACACCCGGGCAACGCTAGCTACCTCGGCTATTAATATCTGAAATAGTGTAAAGAAGAATTCAACAAGACAAAATTCTGATTACATACATAGGCCCACTCCTCAATACAGTCTTGTATGCCTACATAGATTCACAAATATGTGACAATCGTATCCGCCAATTCAAATAGACGATATTTTTTATAGTTTATGTTTCCATTTTATATGACTAAAACTTACTCTGCTTCTATAGATAAAATGAAAAAGTTCATCAGGAATACGTTAATGAACACATCTAATTAGCCTTATTTTATATACTAGTCTATTAAACAATATGTTCAGAATTAGCCGGCTTTCTTTGAAATTGTTTAACATGGAGAAATACATTCAACAAAGTTAAAACAAATTTATCGGCATGATTAAACGTCATTTCTTTCATTTTCTTTAAATAAAATCAGACATTGAATGTTGAATAAATAGTTTTTTCTTAATTATAATTAAGCTGGCAACTATGAACTATGAAAGGAAAGCAAGTTAACCATGATGAATTTGATGAATTTTAAAAATCTAATTAAACTTCATTGAGAACTATGATTGTTTCCTGTGAACTCTAAATAGTTAACCATGGACTATTATACTGGAAGACTAACCTCTGATTTACTATAAATATTAGAAAAAAAAAAGGTCGACGTTAATGACTTTCACCCTCATTGCTGACTCAGCCACAATCAACCAGAAGAGTTGATCACAGGGCAATCATTATAAATGACACACTACATGATTTTAGTTTCATTTTCAAAACAGTAACGTTAAAGAAAATGACGATTTATGATAATAATGAAAAATGTCTTAACAGTGGTGCAGTGGTTAACAAATTCGACTTGTAGGAGATTAGTAGCGATTTCGATCATCACTGGGTGCCCCATAGCAGTGGCCTTGTGTAAAAACTAATTTATGCTTAATAAGTGACAGCGTATTTCATAAATTCCATCTAAAATTTGTGCGAATCTTTTTTTTTGTTATTCAATCTTTGTAGACATATATACTAAATTTGATCCGATGTCAATGTTATTCCCAAAATGATCGTCTGCGTTCAAGGAAATATTTTATATAATACTGCATTTTTTTCCACAAAAAACTTTTAAAGAAAAAAAAAACCCTTACACCTTCGTATTCTGTTTGAATGAAGATAAAATATTTCGTCTCTTTATTTTGCCACCATTTAACCGACTAAAAAATGTCTCTTATCTTCATTTCTCACTTTATATATTATTCACTGATAATCATGACTTCCATTAATTTATGCACATATACAGAATAGTTCCGTTTCAAGATAATTCAAATATCTTTCGTCTACGTGAAAAAATCGAGAAAACAAGATCAACGCATTAGGAACTAAAATTATGCATTATACTTGTTTAAAAATGCTTTCTTTTTCCAAGGAGTTAATATTTCTCGATTGTAGATCAAAATTGATTTTGAAATAAAGTAGCAATGATACCCAATATTGCCTGAGCCAAATTCCTTCCGTTGCTCTACCAAATTAAGTAGTCGTTTTCGTTAATAGATTTACGCAAGTCCTGAAATGATTATAACAAAATTCTAGCAATTAAACTCGTTCGATAGGCTTAAGCATGTGGCCAGTAGGCGTCATGAGGCTAGGGATAGGTGTCATGACACGATGGTAAAAGTCAGTAGCGTATCTAGTGTGGCAAGTTGGGCATGTGCCATAGGCGCCATTTGCCGTGGGAGGGTCACCACGGCGCCATAGAACAAATCATTTGTAGAGCAATATTCATTAGACATTAACCACTAAACCATCAGGCAAAATTCTCTTATATTCGATGTTGAACGGTTGTGATTGACAAATTTGCATCAATGAAAGCAAAGAAGGTTCGGTTTTAGGCCAAACAAGCACCTTTTTTACTAACCTGTTTCCACTTTGTCTTCTCGCAGAAGTAATAGAATAACTTATTAAAATAAATCTTATTGTTGTACTATTATACTTCTATGGCTTACGGCTATATCACGTTGAAACACCGGTTTTCGTATGAATATTGAATTTAAGAAACGTCGAACCTGGTCAGTATCTAGATGAGTGGCCAGAGGCGGGAAGATGACTGTGTGGTTTGACTAAGTAATAACGACTCAGAATTGAAAATCCGAGTTCCAATTCCAGTAGGTTATAATAACATATATAATAACATTTATGCGTAAATACCCTTGGGAAAAATATGAATCCACCTCTTCTTAACTGCCAACTATGGATTAATTAGTAGTACTTTAGGAAATCATTATTATTTCCCAAAAAATATTACAATCTAAAAATATTTTCTGACTTTAAATAATCTGCAAAGGGTTGATAAGCCGTAAAACACAAATCAATCAAAACATTCATAATTTCTCATTTAAAAATTTATTAAAATATTCGTCTTGTCGTCGAGTATTTTTTTATTTTTATTTATTTATTTATTTATTTTACAATAAGGTTCACTCTGTGCAAGGCCCGGATGTCACTCGCGGTAGACGGTTACAGTGTAAGAGGCACAATTTCTGGGGGTAGGTGGTATGATAACGGTTAACCTTGAACAGGTTAAAATTGTAGTGACCAGGGAAACATCCCCTTGGGAGTCGGTTCCATAGAGCAGTGATTCCTGGGAAGAAGCTGTTTGAGCGAAACTTCCTTCTCACCAATGGAACATGGAGGGAATGAGGGTGGTTTGCTACAATGTGAGTGGCATTGTGGGTCCTGGCTGTAAAGGTTAGAACTGGTGGAAACAAGGAATTCAGTTTTTGCCCAAGCATTTTCCATGGAATTAGCAATAGAGCAGTGAGAATAGTTGAAGGGTGGAAAATAATTTCACCGTCACGAATTCTGAGACAATTTTTTGAAAAGTTAAAAAATGATTTTGTATTGTTAGAATGTGTTAAAAGACAAATAATTTTGCAAAAGAATATGCTTCGTGATGCGGATAGTTTGAGGTCATGTAAAAGGTGCTGTAATTTTGTTTTTTTTTTTATAATTGTGTTCCCATAATTTCGTAAGAAATGTGGTGCAATCATATTAAAAATTCAAATCCCCTACGAATGATATCTGATGAATAAAGGACAGACTTCTTGTTAAAGTACAATAATTTATTAGATATGTTAATGGTTTTGTATTTTTTAACTATTAGGCCTACATTTCACTTTGATAAGATATCAGATGTTTACATAGGTATGCAATTTTAATTCCTTGCCATGGTCACCACTTTGGAGTTGTTCCCAAACTTTTTTTTTTCTCTGAACTGCATTTTCGAGATTAAAATTCGCTCGTGCCTCCCCAAATTTTATGTGATAAAAAGGATATTTAAAAATAAAAGACAACGACTAATAATGTGTTAAATATAATGCATAACACAAATAACTTATAATTGATTAAAGTACACAGATTTAATGAAAGGTATGAACTTGTTTTCGACGAGTAATCTCTGGATGGAAAATCCCGGTGAAAAAGCACAAGCAGCCCTACGGCAAAGAAACTCTAGAGAGAGTGTTAAAGGGAGATAACCGCGGATTCAAAATCACAATATTATCATTGATAATTCTATCTTCCAATTTGCGGACCCTAATCCATAATAATATTTGAAATTTTAAAATCATATTTATTTTTATCATATAAACTTTTTGAAACTGTTTCTAAACCTTTGCTTGTCTTTCAATTATTCCGCCTCACCTGCTTTTCTCCTTTGCTGCACCTATAACAGGTGTTGCACCGTTTGGGAAAACTGTTCCATAGATACGCCTCTGAATATAGTAATTGAATGAACTTGGGTAGGTGTATAATGATAAAATACTTACAAATAACCTGGAAAATGTTCCCTAAATAAATCTTTTATTAAAGAAATATAGACTAACATATTTTATGATTTTTTATGAAGAAAATATAAAATAATATTTTAAGTTAAAAAGTTAGATTTTCAGAATACAGTGAAACCCGGATATAAGAGACCTGGATATAACAGAAATCCCAAATTAGAGCCTGTGTTAATGTATATAAATTAAACCAAACCCGGATATAAGAGAAACACGGATATAAGAGACTTCTTCTCCGGTCCCGAAAACTCTCTTATATCCGGGTTACACTGTATATTCTATTAAAAATGTCACCATTACTTCTTATATGTACCGTGTTCCTTCAGGCTATAGGTGGCCATGGCCCTCCACATTTTCCTGTCCCTTGTAGCTCTTAATAAGTTCAGTCTTTTTGTTATTTCTCTCAAACCCTGTCCTGCCATCCATTTGCTAGAACCCATCAAGTATGTCACGCGCTGCTTTCCTCTGTCCCTCTTTCCCCTCAATCTGTCTTGTGAGTATCAGATTTTCCAAGCCATCCTTCCTCATTACGTGTCCCAGAAATTTCAACTGTCTCTTCCTGATGTTAAGTATAAGTTTACTTGTTAGCCATTTTCTCCTAAACCTCGTTGTTGCTCACATATTCGGCCCATGGTATCCTCAGCATCCTTATATAGAACCACATTTCTGTTGCTCCAATTCTCTTCTTCATCTTTGAAGAGATTGTCCGGCATTCACTCCCATAGAGGAGAACAGATATCATGTAACAGTTCAGTACTCTTTTCTTTGTTTCAACGAATTTTTCCCTGTCTCTTATTACTCAGCTTAGATTTTGGAATGCAACTTTGGTCATCCCAAAACGTTTTATAAGCGATTATTTAATTAGAAAAACTTAATTGCTTTTATGAAAAAATATATTATGGAGAGAATAAAAATGTATAAATCATAATTAAAATTAAAAAAATTTTTTAATGAAAACAACACTTATAAAAATTCATTATTCATTGAAAACTTTTTTCTTAAGACATTAGGTCTTAAGAAAAAAGATTTTCGAGAAATAATGAATTTTTACAAGAATTATAATTTAATCATTTTTAATTATTTTCAAATTCTGTATTAATTTGTAATGGTTAGGTGATATTCTTATTAAGTAAAAACTATATTTACTAATCATAAATGGAAAGCCTTACTACAATTCAGCGACCCCAGTATTTTAAAAAGAATTTTGAATTTGTGTGCGCGTGTCTATAAATGTGCCGATTTTTTTAAATACGGGTGTCCATACATGACATTGTCAAGAAATAAGAACGCGAACTATAATAATTGTTTAATCTATTGTTAATTTTATAACATTTCCTGAACAAACGTTGTTATAAGACTATAAAGACAAAGTACATAAAAATTAATAAAGCATTAGATTACTCAGAATATTTTCCTAAATTTAAAAAAAAAAAAGTTAAATAAATGAAATAAAAAATGCGTACACCTTGTATTCATCAAGTAATTTTTGCAGTTATGTACCTTTTACTTAAAAATGTCAAGCATTAAACTATCCATAAATCTGTCAATACTTGATAAAAAAACATCCACCTCCGTGTTAAAAAAAATATTTTCTGGGATATTTTGAAGTAATAGTGAGTAATATTTGTGTTAATTCACATTAATTAAACTTTAAATTAGTTAATTTTCCTCAAATAAGGTTTCAGTTAAGTATATTTTATTTTTGAAAGATATTTTTAAAAAGTTAATTATGTTGTATTGACAGATCTGTCAATATTTTAGTAATTTTAACAAATAATTCCAATAAATTTAAATTTGGTTTAATATACAGCAAAGTGTTTTGCTGATTAGAATTATTTAATTTAATCTATTTGCTTGGAATTAAAGCTAAACAAAGATTTTTCATTTTTAAAATGCATTTAAACCGTATATGTCGCTTTTTTGAAGTAGGTATTAAAGATTCAATTTTCAGTATATAAAATGAGAGACTTTAATGGAAAATGTGTATTATAATAATTTTATTAGAAATAATGACAAAAAATGTTTACAATTAAAAAGCACGTTGACATTTATATAAATGGCGGATAATGTTTTTAAAGCTCTATCGCTATTTTCATGAAAAGTGCTCGGTCGAACTACATTCCTTGGTTCCGCCTGGTCTAAACTTCGCTGCTAGGACCCACCATGCCACTTACATAGTAGCAAACCATCCACATTACCTCCGTATTCCATCAGCGAGAAGTAAGTTCTACTCGAATAGCTTCTTCCCGGGAACCATTGCTCTGTGAAACAGACTCCCCAGAGGATGTTTCCCCGATCACTACAATCTTAACCTGTTCAAGTTCAAATCGTTATCATCCCCTACTGTCCTTATAAACTACCCCTTAACGTAACACTCTACCTTGAGTGGACCCTGGCCTTGTACAGGCGAAAGTTACTGTAAAAAATTTGAAAAAAAAATAGCAAGCAGTTTTTGTAATTTTTTTTCTTAAGATACTAGGACTTAAGAAAAAACATTCGATGAATAATGAATTTTTACAAGAATTATTTAATTATAATTTATAGATTTTCAAATTCTGTATTAGTTTGTAGTGATTAGGTGATTATTTTGTAAATAAAGGGATCAATATTACCTACTTCCTACTAGGAAGCAATTGCCTATTAATATCGTAAGTTGTTCTGTCGGGTAGGGAAGAAATGAACTGATGTGAATAACAGTAGCCATAGGTAGCAAGCAAGTTCTATAGGATTATTCAAAATGCGGAACACTGACTAAAAGCTAACAAAATAAAGGGATAGGTTAGGGAGAAAGAAAGAGAGTGACAGTAAAAGAGGAAGGTCAGAGGTGGGTCTTAATGCGATGCAAGAAAAGGCGGAGTTACGAGAGGTAAAACAGAATTCTTAAGAGTAACAAGAACAATAAAAACTAAAATTAAAATAAATTAATACTGGGTGTTGACAGCTGAATATAAAAAGAGAATGTCGGAGGGGGGAACTAAAGTATTCACTTGTGACGTCATATCTTTCTATTTTTTTTTTTTTTTCTGGGAATGAAAAAGCCATTCGCCTATCCTCAAACGGAATATGGCACAAGGCTGAACGTAAAGTGGGAAACCCACGCGGACATGGACTTAGTAAAATCAATTACTTGTTCTTGAGACGTCTCGGGGATTGACCTCCCTCACTTCCACTTCTTAGTGCAATCGTATAGGTACTGCCTGGGGGTCGGCCTTGGAGCAAGCCATTCGCGTGTTTTACGTGACGGCTAAGACTACTACTCTTAAAAGATTCATTATAAGCTCTAAGGTAAGTAGTATTAAAAATGAACTCAGCCTACCCTACTCTTAGATCTGGCCTTTGAATTCTGCACATTTCTTTGGTCTTTAAGGAACACAACACCAACAATGGCAGGTGGGTAAAAAAAAAAAAAATTTCCTCAATTTTGACATTTACAATAGTTTCTATTGTTGTGGAAATATTTCATTCTTTTAAATCTTAGCCACATGCGAACATTTCAAACAAATTATTAGTTTTTTATTAACTTTATCACAATTTTTTTTATGTTATTTAATTTTTTTTTTTTTTTACTAAGGCTTTACGATGCCTACCCTCGAGTTCTGATAACTTGAATATATAGTTTCTCCCCATGTTACAAATAATTAGCCAAAGACATGCACAGCGAAATCCAATATGCGCTTTTTTTTTTTTTTTTTTTTTCTCTCTATGTTGTACCTAGTTAATATTACTTGTTCTGTTGTATCGCTCTCCAAAATGGCGTACAACTATAAATAACAATCATTACTAAACATTTGTCCAAAATTACTTGAACTAATCAAGAGGCAATTTAAATCATTGCGACATCGTGATAGTGTCCAATTGGAAATAATCTGGTTATTTACGAGATTTGGTCTTCATGCACGCTAACCTCATAAATTCATCGTTAATAATAAATGTATGAAAATTGCAGCAAAGCTTGGCTTCTTTTTTTTTTCTTCTGGATAAAATCCTATGAGACAAAGGTAGAATAAAATGCGATTTTTCGAAAAATGTCATTACGTTCTTGAAAACTTTTAAAGTTTTAGCTTTTTTTTTTTTTTTTTTTTGTTTTCAAAAGTTTCATTATAATTAAACAAATGTTATCAGATAAAACAAAAATTAATATCCGATGATTAAACTTCAACGGGATCTCCACAAAAGAAAGACATAACTTCAGATTTTAATTCTGAATACTTTTCTTAATGTTTTTGCGATTTTTACAAGCGATACGAAATAAAACAAATCACCGATTTTTTTTTTTTTTTTTTTTTTCAATAAATCTGAACTTTTATTTTATCGAATGTTTATTTAACATTTTAAATGTCAATTAATTGAATTTGGCTTTATTTTAAATGTGAATGGATCAGTCTTTCAAGTCTCTTTTGGTGTGGGGGGTGGAATCCTAAAAACAAAGAATGTCTTAGCTTTTCTGAATTAGAAAATGCCTTTTAAAATATTTCTCCCCCATTACTTCTGATATAAATTTTACGAGTTCTGAGAAGATTTGACATTCTCCCTTCTATAAATATAACAAATCAATGTTGAATCTTTTATTGAAGGGACTGAAGGCATCTTAGCGTCGTATGAAAAACTATTTAAATGGATTTTTGGTTACGATGTTCATGTCGCAATTTTAAGACCAAGTTAATACTTTTAGTATTTTAAATGCTTTTGAACTGGGTTTTCTCTTTTGTCTGAAAGTCTATTTTGAATAGTTCGGAATTAGTTCAGAATAATTAAGGTCCATGGCGATTGATGGAATCAGTCGTTCCCCGATACAGATATGAAGGCGCGCAAAGTTTAGTCTTTTCTTTTTTATGTAAAGTACGGTAAATCTAAAAGATATATTTTTTGCTTTCATAACGCTACCACAAATGTAAATTTCTGAACACATGCTGCCATAAAGATTCTTTAATTTTAATTTTTTTTTTTTTTTAACATTACTGGATGTCAATTTGAAAACCATTTGCAAATTATGTAAGCATGCTTAGTCTGTAGGTTTAATTCAATTACTTCCATTTTTTTTTTTTTTTTTTTTTTTTTTTTTTTCCCCGGATATATTTTCGGTCTGTGTACACTGGTCATTGCTTCCTTAAGATTGCAATAACCTACAAAAAATATAAAACAGTTTGGCGGTTTAATTCGGGTGGAGAACCAAAATTATATCTTCTCCCTCTGATGCAGAGAAGGTGTGTTGCGCCGCTGATGACTCTCAAACTAAAATTCAATGTCTTCTATCATTTTCTTTTTCCATTGTTTTTTCTTTTTCTTTTTGTCGGTATACGACGAACTTTAATAGTCGTAAAAATGTTTTCTATTACAATGACAGTTTATAGAATTATTCTTTTTATCTCTGTATTTCTTTTCTTTTTGTACGAGAGAATCAAGAGATTTGAGTCATAAAATTCTTTTGTCGCAGTTGTTGATTAACGAGTTAATCCTTTCTGACTGGACTTCGCTGTTCAGAAGTGAAACACCTTCCACTTCCATCGAGGAATTTGTTGTTTGTTTTTTTTTTTTTTTTTTTTTTTTTTTTTTTTTTTTTTTTTTTTTTTTACGCAAGTTGGAATTCAAACTCTGCTAAATGTTTATACTCAACTTTTTATGGTCTGCAGCCTTTTCTTTTCATAGAGGTACGACTAAGCAAATTTGGTCCGTATCGATGGTGTTCTAAAAAAAAAAACGATTTAGATAAAGTATTTTCATAGTCATCTTTTAATCTGCTTAATTTAACTGAAAATTTTAAAGATACTTTTAAGAAAAAAAAAAAAAAAACGCTTTCACCTTGCGATTTTTTACCTGAGAGAATTGTGGTCTAATGTCGGTTGTATTAGGTTGGTGCAAAATAATGACGTAATAATGTCATTTTTTTTTTTTTTTTTTTTTTACGTTAAAAAATACGTCATTATTTTTGCACCAACCTAATATTAATATAACAAACAATGCATGCCACTAAATGCTTATAAATTACATTTATCATCAGTAATTAATGTTGTTATAAGTGTCTTAAATATTATTCTGTAATATAGTGGATATCAATAAAATTGAGTATTCTGTATATAAAGTGTTGATTTATTAAAAGAATTATTAGACCAATGGTCCTTAGACGGGTATTCCATATACTAATGTCTTTAGACGAGTATTTCTTAGAGCAATATTCTTTAGACCAATTTACTATGTGTATGTCAATTGCATTTCAACGTTATGAAGAACATTTTCTAATTCCTCATATTTATTTAATAAATTTTCAGTTTACCTATCAAAACTTCAACATGGATCGCATGTACGAATTTAACTTGAAGTCTGGGTAGAGTCCCAATCGGCACTGAAGTCACGGGGTCTCCCTAAGAGAATACCCATTGATGGCGGCGATAGGTGAAAAATTCAGGTTCCTCTAGGTGATAATGGAACGTCCCTCTTTTTGTTTTCGAGGCACTAAATGTGACCAGTCTATTTTCCCCCTTCAACTTTGCTTTTAAAGCTCGGTCAGCTGTTAAGATCTGAACAGTTTGGAAGTACACCCATATACCATTGAAGTCCCTGTATAGATATTCACAAATGATCGGAATATACTCTTAAGTAGATCATTTATGCAAAGAAGACAATATCGATCAGTTTAATGTTGGGTGTGCATATTTGTATAAATATTGCCCAGTCCTCATGACCACCATAACAATGATGTTGGTATACAGTGCAATGAGGAAGGTGCTGCCACAGAGTTGGAACTCCTGGAATCAGGCTTTCCTTATAACTTAATGAGGCAAATGCTTACTACATTTTAATGTCATTTTGAAAGTAGGAAAAAGTGTCTATTTTACGCATTTTATAGTCAATTTTAAGAATTTTTCTAATACATGCAATGTCTCTTCAGGGAGTCGGTGATCATTAGTTGGGGTCGATTTTGGAACTGTGGCATTGCACTCAATTTAAAAGTTGGGATTTACACGATAATTAATGACATAAATTATTTTCCAAGTAGCAATCATTTTTTAAGGTAACGCGATTAATGATTCAAAATCGTTGCAATGTAATTCCGATGATCAGCACAGCCTTATAAAATTTATAAGCTTTACAAATTGTATATGGACATGGCACAAGCACTTTTATTATTATTATTATTATTATTATATCATTGTCCTTTCAACTAAGACCTTCGTTTTCTTCAAAGTGGAATTATACTATTATAAAACGATTTAACCATATTATGTAATATATTACACAGTGTAGAAGTTTTAGTGCAATTTTCCATAAACAATGCAAATTTAAAATATTTTGTTTGTGTAATTTGTGTTATGTTAGGTACTTCCATGAGATCGCTAAAAAAAGAGCATAGCATGATGGAAAAGACGCCAAACTTGACGAAAACAAAATGTTATCATCTAAATGTTAGTTATTATTAAAAGAAAAGATCAAAGTTTGTTAATTTATTTTTAAAATTTTTTCCATCTTTTTTAGAACATTCTGAATTTTGATTTAAAAATCCTTGTTTCTCTTTGTATCACCGCAACTATTAAAATAACATATACAATTTTTTAGCAATTTCTTTTTTTCTTTTTTTTATGACACATTAATTTGGAAAATCTTTCAAAAATAAAAATAATTGTCGGATGTTAATGAAACTTTCAGAAACTATTCACAGATGATCGAAATTATTATAAATATTTTTATTTTATTAAAGTCATGGCATATTTTTTATATTTATTACCCCCACCGCCCAATAACTAATTTATGAAAACTTCTAGAAATTCGATCGAGTCCACTTTAGTAATTACAATAGTTAAAAGCACAAGGCTTTGAGGAATACAAATCATGTTTTTTTTTTGGGGGGGGGTTGTTTTTTTTTTGTTTTTTGCTTTTAATTGGACCCCCTACCTGAAAATCAGCTCTGAATTATAATATACAAAAATCAATAAAACAAAGATATTTTCAAATGCTTTTATTTGCTTTTAGTTGTTTTTATGAATTTTTAATACAAGTATTTATTTCTTTAATTATAATTGATTTTTACATTTAAGTTGTTGAAATTAGTTAAAAGCCGCATCCACTTTCGTAAGCGTCCTTATGAGATAAATCTTTTTTAGCGTGTTGTAAATTGTATTTTTTTGACTAATCAGAAGACCAGCAGTAATTAAGAAATGTAATTTTGTGTTTATAATCGGGATGTAATTATAAAGTACAGAAAACTAACCAGAATACAATTAAGTTGCATTATTTGAGTTAAGCATTGTTCTCCGCTGCTAAGGCCTTTACTTTTGCGAAACACGTGTGGAGAAGTTAATTTGACTTTTCAATTTCAACTGAGAAGGGTACCTATCAGTATCATCTTATGATATTTATATGATCTTATTTTTATATTAATCTCGGTTATGGCATTTTTCCATAAATGAAATATCAAAATTAATAATAAAATGAATGGAAATACAATACAAATAACACAGTAAAATGTAATAAATGTACATAAAATTATAGTATTTTATGTACATTTCTGATAAAATTTCATAAGGTACCTATAAATTAATTAGATACCTTTCTTATGAAATTTAATCTCCCTCTTAACAGTCTTATCTTAATTTCTTTATAATATATTTTCCATAAAGCAACGTAAAGGTGAAAGCTAAGTACAAAAAACAAAAATATTAGAGCTCTGAAAGTTTTCCTTAAAAATAACGAGGTAAATAATTTGTTCACTTTAAATTTCACTTTTCTCCTTCCGTAGAACAAATCCTCACGTAATCCGTCAATATGTCATTCACCACCTGTCAAGTGGCACGGAAGTTTATGACCTGCTTTGTTTTATTTTCAAATTACATATTTTCGGCCAGAAGCTAAGTTAAGCTTGGTTCAAAATATTTTAAATAAACATTATAATTTCTGATTTTCTTCTGAAAAAATGATAATTTTGTTTTTTAAAAGAATTTTCCTTTTTTTTTTTTTTTTTTTTTTTTTTTTTTAAATTGATGCCATGATCGATTATCTATCAATTTTGCTGACTCGAAAAAACAATATTTTTAACGAAAATTTCGGATGTGCTAGGAATGATTAAAAAATGTAAAAAAAAAATACCCTACATAGTTTGATCTTAATAATAACATAAACATTTAGACGATAAAATTTGGCGTCTTTTTCATCATGCTATGCTATTTTTTTAGGCGTTCTCGTGGATGTACCTATGTTATATACATTTTTATTTATCTTTTGTTTTCATTATGATTTGACAAATCTTATTCATTGATTAGCCTTTTTGTAATATTTTACATTTTTTTTTTTAATTTATCGTATACAGTAAAAACTTGCCTGTTTTGATTATGGTTATTTATAATTAGAATTCTGGCTTGAATATATTTTCCATTCAATGTACAAAAGATATCAACTTTATTTGGATTTATTCTTGAAATAGTAAAATTTTGAAATCGGTTTGGAATCAAAAACCTGCTTAAATGAGCGATTTCTGTACATAGTTTTAGAGGATTTTTAAAAACTAAATACTCAAAAATTCGTAAAAGCTATTAATCCTTTTGTGTCGGCATATGAAACCGCAGCCTTTCACACCGAGTGCAATGATTATTACCTAAAACTAGTGAAAATCAATCTCTGTCGTAGTGACCATGGGATTCCACAATTTTTTTTTTTTTTTTTTTTTTTTTTTTTTTTTTTTTAACTCTAAATAATATTTGTTCTGTCACTCCCAGTCCTTTATTAAGTAGGTTACTTGCTGTTTCCCTTGCCTCTTTTGTCTTTAATGTACTGTGAGTGTAAATTCTCCAAGCTTTCTTTCCTCATTAAGTCTTTCTGATTTGAATTATAAGTATATTTTGTTTTCATTTCCCCTAAAACTTTATTGTTCATATCTTCAGACCCTGGCATTCCCAGCGTCCTTCTGTAGAGCCACATTTATATTGTCTCGAGATTCATTTGTGAGAAAATTGTCCTGCTTTCACTGTTTTACAGTTAAGACCTATCGTGTACAGGATTGAATCCTCCTCATTCCATTAATTTTCCATTAGTGAGGAGGAAGTCCCCTTTGCACAGCTTCTTCCCATGAATTGATACTTGTGTAGAACAGGCTCCCGAGAAGAGGCTTCCTGGATCACTACATACTTAACCTTTCAAATCTCTAGTTAATCGTTATCTACATGGTGCCCAGTAAAAAAAAAAAAAAAAAAAACTGCAAATTACGACATAAATTCATTTAGTTATCATGATTCATGTACAATGTGAATACTCACCATAGATGTTAAATGTTTGCCTGAATGTTCAAAACAGTTGTAAGCCTGGTAACCAGGAGGCAATAGCTGTATTCAAGGTCATGAATATTAAAGAAATTTATTCTATGTCAATTATTCCTGAAAGATAAAAACTGATAATTTTTCAGCTTTTTTTTTTTTTTTTTTTTTACTGGACCCCCTGTAGTTTTAATAATCTCATTCAGTAGCCCTTTTACATGAGTGTCTCTTGGGTCTTGTATTGGGGGAACAACAGTGTTTAAAAAAAAATGTAAAATATATTTAAATGTCAAGTGTACAAAAGTTTGATGTACACGAAGAAAAACCATTAAATTTACTCAGGGCTTGAATTTTATTAATTGTGATGCTTTGAAGTTCTCTTAAATACGATGTATTTTTGAAGAAAAATGACCTAAAACTAACCGCAGCCATATTGGTAACTTATTGATAAAATACTTCAAAGGAAATACTAAAGCGTTACTTCAATATGGCTTTTGTGGAAATGTAGAGGGAGGCATATTTTTTAGCTTTTTGTTTTTTAATCCATTCAATGCATGCAAGACAATAAAGTCACTAAGACGCAAGTGGTTAGAGATCGAGAAAAAACATTGAGAGAATACGAGAAAGGAACAGGAATTAAGACGGATTATAACGATTTACATTGCATTTAAATTAAAAAGTTGACTGGGAAGAAAGAAACCGGAAGAGTTGCAGAAGTGAGATGTGATTGAGAAGAAACTGTTAGCATAGAACTTACGGTTATATCTAGCCATTTTAACTGTAAAATGATGAGACCTTTCGGCCACTCTTGAACTACATTTAAATTCATAAAGTCTAAGTACCATAACAAAAAGTAATATTTATTTTGTGTAATACAAAAATGTGGCACAAAGCCAAAATGGGGTTAGAGGAAGGCTGGTCTTCAGTCTCTTACATTTAGCTAACCATAATTACTGGCCTAAACATACGACAGTATTCTTTACACCAAAACAACACCTTTCTTACTGAAGGTACCATAATACCTCGGTCTCTATGTACTCTTATATATAACGTAAAGGGAAGTTGATCAGAACAATTATCGAGAAAATATTTATAGAAAATACGCTGGGAAGCTTAGTTACGGCGGTGGGAAGGTGACTGAAACAGAGTTGCCATGTCAGGACATTGCATATTCTTTTTTGTATTTTATCTAGAATTTTTAAATATATAGTAAAAGCACCAGACCAGACGTAATAGGTTTGTAATAAAATATTTTTTGTAGTTTTAATATAGCAAACTTCTTTCTGTCGAGGTCGGAAAAAATGTCGCCAGTTACTTTTTTTTTGTACTCTCTCATGAATTATGACTTATCTGTTTTTTTTTTTCTGTTTTTTTTTTCTTTTTTTTCAGGACAGTAACTTCTGGAAGAGGAATTAAAAATGTATTTACAGGTAAGTTGATGATTTCTCACGTTATTGCAAAGTATTGGGGGCGTCTTTCGGTGGAAACTTCTAGATGTTCAATTACATTCTCTTGTATTTTATTGCTGAACTTTCACTGTCTCTATTCAAATCTTACTTTATCAAGATTGTGATTAAACATTTAACATTTCTTGCAGTCAGTATTCAAAGTACAAAACTTTCTCGTTTGAAGATCTAAAAGATTCACGATTTTCAGTCATGGAAACGTTTTGTAAAATGCATTTAAATAGGAATAAATCTATTCCTGAAAATTGTATTTATCTGACATTATGTACAGATTATACACGATCATGTGAATCTGACACGCTGACTCTAATTAAAAACTGCTTAACAGCAACATTTAAACCTAAACTTAATGAGCCCTGGATACATTCTTTTTTACTTGCAAAACGCAGTCGACGAAATAATGCAAATCTTGATACATTGGCGTATTCATTTTTTCAAACTGATATCTCTGTATAAGGTTCAAGTGCCACTAGTTAGAGGGTCACAGATTAAGAAGCAATGTTTATGAAGATAAACTTAGGCTTGAACAAAGCAAGATTGTAGTGATCGGGGAATCGTCCTCTGGAGTCTGTTCCACAAAACAGCGGTTCGTGGAAAGAAACTGTTCGAGTGGAACTTGCATTTCACCAGTGGAATACGAAGAGAATGGGGGTGGGGTGATGGGTGTGTGGCATGGCGAGGCTTAGCCGTGAAAGGACTGGTGGAACTAAGGAATCTAATTCGTCAGAGTTTCTATGAAAATATCGAAATAGTTGCCACTGTGTGGAAATGTGTTGTAAGGTTGAAAATATCCAGCCACAATGACATGGAGGGACTTTTGGACTATATCGAGACTAAAAAGTAAAGACTGGTCAGCTCCTGCCGCAGTACTTCATTTTCGGCTTGATCGGTCTCTTGTAAAGGATAACAAGACGAGTCAGGTAATTTCTGGGTCGGTAATATGAGCCAACCATCTTTTCATTATCTTTAGCGATAGTTCGTAGTACTTGGGTTTTATCTAAAGTCTGAGTAGACTCCCTGAGAGAATGAACACGTTCATCACAATAGGTGAAAATCTGTGATGGCATGTTTTAATATCGAGGTTTTAAAACTGTTATTACTCTTTCTTGCTGAATAATTACTGTGTGTCTTGTCCCTTCAGGACGTGTTCGAACACGGACCTGCATAACTGCCTTTCATTTGTAACCTTCCAAATAACACTTGTCTTTTTGCTATCTGTCCGAATAACTGTTCTTTTCAAAAATGTGCATCTGAGGCCTCCTCCTGGGTAAAAGCTGGAATCGAGGCTTCCATCCCCGTAAGAAAATATAATGTTAAATCGCTATCCTTAGTTCTCAGTTGCTAGCTCAGCTGCTATAGCCCATAGGAATCTTTTTCCGTCTGTACCGAAGCGACATGTCTGATTGGTTTGGTTCTAGATTATTGACGGCCTGGCAACAGCAAATCCACAATACAGCCTCTGTTTAATCAATTTGAGGCCCTGAATTCCTCAGCTGGTAAAGCTGAATGTTTTGCTCGGAAATTCTCATTCAATTCAACGCTCGACTTAACCGGTTTACTGCTACCACTCTTTGGAAAAGTCTTCGAGGCTTTAATCAACGCCGAAGTGGTTAAGTACCTTGCATCCCATGATCTGTTCTCTGACAAATAATATCCTTTCCGCTTTGCTCGATCTACCGCTGACGTGCTCACAGCCATGACTGAATGTTAATACCAAACAAGTGATAATAACAGAAGTAGTGGCTCTAAAGCGTTCCATAGGGTTTGGCGTGCCGGTCTTTGTAAGCTTCAGGGATACGGCATTGAAGGACGATTATTTGACTTAATACAATCATTCCTGTCAAACGGTGAAATGAAGATCGTCCCAAACGGGTTCTCCTGCAGTTCCTTTCATACGAACGCTGGTGTTCCCCAAGGCTCTGTCTTGGGTCCTACACTATTCCTGATCTTTATCAATGATCTTCCTGATATCATCAGTTCCCAAGTAGGCATCTATGCAGATGACACTAATATTTATTCCTGACCTCGACAGTAAATCCAACATCGCTGTCAAAACTAATCTGGCCGTTGGTCTCGAAAAGGACGTCCAATTTATGGTTGACTGGGGCGGAAAATGGCTTGTAATCTAATGCCACCAAAATGAAACTGCTCTCATTTACCCACCATATAGAAACATCTCTGCCTCCTATCAGCATGGTTAATGCTCAACTTCATAAGAGCATCTCACTGTGTCTTCTTGGTCTCACGTTTTCCACTGACCTGAGGTGGAACAACTACATTGAAACAATAGCTTCATCTACCGCAAGGAAAGTTGGTTCTCTGTATGGCGCCAGAAGATTCTTCTCGCCCGAGTCCATCCTTCAAATCAACCATTCGTCTCTGCATTGAATACTGCTGCCATATATGTTCTGCTGCCCCCGTTATTCATCTCCGCAACAATTTCCAGAAACGGATATGCAAAGTGATGGGTCCTAATCTGGCATCTTGTCTACAGTTACTCTCTCACAGACGTGCTGTGGCTTCCCTCTGTCTTTTCTACAAATATTTTCATGGCTACTGCACTGATGAGCAACTTTCATTGGTGTCCCAACTGCATGAATTTAAGCGTGTTACTAAGTTGGTATCTCGGTCCCACCCTTTGACTATCGAAACGGTTAAATGTAACCGTCTCTTCTACTCCGACAGCTTATCTCGCACTTCCCAAAAGTGAAACTCCCTTCCCCTTACTCGCTTTCCTGATAGCTATAACCTTCAAATATTCAAATGTAATGTCAGTCGAGATCTTCTGTTGCCTTGATCCTGATCTCCGTCTTCTGTGTCTTTTCTTCAAGCACTCTTCTTTGCTCTTGCTCTCACTCTCTGTAACCCCTTGCGTGCTAGTGGCACTCCCGTCATGCCTGCGGTGATATGCTTAAAAAATGGCATCGGTTTACATTCTTCCCGAACATGTAAAACTTTAAAAGCTCTTGTGTCGTCTATTTTGAACTTCTTAATATTGATTAATAGTTGTAAAATCCGCTAAATGTAACTGTTATTGATGTGGAAAGTGGTGTCAACATGCTTAGTTCAAATTTTGGCCTAGTTTGTTGCGGTAATTTTTATCACTGCTGACTTTAATATGAATCATTCCCTCCGCTATGGATTAAATAGAGTAAAATGGAATTACTTTAGCCTAGTATGGGAATAAAATGAGAAAGCATTTCACTAATTCCCAAGAATACATGGATATTTGTAGATATGAAAAGGGAGCTGTGGAGAGTCGTAAACATCTATGTCCTCAATTACATGGCATTGTTCCTAGACTAAACATATTTGATATTCGTTGTAACGTTTCACAATGGAAAAATAAATCTTTTGATTCCTAGCGTTATTCCATAATGCAGATTAACAAATCATTTGTAAACATAATGGATGGTTCAGCCTAAAAGGCGAGCTACATTGGATATCAAAATCAAGCAAGTGCAAAACTTAAATATTGAAAGTGTTTAAACAGATGATGAAAAATGTGACCACGAAATCCGAAGCCGCTTTGGAATGGTGAAAGGTGCCTTTTTAAAAAGCTAAACAAAGTTTTATGTAATATCAATCCTCTTATATGGCAGTGAAGGCTGAAAACATTTCTCACACATGAAGAGGAAACTTCAGGCAACAGATGTGGTTCTACAGAAGGCTAAAAATACATGTGCCCAACGAGGAAGTTTTAAAGAAAATAGAAATGATTTATACACCCAGTGAAAATGCCTGTGATCCACAAGGATGGACTACTTGGTAAATTTAAGACACACAGCATATACTGTAGACAAGAGAAGCGTAATAAAACCACGAATAAGCTACCTAACACACTTGTGTAAGTGGATAGCAGAACAATGGAAGGGATAGTAAGCAACGCTGCTAAGAGTTAGATTAGGAAACCGTGGAGAACTATGACCACCCTATGATTTATTTAAATATTCAGGTTATAGACAAATACAAAATTATTTTTAAATCTGGAATCCAGTAAATATTTACTCTTATTGTTACTTCAGGAATCCTATACGTTTCCTTATCTAAGAATAAAACTATCTACCCTTGGATAATTTCTTTCACGGATGCAAACATAAATAAGTATATATTCAGCAACCCATCCACCCGGAGACCTACCCCATCTTTCTACTAAAAGGTATGCGTAGTATTAATGCCGAATGTGCTCCAAAAAGTGTTGTGAAACCTGGACAATTTTCTTTCTACTAATTTCATGTATGTATAGGATTGCACTTCAAAAACAATGTTGCCTCTCGTTCCATTCAAATGGTGACGCGTGGGCAATTCCTCTCCCACTGTGTAGGGACGGTAAGGAACAATCGTTGAAGTGTAACAAAAGGAGGTGAGTGAGCCATCATGTAACTAAACCCTCTGTACGCATGGGATTCAAATGGCTATGCATATAAATGCACTCATTTAATTTTACATTGAAATGAAATTGTGTCAAAAATAAACTTTTTCATATCGTCGTTTCAGTATTTCTTCATTCATAAGAACTTTAGCAATTAATTTTTAAATAATTCACGTTTTCTATCGGTGAATTTGAATAAAACTTGCGTAGAGCAGAATATAGTACGAATTTTTCAAACCGACCAAAAGCGGTGGCAACCAAAATTTCCACAAATAAATGACGAGTTGCCATTATTTGCAGAGTTAAAATGAAATGAATACACAATAACTGAATTTCAACACGAAGATATTTTCTTTTATTTTTACATCACTAATAAGATTAACAAAAGCAGAATATATCAGTGGGTACACGGCTTAAATTGAAGTAAAGACAATTCAGTTTAACTGCTAGGAGAATTGTGTGAGAGTGAGTTAGATATATATGCGTATGGATATGCAAATAGATATGCACTGCATATGGCTGGGTTTGTAGTTTAGCAGGCGGACGACTGTGAAAAGAAATCTTACCCGGAGGCGAAGAGACGCATCTTACACCTACCACATTATGTTGAAAAGAGAAAAAGATTTTCCTTGTTTTTATAATCCTTAAACAGTGCCACTTACCGGCATTTTAGCAAATCAAGTGGGTGGGGTAATCGCTGTCTTTTGTGAGCAGGTGTTTTTGGGGAATCTATTCAGAAATATCAATGTAATTACTTCAAGAAGAGACAATCGAAGCCAATAATTTTGAGATAGCATCTCTGATTTTACAAATCTATCTAAAAATTAAATATGAAATTGGATATGCAATTTTAAGTGAAATCTGGTAATTTAAAAACCTGATTGTGTGATTTTTGTCTTCTCATTGAAATATGACAATGACTTCTTTCTACGAACATATTAACAGATCAAGCAAAAGTCGTTGCTCTCCTTAATTTAATATTTTTTGAAGAATGTCGTAAATGGATGGCCGACCAAATTCATGTCTGAAGGATTTATCCAGGTCATTTTGGATCTTTCTCTGGTCTTCTTCATTGGTAATTCTGTTGAAGAAATCCTCGAGCCTGTGGGAGATATGAGCTTGTAGTTTCTGTTTTATCCACCGATTGTAGTGGATTCTCTCTCGGGCAAGGGTGTCCCGCTTTTTCTGCGGCCAGACGGGCTCTCCTTGAACTGACGGGAAGTCTTGGTGCCAAGCCTGAAGGGATGAATTGTAGATCTCTTCATCGTTATAGGAATGTCAGATGGTTCGATATTCGTGCCAGTTTCTGATAGGATTTTTCAATTAGTCTCCATATTTTCGGTATATCGGGTCCGTACCGATCCTTCAGTATCTGTCTATATTTCTACCCCCAGTTCCATTCAACATTCCAACCACTTGAAGAAGGTCGGAGTGTACAACGGCCGAAACGTAATAAATATGGCGACAAAGATGAGGACAATAGTCCGAATAATGTAAATAGTGTACATAATACCTCATCTCAGAACTATAGACGGATACTGAAAGATTTAAAAAATATTTCTAAAATGATTTCATTTGTGAATAAGTTCTAAAAGTTTTATTTAAATCCGATTTTTTATTGCGAAAAGGTGCTAACTTTCTTAATACTAATCTTTCTGTTCCCGCTGACGTAAGAAACAATATTTTTAACTAGGATTTCAAACGTGCTGGAAAGGCTTATAAAACTTAATAAAATAATAAAAATACTTTAGTCTTCCCTCTTAATAAAACATTTTGATGAAAAACTTTTTATCAAGTTTGGGGCCTTTTTTCATTATGTCATGCTATTTTTTTTATTTTTTTATTTTTTATTTTTTATTTTTTTTTTTTTTCAGCGAATTATTTATATAAACCTAATATCTTCATGAATGTCTTCATATTTTTTCTGATGCTGTTCGTCGTATAATAGTAATATCGGTAACTTTATTGAAGAAAACATACAGGATTCTTTTATTGCTAGAGGAAAATTTTCACCCAAGTGCCTCTATATCCTTAAAGATAATCCTATAATTTCCTTGTTTTGATTTTATTTATAAACGCGATCTCATTGTCGACCTTTGTTTATATTCTGAAAGCAGGCAATGACAGAGTTGCTAGGCTACATTTAGTGATTTGAAAATCATTCTTTCTCAAAGTGAATACTATAAATACCATTAGTTTCGAGTTATTTGAAAACTCGTTTTAAAAGTAAACATTAAATAAAACTTTTTGCAAACATTTTTTGTTTAATTCCATCTTTAAGAAAAGCTGCTATTCTTCATATATGAAAATCAAGTAGATCTGTACCTACCATATTTAACTTTTTTTTTCTTTAAACACACACACACACACACACGCACACACGCACGCATGTTCTCGACGTTGAATAATTGATAAAAATGAAACTTGTTAAATTTCAATTTAAATTAGGTATCAAAATATTACCCATAAACTCCAACTGTTGTTATTCGTACTTGAAAATTATGAACAATTTAATAAAAAGGGCAGTTATTATAGTAAATCTCCCAACTCGAGATGACGGTTGAAAACCTCGATTTAGTGGCATTATACATTTTCGCACAAGACCGGGCTCACGACAGTGTTTGAAAAATTGAGTTAACATTTCTTTCTACATCTTAAAGCGTCATTCTTAGAATTTACTAGTTTGTTTTTTGTTTTTTTTTTGTTGTTTTTTTTTTTGTTTTTTTTTTGACATCGATCGATTGATGCCCCCCCCAATTAGAATTCTTATAAAAAATTTAACTCCTTGTTAAATCCTAAATTCTTATGCCAGGAACAAAAATCTATTTAGTAGGGACAGAAAGGGAAAAGATCTCGTGCGTTTGTTTTCCTAAGTTGATATATAACGGATAACAACACTCTAGTGCTGCGCAAAATTTCAAAGAAAAAACATTTATTGCAGGCACAAATAAAAAAAAAAAAATAAAAAAATGTAGAAAAAGTTCCTTTTGTGCGTCTTATTAAGGCAAGATAATAATTTTTGATATGTTGCAAAAAAGGATTGGTACCGAAAATGAAAAAGATTACAATTTAGAAAAATACGCAAGGATTCAAGTTCAAAAACAAAAGTGCAACGATCCTTTTAGAAAAAACTAAAATAAATAAAACCTCGAACGTCTCTGGGACATAGCAATTTGTTAAATGTCTTTTTTTCTTTATATATAATATATATATATATATTCACACTGATCATGCTTCACTGAGGCTTTGGGGAAAATTTCTTTGAATTTTTTTTTTTTTTTTTTTTTTTCGTTGTTGTTCAACAGCAGGAGAATTTTCACTTGTGAATTTCAAAATTTCTTAGGCTCTTTGCAGCTGGCTTTTGTAACTGTCAGCCTTCTCTTCTGAATGCTTTGCTGCGATATCCAACAAAATTTGGTGCTTAGAAAGAATTCTCTCGCTACAATATAACAAATCTACCCAATAACATCAAACTTTATCAGACAATAAAAGATAAAAACCAATTATCCTAAAATAACAACCAGATAATATACGATAAAGAAATAGGATATTTTTTTTTTTTTTTTTTTTTTTCAAGTTTTTACCGGACACTTAAGTTTATTTATAATTGAATCCATACATAGCTCTACTATTTCATAAATAATGATTAAAATTCGTTTATGTTTTCCGTTACAGAACATAGATCATTTTAGTATTCACCTACTCTTAAGTAGCTTCAATAATAAACTTTCGACAAAATCCCAACTCGATTTTTAACTTTCAAAGCCCCGGTCCAGAACAACGTTTTACCAAGGCTACAAAAGTCGGTTTTTGCAACTTGCTACTCACAGTTGATATCATTTAAATGCATTTCAATGGTGTTTATATAGTTCTGGAAATAATTTTCTCTACACAACGAATTTTATTAAAGTCTGTCATGTATTATAACTTGCTACCATATTGCAAATCGTCATTCGATAAATAAATCAAATATTTAAGCAAGGATTCATTTGAGTATATTTTTTCTGCTTGCAGGTCTTTCTCGGCATTGTCGGTTTTATCTTGAATGCGAGTTTATTTGTCACCAGTAAGCTTTCCTTGCTTTTTCTTTTACACCAATATCGGCATCAGTCTCGGGAAACATGGTAAGTCTACTTCCCTCTCTAAGCAAAATAGAGAAATTTTAAAATTCACTAATTTCGTACAATTTAGCAATCCCGTAAGTACATTCTTTTAGATTTCTGATCTAATATTTAGTAATTTGTTTGATATGCCAAATGGTTATCCATTTGTTGTGATGCATTTATTCGAAAACTTTTTTTGTTTCTCTGGCTTAAGCTTTCAATCAAAAGGTTAACGTCATTAAGCCTATACAAGTTGAATAATTAATCCAATACTAAAGAAACATTTTAAACATTTCAGAGATAACGACATTTGTAACACTAGCTTCTTTCAAATGCTGTTTTCCTAATATAATTAGGCGAGTGAAACATCCTACAGTGATAGGTGTTAGATTTTAAAATCCTTCAAGTTTTCCTTCATTAACAAACTATACATTACCGATCTCGTCTTGTGCTTCAATAGTTTTTTTCTGCACTAAACTGATTACTTTTTTTTTTTTTTTTTTTTTTTGTATCGGTTTTACTTAACGCTCACTGACTTAACACTAACTAGTCTACCGTAGAAAATCTCTTACAGAATGTAGTGAAGGAAAGCGAGAAGAAAGTGAATAAACATTAATTGGAAGACAGAATACATGGTTGTTAGCAAAAAGATGAGCCCAAAATGTAAATTACAACTTGGAGATACCAAAATCAAACAAGTAACAAAAAATTAAATATCTGAAGTGTTTCAACAGAGGACGGAAGTGCGGCAGTGAAATCCGAGAGCGCATTCGGATAGCCAAGGAAACATTCTAAAAGCTAAGCAAAATAAAAAATAGAAAAAATTCGTTAGAAATAAAGAAAAAATTACTGAACTATTACGTAATATTAGCCTTCCTTTGTGACTGTGAATGCTGGACAATCTCTTCACAGATGAAGAGACTTGAAACAGCTGAAGTTTGGTTCTACAAAAGGATGCTGAAAATACCCTAGACCAAATATGTGAGCAACGACGAAAAAAAAAAATAATCTTGTACTTAACATCAGGAAGAGACAGTTGAATATTTCTAAGGTACATAATGAGGCTTGTAAAATCTGATACTTGAAGACAATAGGGAGAGGAAAACAACGCATAAACTGCTTAGTGAGCTTGAGTAAATGGATGGCGGAACAAGTTTTAGGAGAAATAGTAAAAAGACAAAAATTAAGAGCTACGAGCGACAGGAAATTGTGGAGAACCATGATCGCCTACGTCTCGAAGAGACGGCACATAGAAAATGAATGAATCGAAAGAGAGCTGATCGCCCAATCGGGTTTCACGTATGGCAGTGTTAGATTCGCTTTCTCATTTTTCTGTTTTTTTTTTGGGGGGGGGGTACTCTTAAAGATATTTTTTATTCATTTTATCAAAGCCCGGCAAACACAAGAAATTAATTACCCACGTTTTTGTAGATAAATAATTGTTAAAATAGAATGATTTGATAAAAATATATCCGAACCAGTTAGGTTTAAATATTGACAAAAAAGCTGCAAAGAAATTTCTGGAAAAAATTTCATAAAGCTATTGAATTTGAAATCTATCAAGCTAGTAGTAGCAATAAATGTGACAAACGTTTCTTAAAATGCATAGAAGCAATAAACATTTAATCTGAAATTCAAAATCAGCAAATTTAAGCATTTTTGTAAATGATTATATATACTGAGATAATTTTTGCTGTCGAAGAATAATCGTTTTTTTGGGGGTTTTTTTTTTGGTTTTTTTTGGTTGGT
>OZ010613.1:17717483-17848147 GCA_963932145.1 Acanthosepion lycidas
TATTCAAAACGTTTCGGTCGTTGTACGCTCCGGCCTTTTCTTGGAATTTCGAATCGAACCCTTTATTTAGTCCATAGAGGTAGTGTTCTAATTTCATATGCCATGAGTTTTTTTTTTTTTTTTTTAGATATCTCCCGTTTCGTTAATTTCCCTCGATAAATTTTTGTTCCTTATGTTATGGCCAGAAACTCGTAGCACTTTGGGTCAAGTTACCTTTGGATCTATCAACCAACGCTTTTATCCACTGGGTTATGTGTTCAACGGAAATTAACTGAAATTGAGATTCAGAAAATGCATAGCACGTTGAATTAGAACAGTCTACCCCCGTGTACTTAATAAAGGTTCCGGTTCGAAATTCCAAGAAATATCACCTGAAGGAGGCTGGAGTGTATAACGGCTGAAACGTCGTTAATATGGCAATAGCGATAAAGACAACGGTCAGAACAATCTACATAAATGTTTACATTGGTCAATAAAGTTTGCTTAACATGAGCATATGAATGACGCCTCAACATTAGTGTAATGGTCAACAAGTTCGCCTTGTAAAGTATTAGTGAGTTTAATCCTCACTAGTTGTCTCTGTTATTTTATTTAATATTCTTTGAAGAGGTACTAACCATAAGTACGATACATTCTCCTTTCAGGGTATTTTATGTGCGTTCCTTGAAGCAGTTTCCTTAGTCTTCTTCACTTTAAGAGTGGGGCCCAAATTACACCCCCTTGTTTTTATCCCGCTCCTCTCGGGAGTTCTCTCCATCAAAATATTCATACAGAACTTCACACAGGAAGCTGTAAGTAAAGCGGCTTACATGTTTATTCTATTAAAAACTTGATATTCAATTATAGATTCGCACAATGAATTTTTTATGACTTCAATATTTCTTTTGGTGGGTGGGGATGACTTCTGTACTTGTAAAGTTAGTGCGATATTCATTTAACTTAATTTTAATCATTTTTACACAAATAAATTCTAAATTTTTACTTTTATTATTTGAAGGTAGGATTTAAAATACTAAAGGCATTGTATTCTGGAATTGCTATACTACAGATACCTGTTCTTAAAAATTAAACTAGAAGAGCTACATTTGGATATTATAGATAATAAAACGGTTCGCTTTTGTGAAATTCTTTCAGTAATTCTGAAAGAACCTGATGCAATGCATTTTACACATTTTGTGTGTATGCTTTCGCAGCCAGTTGTTGGTGTTGCTTGCTTTTAAATACATTATAAACTCCGTTTATAAATTAGTATAAAACTTTTACCAAACAATTTTAGTATAATTTTACATATTTATTATGCAGGTGGGCGGTGTAAAATTTTTCTATGTGAAAGTTGACGATGAGGGCAAAAACTTGAATGTAAATTTGTCTTTTCTATTCTTTTACAGAGATTCTTTAATAATCGGTTTCTTGGCAGCTTCACAACGAAATATGTGAAAAATTTGCGTTTCGCTATATCCGGTATTGTATGTGCATCTATAATAATCAGTATATCTTGCGTCGCTGGTTTCTACCACGTCTTGAAACTCCCAGAAGTTCTCATTCTATCGACTTCCATATTGGCTCTGTCTTTTACCTGGTGTCCCGGAGTGCAATATTTTACCATTCGTTCTAGGGACGGCACCGTAACTGGGCGTGATAACTCCAGCATTCTCTACACACTAATTCGAATAATCACTATTTTCTTTGTCGCCATTTGTGTTCTGTGGCTGGAACATCGGACTGATTTAACCGACGCATTCAATGCGTTTATTCAAGCTTTCGAAACCATTCAAGAATTTCCCAATTTAAAATACGCTCTCGCCATTCACATTTTATCTGGTTTGCTATTCCACTTCTTCACTTATCTTTCCACCCGCATCGGTATGACATGGACAGGTATATATCTACCTACTGTACTGGCTACCCCGATTGTTCTCGCGTTTGTATCTTATGACGATATCACACAACTATGTATGATTACAAACGGTGTTGTACGTAATTTCACTGTCGCTCTGTGGATTTGCGTTTTCCTTGCATGTATATTGTGGTTATTACCCTTTATTATCCTTGGCTCCAAGCATACCCAATGCCCTGACACGCTTCTCAAGCCCCTCGAAGCTAATTTTTTCAGGTTTTCTTATTGTAACATCTTTCTGGAATATCAACTTCACTTAAACTATAAACCTTTAGGTTTCATGGTCAATGAACCAGACACTGATTTACTTATAAAGGACAAAACCATTAGCAAGATATTCATTTGCACTACGATGTACAGAGAAGCCGATTACGAAATGGAGCGTCTCTTAAAGAGCTTGCAAAGGTAAATACATCACTTCATGTTTCTTTTTGTTTCTATTTTTGTTGGTGTTTTTTTGTTTTTTGTTTTTTTTGTTTTTAAATACAGACCAACATCTAGCTATTAACGATTTTCAATAGGTTTTAAGATGCTCTCTCTTCTCTGTTAGATAATTCTAAAAGACTTTCTGAGTACTCTAAAGATCTAAATCCTTCTGTAATGTGTTTCTGATTAATATCTTCACTTAAAATTCTGACACTCAGCTGGTATAATAAGAAAGATTTTAATATTACTTTGTACTTACTAAATGTACTAGTAGTGTCAGGTGGTTTATTACTGAAAGATCACGTGATAGCCAATGTACAAAATATTCCAGGAATCTTCGTCGCATAGATGGTTTCAGTTTTTTATCTGATTTCAAATTCCCTAACTTTTCCTCAAGACTCTTCGAGACTGTTTGACACGCTTATAATTGTTACCTTAATATTTAGTTATAATCTTCACCATCACCACCTTAATATTCCTCAACTCTAGTCAAAATTCTGATTCTTCTATATTTTGTCTTTCCTTTCTACGAGAGGAAGATTCTTTTATTACCTGGCGACATAATTGATCTGTCAAAATCGTATTCACGACCCTCTACCACAATTATGAACTCCATAAATTTATGAACTTCGTAATTAACTGGCTTTGAATTGAGTTTTCTTTCTCCTAGACTGTCTGCCAATCACGGCTAGAGTCTAGCCTACCTGGCTATTTCTGATGGCTAGGAAGAGAAAATCTGAATTCATACCCTTTTTTCCAAGGGTATTTGTTTGAAATGGAATCTAACCAACTCGAACTCGACTCGCCAGTTTCTTGTCCCGCTGCTAACCATTACACCAGTGCATATCATCCACTTTAAATTGTAAAATATGATCTCAGTCATTTACACTGAAAATTGGAACATCCGCCTGGGTCAAGTATAGTATCTGTGTAATTTGGCTAGGCCCAATGTCCAGACCCCTGCCGAAGATCAATGTAGTATGTGTGCTGTCTAAAAATTATTATTACACAAAAAGTGTATAAAACGCAATATATAATACATGGATTATTCTTATGACTATAGTCTATTCGTTTAGAGTGATCTTTAAATTTAATTCAAACAACTTTTTACAACTCCTGGATTTTGTATATATTATCATAGAGTCCTTTTTAAATCAAGGCGATGTATATAAATCCAAAAGCTCGAAACTAACTTAATTTTCTCGTAAACATTTATGCCATTTAAAAGTAGATTATAGAAAATACTGACCTAAAAATTGCATGCAATTTAACAAAACCAGATTTTTATATTCGAAGAGCTTCTTGCGCATTAAAATATTGTTTACTCATAGAAATAAGTGAAATATCTCTAGGTGAATCTGGATTTTTAAAATCTATCAAATTAGCTAATTGTCAAATCTTTAACGAAATTTTCGGTACTGGTTCTCTTACTTGTATATGCTTGTGTGGGTGGGTGCCAGTTTTTTTTCATTTCTGAATAATATATATATATATATTTCAAATTCACTAACAACAAAGGACGATTCCTTGGAATTTCTTCAGGACTTTCTGAACTCTGAAAAGGAAAACAATATAATTTGAGACTTAAAAAACATTACTAACCATTAGTAAAGAGAAGAGTAGAATTAGGTTAAACCAAGCTGGAGCCTTAATCGCTTTAGATATATTTTTTTTTATTTTTTTTTACTTTATAGAAATTGCTAAACTTGCCATTCCGTAAGAATGCCACAAGAGATTAGTAAATTTCAACAGAATGCCTAACATTTCAATATTATCGAAGCAAAACATGTAGCATATCTCAGATAATGTCTTGATTTACTTTCTAAGTCTGTATATTACATTTTTTTGTTATAATTCAGTCTGTAGATGTTCAAATTTATATTAATTTAAACAAAGCAAGGATATATATATATATATATATATATAAAATTTAATTTCCTTCATACTTCTACAGGATTTCATTATCGGACAAAATCCGACATGTTTATCTTGAATCGCACATCATAATGGACAATGGTACTCAGGGTAAAACGCTGAGTGAATTTACGCTGCAATTATTGTGGCTACTACAGACAAAATTGGACGTAGCCCGGACCGATGTGTTTGCCCATCAAATGCCTTACGGACTCCAGTTACAATGGATTCTTAAAGGCGGTATGCCGCTATTTTTACATCTTAAAGATAATGAAAAAGTGAAACCAAAGAAACGCTGGAGCCAGGTAATCATTTTTTTTTTTTACACTATTGATTTACGCTAAACTTTGACTTGATTCTTCTTTGACCGTTGAAAATAATTTTAAATATTTTGTATTTTATTATTTGTAACTTAATTTGTTGATCTCCTAAATTTTAACACAAGGCAGACTTGGCTAAAATTCATATAATACGCTTTCCTATCCTTGCAAATTTGGTTAGAACAATGAATGCTAGCATTCTAATGTAACTGACATTAGTTGTAATTTTATTTTTTTTTTTTTTTATGACGCGGGTAATTTTAACTCTTTAAATCCGATCTTTCACTTCTTTAACAAATGTCATCAGATTGTCAATACAGTTTTTTGTTATCCCAAAAGGATTAAATTACGACTCTCTTTTTAAAGTACAATACTTCCGTGGGGTGTTGATCTTGACCAATGCAAACGCGTTGTGCACGTACATCAGTCATAGCTCGAGCAGTGGCAAAGAAACATGGCGGTGTTTAGCAGCTCGTTCGTGGTTGTCTGCTTTATAAGGTGGGCTTATCCGTATAAAGTCGCCAAATACGTCAAGCTTTTGGGGATAATTCTGTGAGTGAATGTGGCGCCAGGCACTGGCTCCCTTTGCGATGAACTTTCGCAGTGACCGGCCACAGCTCCTAGATGAGGCCCAGAAGGTGGCCATAGACGAGGACAACAGCTAAACCGCGGTGAGCTTGCCGAATGTTTCACCTGCACCGCATAGGAAAGGCGTAAACGTTGAGCAAATAAGGTACTCCACACACTGTCGGAAGCCAACAGGCAGCGACAGGCTTTTTCTCCTTTCTTTTTCGTCACCGCGACGTACCAGTATTCGATCTAGTGCTCGCCAGTGACAAAAAGTGGATCCTGTATGACACTCCGAAGCGTGCCAATCATTGGTTGTCATCATGCGACCCTGTGCTTCACACCACAAGACAACCTCTACAACCACGAAAGCTCATGCTCTGTATCGGTCGGAATAGTCGACAAGTGGTGCTACCAACGGGACAAACCATCACTGTGACCGTGTACTCACATGTAGTTGGAAGTTGTGCACTGAAGCAGAAGCTAGCATTGTTTAATCTCGTGACTGTTCCCCCATGACCAAGTTAGGCCTCAAGTGGCACGGATGACATGGGATACCATACGGTGACTTGGCTCGCAGACACTGTGCCATCGACCTTGCTGTCCAGGCTTTGCGCCAACAGATTATCATCTTATCCATCCCTTGTACAATCACCTTCGTAAATGAGGTAGACGTGGTAAAATGTTCTGGCTGCCAATGGGGATTATTTTTGTCAAATTTGTTGTATACCTTCTTTGTTTTCTAATAAATCAAAAGCGACAAGAACTTTTGGGGTTACCTTGTACAATGGCATTTTTTCCCAAATATAATTTTTCAATGAATAATAATTATCTATTACTTCACCGAATTGTACACCTGACCTATAAGTAACCACTGGTCATTATCAAGCGTCCATTGGTATGGGATATTTGTTGATTATTGTGATATTTTTATCCCAGTGATGGCCGTTATTTTTCGTTCCTGTTGAATTGGTGCTTTATTAACTGATTCTACTCTTGACTACATGGTTATATATATATATATATATAGATGACGGACATATATGTCCCTGTCATCTAGTAGTCGTGAGTTCAATCCATGGATCCTGCAGAGAATCACCAAATCGACAGGAAAAAATACAACTTGCATCACCGGAACAAAAATATTACAATCGAGATATCCAATTTCAGCCAATCAATGGACTCTCTGATGAACAAAGTGTACTTGGTCGAAATGTTGTCTATAATGATGTCTATATCAACCAAGAACAATACTTCGAAATAATGCAAGAATATTTGAAGAAACTTATTCATTAAAATGCAAATACTAGTAGCTTAGGATTAATTGAATTTTTTTTTTTTTTTTTTTTTTTTTTTTTGTTACGGTATATCAACATTTTGGAGGTTATTTAAAGCCAGAAAATATTTTTTAAACTGTAGAAATTTTTGGAGATAATGATTTACAAGTCGGACTAATAGCTGTGATGAACTGGATTCATACCTTTGCCAATAGTATTTCCAGCTGGAATTGGAACTCTGCTCTTCGATTTCTGACACAGTTATCTATTACACTATCCACGCTTACAGCACCTGGAATGCCCAAACGGTTACCCGTCTAGGTCTTGACCAGGCTCGACTTTGCTTAACTTCAGTGATGGTTCAGTAGCTTATCAGAGTTAACTAAGCTTCCATATGTGGTAAGGTTTGCAATTTGTCTGACTCTAATATTTTTCCTCGAATATATCACCGTTTGCTTTTCATACAGATCATGTACATGAACTACATACTCGACATCCGAATAAAACGCAGCTACGAGTGGCTAGAGAAGCAGCATGAACGTTTTGACTTGATGGGTGAAATCAACGCTCGTTACGAAATCCCCGAAAACAAATTTAACGGACTAGATTCTCTTAACTGTTCAATGGATACAGAATCTCAGTGTCTCAGATATAGTGATACTATGTCTACTCGAGAACACACACCACGAAACTATCTAGACAGTGACATCGGCATTAACACTAGTGATGACATGTCTTCTGCCTGGTCGGAGGAATCCGATGCTGAAACAGATGAAAGTTATGGTCCAACACCGCTTTCCTACAAAAATCAAACCTACCTCACTGTTCCCAAAATGAATGGAAAATTTCACCATTCTGCTATAAACCGGGGTTTTGTATTAGAATCCTATACCAATTCTCCTAGCTTAAATGGCGTTGTCAATGGAGGGGTTCCTCCGCCTACACAAAAATTGGTAACAACAATTAGCGGCGATGTGATAAAAGATGAAGACATCAAATCTCCAAGTTTATCCCAACAAACTTCCAAAATCGATAATCAGACTTACATTTTGGCAACTGATGCAGATATGAAGTTCGACGCAGATTCAATTCTTGAAGTACTGACTACTTGTAACAGTGATATGAGGCTGGGCGGGGCTTGTGGAAGAACGCATCCAGTCGGTGAAAAGAACAATCCAATTGTCTGGTTCCAGATGTTTGAATATGCAAAAGGTAAGATATTTACGACCACTTGCTACTTACACCAACACTGTATCCAGGGGAGATGCAAACAATGAAAAGTCTTACTTTTATTGATTCAAAATAGAAAAAGTCTATTTTTGAATCAATAAGCTTAACCTTTTTTATTTTCAGTGAGATTTTTTAATCTTGTATCACTCGTGATATTTTTCGAATTAAATATATGTACGCTGGTTAATAATGAACTATCTTCAGTGTGCATTAATATTTTGCTGCCTCTGTTTAGCAGTAAAATAGTTAACATGGCTACTTTAACCATTAGTCTTGGAGGAATTCGTCTTATTAGTTTATTCACAGCAAAAAACAAAGAAAATATTTTAGTATTTGCTTTGATAATAATTAAGATAGAATATGTTCTTTACATTTAATAATAAACCTGGTATAGTTTAAATATATTGTGATATTCACCACAGGTACAATGATAAATATACTTGTTTTTTAATAAGAATATTGCAAAAAGAAACGATATTCATCAAGTAAATAAGAACAGGCAAAAAGAATTTGTTACAGTCCATACTCACTTTGAATATATTTTCCATTTCTAATGTGAAAATTCCTAATTCAGTTAATTAAAAAATGTAATGAAATAATGATTATCAATAAAAAGAAAAGAAAAAAAGATAGGTGTGGTAGAATGGAGTTACTACGTTGTCCCGGCGGTTGCTACCAATAATAATGGCTGTCGTTAAGGTTGAACAGCTTTCAAAACAAATTATTTCGACATTTTCAAAAGAAAATAGTGAATTCAACACGTGGATGATTTTACATATCTTTGTATTAAGTCAGCGTGGCTCAGAAACACGTGTTGTGTGAGGCTCAACGTGGCTAGGTTGAAATTAAATAGTCGGCGCTCGCCATGCGACCCTCTTCAAAGAGGTTAAACAGGCCGCGGTGTCACTACGGCATTTTGTGTACAAAGAGAGCAAAAGAGGGTTTATGCAATTCCCTTCTCTTAAGCTTATTACCCCCGACACTTAGTATGCGAATTCCCCTGTTAGAGAGCTTTGGGTAATTAGGACTCTATTCAAACCAACCTGTACATACTTTTAGAAATGAATCCAGAAAATGTTTGTAATAATTGTCTGAAGTTCGTTTCAGTCAATTATCTTGAAACTTTGCCATAAAATTTCGCTTATGTACCAACGTAGAACCTGTATTAGGGACTACAGGTGTCTACTATGTGTATCTCACCATAGTCGGTTTGTTCGCCGAGATGATGTTATCGACAGGGTTGCATATCGTGATTGTTGGTCCGTTACGTGATAAACGATCCCAGTTTTCTTAAACACAACTATAGTTATTTTCATCGAAAATCACTTCGTTAATTTTTTTTCATCTATGAATTATGTAACAAACCAGTGTCGCTCAGTAGCACTCTCGAATTCTTCTGAAAGAAAGGCCATATCCATTACTTCAGTAAGCACTCCTTTTTATCTCGTTCTGTCAATCTTATTGACGCTTCCATTAAAGCCATGATGTCAGCTCTACGCTAAATTTTCTTGATTTAACGACCCTGTCATCTGCAGTCAGCAGCAAAGACCTAATCGTGAAATAATCCTTCGACTTATGAGCAACATCTCTTGTTCTAGGCTTAATATTTGCTAGTCGGGAAAATCCTTCCTATGCAACAAGGATGTTTTATTTCTTCTAAATGGCTGAAAGTAATCTAGGTTTATTCAAATCCTAAAACAAAAAAAAACTATGGTCTGAATAAACCATACTATAGGAACTTGAAAACTTCAGAGAATCGGTTTTTAACAAAATCTCTGTTGATATAGGTAGAACGATGTACCGAACCAGGGCTGAGTACACTGCGTGAACTACAATACGAATTTCATTAATATAAAAGAGTGACCTATCTCTTTTTTTTTTTTTTTTTTTTTTTTGTTTTTTTTAAAAAAAAACATTAAATAGCGACATGTAAGAATTGATATAATGTTCACAATTTCGACAAGGTACAGAACTTTTGTTCTGCTATTTTACCCAGATCTGGAGTGAAAAGAAATAGATGCAACCGGTATTTGTAGCGCAACGATCTCCTCACTTTTCGCGCTAATTAGCACCAATCTATGCGCACAGCCATAAAAGAATGGCTCTTTTGCCACTGTCACACGAGTGGGATCATTTGACTACAAAATTTTAAATATTAGCAAAGATCTACTGACTATTTTTTTTTTCCTGGGGGGAAAACTGATTTTATATAAAGTTTGACTTTGCAATGCAAACTTCCTGATTCGCTGCAATAATTAAAACTTATTTTCTGGTAACGTACAAAATATTACATTTTAAATGAATGCATCTAAAGTGTAATTAATTTTAAGCCTATTCTTTTTTTTTTTAAAATGTCTGTTTGCATTCCACTTTTAGATTTCTGGATGATCAAAAGTGCCCAAAATATAATTGGTTCGGTGATGTGCTGCCCTGGTTGTTTCAGTCTCTATAGAGTGAATGCCATTAAGGAATTGCTCCAGACTTATTCTCAACCAAGCATAGAACCATCCGATGTCTTCATTAAAGATACAGGTAAATTCTTGTAGATTTCTACAAATATTGCTTATAACTTTGTAGCTCGTGTGTCTTCATTATACTTACTACAGTTTATGTGCTGTCGACGTTAAGTCTCAAATGATGTGCTTCACAATTGTATTCATCTCCTTTTATCCGCATAATCTTTGTTTTGGTCATTGTATAATGGGTAAAACGATATATGAATTTTGATATATCAAGATCAATTTTAAGGAAAAACAAAGTTGAAAAGGTTTTCATACGGCCTTCTTCGTCCTTAAAAAAAGAATATACTATATCACCTGTAATAATTGCCACAGGGTATACATAGGAGAAACTTCACTTAAGATTATATGAACACAAGGGACCTTTTACAAAACACACTAAATGAATTAGTCGCTTACCGTAATGTGTTGTATCATAAATTTAATGTTAAAAATGCTACTCTAATTAAGAGAAATTTACTGAGACTAAAATATATGTACTTTAATCGTGAGATTATCCACACTAAATTTACGTCTTACATTTTACTTTTCTTGGGGATCTTCTATTGTCACAGTCTGATAGATTTAATAACAAAAGTGACGAAAACCTGAATAAAAAGAAATAAAATCGGCTAGACTACACAAATTTTTTTTTTTTTTTTTTTTTTTTTTTTTAAAGTAATTCAAATTTCTCAGCATCCCTTCTCCTTTGGACGCACGTGTAGTCGCATCAGCAAAACATGTCTATATCTCTGAGATAAGGTATTATGATTACTTACATTATTTACATTATTCGAACTGTTATCCTCATTTTCGTTGCTATATTCCTAACGTTTCGGTCATTGTACGCTCCGGCCTTCTTCTAGAGATTAGAATTTCGAACTGAAGCCTTTAATTCGTCCTTAAACAAATATTACCAAAAATAGATTTTTGAAGGAAAAAATATTATCGGCAACAAAAATTTTGTCGGTATTAAATAACCCACTGAGGTTGATATGCCGTAAAATAAACCAAACCATCCCTTCAGGATTGGCACCAAGACTTCTCGTCAATTCAAGGAGAGCTTCTCTGGTCGTAGAGAAAGCGGTACACGCCCTTGTCAGGCAGAGAATCCAGTACAACAGTTGGATCAAACAGAAACTATAATCTTATATCTCGCAGAGGCTCGATGCCTTCTTCGACAGAATTACCGGGGAAGAAGACCGAAAGAGGATCCATCACGATCTGGATAAATCCTTCAGATATGAATTCGATGCCGTCAAGGCCCGCCAATTACAAAAATTGAGTAGATTGAAAGATCAGAAGGTGACACATAAGGTCCTTCACCCACCAGTGAAAGCAATAATCAACATCAGACAACATTAGCTCCTCTGAGGAGTCAGTACTAAACAAGGGTCTCAATTTCGCCAAAACCATTAGGTAGATACCATACTTGGAAGTCATTGCTCGAATCAAGGAAATAGCCTTGAACTTTCCTCGGACAGATAATCTAAAATGGAAAGTGAAATAAATACTGGAGAAAGCTAAGCTGCCCAAATCCAACATCACGAAACTGGAGAGGCTGGCAATCCCAACTCTACAGAAAACATCATCATACTCCAGCTGACAAAGGCAATGCAACTGTAGTGATGGACTAAACAGCATATACAGAAAAACTGGAAGACCTCATTGCGAATGGTAGCTACAATAAAGTAAAGATCCTACAAAGAAAACAGGACGCAAACTGTCACAGATCCTAATCAAGAACAAGGGCCACTTCGCACCTAAGACATACAGACAGTTGTCAGAGCGTTACACAAAGCTACCTCACATACGGTCTCCGCAAAATTCACAAAGACGGTAATCCGCTCAGCCCGATTGTCAAGGTTCTGTGTGCCACCTTCTGAGTTGCTTCCTAGTAAATATAATCGACCCATTAATAGGAAAGTTACCATCGCAGGTCCGGAACTGTCAAAGATGCTCCAATCCAATCCAACCAGATGGTGAGCCTGGACGTAGCGAGTTTGTTCAGGTAGCCAGGGACCGACTGGTTTCGGAAACACCCCTAGGAGAACGGACCCGTATACCAATGGAGATGCTGAATTTCTGTACGCAAACAACACACTTAGGAATAGAAGCAGACATATATCGACAGGATGAAAGTTTAGCAATGGGATCGCCATTATCACCAGCAATGGCAAACCTATATATGAAATACTTTGAGGAAATGGTATTAGAATCTACATCACTAAAGCCAGTACTATGGCTGAGATACGTAGATGATGCCTTCATATTATTAACACATCAGGAAGAGGTCCAGCTACTACTAGAGCATGTGAACTCAATAAGATCATCGATACAGTTCATAATGGAGAGAGAAAGCAAGAAACTCTCCTTGCTGGATGTACTAATATCTCTAATAGAGCATGGGTTCAAGACATTCGTATACTACAAACCTACATTCACCAGACAATACCTCAACTTCAACGCCCACCACTCATACAGTGTAAAGAAAGAGATTGTCCGGTGTTTACATAATCGAGCAAAAGTCATAACTGGCGACCCAGATACATATGAACAAGAAATGTTCAGTATAAGCAGTACCCTACAACGTAACAACTACTCTGGGTACATGGCAGCAGCTCCGACAAACTGGGATAGAAGGGTACAAGAGGATAACACCACTCGTAGAACAGCTTCGGTCTGTCTACCTTATGTGAAGGGATTATCGAAGAAAATACAAAAGATCTATGACCCATATAACATCAGGATGACCTAGAAAAGTGGTTCAACATTTAGCAGACACCTCTTCTGAAAAAAGACCCCCTTTAGAGGTAAACATGTCTAAGCACCGTGTATAAGCTATCCCGTGCAGTTGTGGTAAGAAATATAAATGAGAAACCGGCCGCGCCCTCAAGTAAGACTACAAGAACATCGTAAAGCGGTAACACGAGAGGAGATAGAAAAATCAGGCATAGCTAACCACATTTGGAGGGAAAACTTAGATCACCGCCCCCGCCGATCGTGGGAAGGGGTTGAAATAATAGACAGCATCACTGGAAAATACAAAAACTTAAGGATTCAGGGCACATGCTAGGCCACAAAAATATCCTGAGCTAACCAAGCATAGAAATTAATACAATATGGGAACAAGTAATAAGGAGTGCTAGAGAAAAGCAATGATTAACAACAAAAATATCAATGTAAGCTCTAATAAAAATGTAATAATAACAGAAAAATTGCAATAGGAGCACTGGTTAAAAAAAAAATAAAAGTTGCTGAGACATTAGGTTTATAAATCCCCATAATTCATGCAGATGTCCTCAAAATAAAGGCGTTGGTTAAATCCAGTGACTAGATTGACCGAGTTCAATACCAGGCTACAGCAGTGGTGAAGGAGAGTTGAGTTAAAGGGAAATAACTAAAACAATGATGAATCTACGAAATAAAGAATTCTTTTCGAAATTCCCATCAAGTGAATATGTTAATGAAGTTAAGGATAAGTCTGAATAATGTAAGAAAACAACAGAGAGGCACTGTAACATCCATCTTTGTCATATTTTATTTATATATATATATATATATATATATCTATATATATAATTTATATTTATTTATATATATATATATATATATATATATATATAATCTCAGTTTAGTAACTCAACTCTGTTCCCCGCTGCTGTGACCAGATATTGCATTACTTCAATCAACGTTTTATCCACTGGGTCATATGCCTGAAGAAGTTCGGGGGCGTACAACGTCCGAAACAGTGAATATGACAGATGAGGGCAAAAGCCTAAGCAGTCTACATAAAGAAAAAAACTCAATTTCCTGAGGTTCTAAAGAAAAAATGAAATCGGACAAAAACTTTCCAACTTAGTCATAGATATTCCTTAATATCATTGTGTAATAAAATACAAAATGACGATCTTGATAATTATACATTAATTATAGATGAATTGTGAATTTATTCCAATATTTTCTCTCTGGGATGAGTTCTTTCCTTTTTTTTTCTCTTTTTCTTTTTTTTTTTTTTTTTTTTTTTTCCTCTTTCAATATATTGCTCGTGTTTGCAGGAAGGCTTCTAAAGCAAATACTTATTGGTGCTTTGTTAATTTGAACTGAATTTGAATTTAGTAACGTATTCAATATTTGAAATAGATGAGATTTTTGAACAGTCTATTCTGAACTTGCCCAAATATTTCAATACTATGAGAATTGTTAAAACAGTGACAACCCCTTGATATAAGGGGCTGTTGCGGTGCTGGAAAAATCGTAAAATTGCTTTTTCTGAATTTAGAATAAGTTCAAAACCTTCACTATCGTCTACTTTTTTTTTTTCCTTTTTCAGGTGAAGACCGTTGGATGTGCACTTTAATGATGTTACAAGGTTGGAAACTAAAGTTTTGCACTTTTGGATTCAACACTACCTACTGTCCATCCAACTTAGATGAATTTTTAAAACAAAGGCGTCGCTGGATGCTGTCTGATTTGGCAAACACGTTTCTCGTAATGCGCCGTGTCATTAGTTTAATCCGCCATAATGCTTGCTTTAGTATCGCCTACGTACTTTATTTGATGCAACTCTTTCTCATCACCGTTATTTCCCCAGGTAAGCTTCTTTTTTTTTCTTCTTTTTTTTTTTTTTTTTTTTTTTTTTCCTGTCTCTTATTTTTAATAATTTTTGTTGCTATCATTGCACCCTTTAAAGAGTTCCACGCCTTTTATATTTTCTTCGCAAAAATTAAAACGCCTGGAAATTGCGAGTTATTTATTGGAAGTGCGAACTAACTGAATGTCTTTTGTCATTTCTAATATCCAGTGTAATATATAACAATACAATACCGAAAACTAATAAATTTGGTCAAGATTTAATAAAGCATCTATTAAGTCATACGTTTCCCAAATTTTTCTTTTTCAAACATTTATTAGGATCTATTCTGTTAATTCACCCCCAATTAACACACAAGTTATCGCAAATCTTAATTCACACTAGGAAATCATAAATCAGTTTTTTATTTTTTTATTTTGTTACTTTTTTGTTACTTTTTTTTGTTGTTGGTTTTGGTGGCGTTGTTTTTTTTTTGCATTCTTTTGAAATTTTAAATCAAAATTTGTTTAGCTTACCTCGCAACAACTCAAACCCTCAGAATAAATAAAAAAACTAACCAAAAATCAGGAAGTTCTTCACATTTCGCAAGTGCGGATGATATTTGAGGTAGTTTACACTTTAAAAAAAATTGTTTTGTTGTTGCTTATCGGGGTGAGCGCAAACGGAGTCTCGCTCTGGGAGAATTTGTTTTTTGAATTTTAGTAAATATAATTTTTTTTTTATTTGGGGGTGAATTAATATTTTAGGGTGAATTAACAGAAAAAATCCAATTTAGAATTTAAATGTCTATTTTCAGTTGTTTTAGAATATTTTCTTTTCTTTAGGGTCAACAGTAATTATGATCACTGCTGGATTGAACATGATATTTGATTTGAATTTCATCGGCCTCACCATTAGCCTCTGTGTAATAATCCTATTCTACACAATAGTATGTGTTTACGCTCATTCCAAGTTTCAGACGTATATAACCCTAATGCTCATATGGTTACTTGGAACAGCAATTACGTGTATTTTTGTTGGCGGGGCAATCTTTGTCACGGCTGATATAATAACGGGTAAGTATTTCTTCAAAAACCACTCTCGATACAACGGCTACAAAAATTTAAAGTATTTAAAAAAAATCGTTTTTTCTATTCGTGAAACGGCGTTCTTCACCAACTCAGAATTGTAATTGAGTGGCTGTACCGGAAAATTAGCACAAAATCAGGATCTATCGAGTTTAATATTTTATTCAACTCTTTACTTTATAAGTTACTCTCAGTCATTGTGTGGCGCTGCTCCAAAGATCCTTACACATCCACCGAATTTTTCTCAAGCGTTCACATTAGGTACCTCCACTTCGCGGGAAAACAGCATAGCGTAACTTAACGAAAATAAAGTTTTATCGTCAAAACGCTTATGTTATTATTAAGATGAAAGACCAAAGTATTTTTTAATTATTTTTTGAAACTTTTTAATATTTTCTAAGACTTTTTTTTTTTTTTTTTTTTTTTTACGTCATCGCGGTGCTGTTAAAATAACATTGTGTATTTTTTTTTTTTTTTTTTTTTTTTTTTTGCGCTTTTTTTCCCGTTGAAAACACACTGATTTGGAAATTGTAAAATTAAAGTAATTGTCCGATTTTAATGAAATTTTCGGGACTTATTCACAAATGAATGAAATTATTTTTGAAATATTTCTTTTTAGTAAATTTTGGTAAGAAATATATTTTTTTTTTTAAATATGCTACACCCCACTTACTTATTATCCTGAAATTTCCTTCAAAACCTTTTTATTTCCTTACAATTTTTTTTTGATTAAAGTAAGTCATTAGAGATGGTAAATCACCTACTTTTTTTTTTTTTTTTTTCAACTTTGTGCTAACTGAAAATCTGCTCTGAAGTGAAAAATAATGAATCCAATAAAACTATGCTATTACTTAATTAGAAAAGCTTTTAATTGCTTTTGTAAATAAGTAATATTAAGGTCATTTGCCTGAAGAAATAAACTTTTTCTGATGAATAATTAAATTTTACAAGAATTTTTTATTTGTTTTACATTTTAATTATAATAATTTATAATAGTTTAAAAATCGTGCAAAACTCTGTATTAGCCTATTTCCTTGTGATAATTAGTAATTAAGTAGAAACAAAATTTACGAGTTCAAAATTGCAAAGTTTAATAAATTTAGTGATTCCAATTTTTTTTCAAATAATTTTTTATGTTGTATTTTTCTACTTAATACATTCCTTATTTCCATGTACGGTAGACTGAAATTGCCATTATTACAAAAAGAGTTTTGTCGCTTTATTCTAATAAATAAACATAACAGTAAAAATAAAAATAAAAGGGTTCACTCGGATTTCTAGTAATTTTCATTTATGGTCATCCGTAGTAGCTGTCATCACTTGTCAATCAACACATGGATCAAGTATTGGATCAAAATTACGGTACCAATCGTTAATAATTCGTTGTATATTTCTTTTTTATGCTATAATTAAGTAATATTTTTTTTAAATTAAAAGTATCGCGTTAAAGCAGTTTAGATAAAGATTCATTTTAGAAATATTTTGTCTACAGATAAAACAATAACTTTTTTAAATTAAAGCTTTTTTTTTTTTTTTTTTTTTTTTTTTTTTAATGGGAGTTTTTTCTTACTCTTTTAGAGGACACAAATTTTCAAATCTCCTGACACCAAAATTAACTTTGTAATAAAAACTTTTTTTTTCTTTTTGCTTCGCAGATATGGAACTACGTACTCTGCAATTCCAAGAACATTACATTCTCATTCTTTTAACGTCAAGCGTTTTCTATGCCTCCATTCTTCATCCGCACGAAACCTGGATCATCTTCCTCGGCTTATTCTACATGTTTATGTTCCCGGCTATGCACATATTACTTCCGGTCTATTCGATTTGCAATATAATTGATCAGAGCTGGGGAACTAGAGATGGCGTATGTTTCTTATACTTTCTTCAATATTTTACACGTTCCCAACACAAAAAATAATAATTTGATAGTTTTCAATAATTCCTCTTCTAAATAACCATTCGTCATCAGAGAAATTTTAACGAATATTTCGTTTATGGTTCACAACTCGCCAGCTGACATTTTTCTGCGGTCCGCAAGAAACCATTTTCGTAACCAATATTTTCCTCGTATTTTAATGAGTTTAATTTGTTCCTCGTTCCCTTCATACATTTGCAATAAGCAATTTGGACCTTGACTTATTCGCTAAGATGGTCAATTAATTTTAAGTTCAGCAGGGTTTGTTCAAGTTCCTCTCTATAATTCTCACCACCTCGCTTTCTTCATTGGCGACTTGGCGAAAGGTATTTGTAATTTTTTTTTTTTTTTTTATTTTAAGAAATTTGACAATTCATAGAAAGGAACGTGGCAATTAGTATTCAATTTTTATATACATTAAAAAAGTATTGATACTAATATTAGTGAAATTGTTTCGGTGACTTATTGGTGGAATACAACTAAGACGAATACAAGACGAAATGGAAAGTTTTTTTTTTTGTTTGTTTGTTTTTTTTTTTGGGGGGGGGTTCTCCTCCAATAAAGTGAGGGCTGATAAATTTGGTATCGGTGCGATTTGATTGTTGAGATTAAACAACGAAGGAATAAGTTTGATAACATATTCATCTGGAGAGGACGCAAGTGATGGATTTTACAGAATCCTTGGTTATTGCAAAGCGTTACCAAAAATCATTTTAAACATATTTTACTTTCTGCATTTTATTACAACACCGGTCTGTTAATCGTTACCGTATCATTTACTCATCCCTGTGTTTCATGACCTGATCATATAGCGATTTTCTAAGCGGGCTTAGATGTGACACAAGGCCAAAAGTATGGCTCACTCGGCGAGGATCGAACTCACTACCTGGTCGTAATTGATCTAGCAAGCTTTCTAACCATCACACTACGGCGAGGTGCCCATGACTGATCATATACCACCCAAAACCTCAACACCAAAACATCATTTATTAAATTAATCGAATGAGTAAATGAAGCTATTTAGAAGACATTTAATATTACTATTAAGACTGAATTAAATTTATCAAGAGGAAGATCACCTTAGATATCAAAATCCAGGTACTTCGGCGTAGTGTAATGGTTAGCAAGCTTGCCTCACTGGATCAATTACGGCTGCGTTTGATCCTCACTGAGTGTTCCATTATTTCGACCTTGTGCCACATCTTCTTGTCAATGAAATAGGAAGAGAATGAGGCGGATTCGTCCCAGTGTACGTGGCATGGTGGGTCTTAGCTGCGAAGGAAAGGATTGGGGGGGGGGGCGGGAACTAAGAAATGTCAGGACATTTGCTAGGAAAATAGACCTGCCACAATTCGCATGTGGCAAATGGGTTGTAGAACAGAAAAAATCATCGCTCACAAGACCGTGTAGAAGCTTTTGAATTATCAAAACTGAAAAATGGGGACTAGGCCACGCCAGCATAGATATGACAGCTTTTGGCCAGGTTTTGCTCTTGTAAAGAAAGCATAGCAAGAGAAGTCAGATGCTTACTGGCGTGATACAGAGAGACAATAATTTTTGCAGCATCTTTAGCAATGGATTGTATGAGTGCCGCTTGTGGGCGCAATTTAGTCTCAGTGAGCGTTCATGAGAAGAGAACCGCTCGAAAATACAGGGGCCCGCTCGGTGATGGAACGTTACTAGTATGCATTTGTCACAATGTCACAAGTCACCCACTCGCATAATCGTTGAAATTTACAATCCATTCCCCCATCCCCCTGCACAGATTCTCTAAGCAAAAGGATAGTAGAATTGAGAAGAAACTTCTTGAAGAACCTTTCATGGGAATAAGCTGTCCGAGTGGCCATTCCTTACTACCTTGAGTGGCTCTTCAGTTTTGGATGAGGTGAAATATTAGTGAAAAAGTTTTAAGCAATCCTTTTGATTAATAAATAACCAATCGACCGTATAGATTACCACTATAGGTGTTCAATATTATCTCCATTGCTCACTTTGCTTCTGGGAAGACCTTTTACCAGGAATGCTGCCCTCCTCCTCCAATCTGAATGTGATGCGGACTAATTTAAACGCGAGAAATGCTCTTCTAAACAGTGGTGATCCCCCCACCACTGTACTTAAAGATCGCATTGGTAATACTTTAGTGACCGGCCGGCTTCTGACCCGCTTTATCCCTCCCTCGTAATGACACTTTGTGTCCTTCAGTTTGAAACCCCTTCTTTAAATGATTATTCGAGCAACAGCCGTATATCCGCTTCGGTGGATTATTGATTTTTTTCTGCAGTTCTTAACCCGATTCCGTTCTAATGTTGATAATGCTTCTATAACCCCACAAACAAATGTAATCACTACAATAAATGATTTTTTAAAGTCATGCATTTCACAATTTTTATTCCTTCCAGTTGCTTACTTTTGCCGTCTTTCTTATTTGCACTAAAGAACGTCAATCTTTTCTCTTTTTTATTTTATTTTTTTTTTTTTTTTTTTTTTTTTTTCTAAGCTTCAAATTCAATGTCAATTTGTTTTTTTTTTGTTTTTTTTTGTTTTTTTTTTTTCCAAAAGTCGAAAGCTGTGGTACCGAAATTCGTGTGTTTCCCTAAAATTCGCCGACGAAAGCGAAAGAAAAAGACTAAAAAAAGTAAGTGTCCTAAAATTCTATCATAATTTTACCTCACAAGCTTTAGCTGAAAAAATCTTTCACCTATGATTACTAGAAAATTAAATGCCTTTATTCTGAATCCGGCAACAATCGAGAGAATTATTTTAACTTGAAAATTCACTCGTAAGCCTAGCAACAAGATCTGAAGAAATCCATTGTGTATTTCAGTATTTTAAGTCAAAATTGTTAATACTTTAATTTTAATACAAATCTACTTTATTTGTGTTTATTTCCATCGCTCCGCCGTAGAAAACTAATATTTCAAAATTATTTTTCAACGTCAAGAAATTAAATTATTTTCACATGAATAATATATTGGCATGTTTCGAATGTACGAATTCTTGGAGAGTCCGTATGTTGACAGATTAAGAATAATAAAAGCTTTACGTACATAGAATAAATGTATTAAAATGACCACGATCTTTCTTGTTTGTCATGGTGTTTTTGCCCATGTAATGGTGTTTTTTCCAAATAACCCTTCCAAGCTTCGCCTAATAATGATGTGTTTACAAGTAAATGTTAATGATTTAAAACTACAACATTGTTTTTAAGAAAGGGCTTACTGTAATATCAAGTTGAAGCACCGGTTCTTGTACGATCACCGGTTAAGCAACGTCAAGAGGGATGACCGTTTGGTAATATCAGGTGCTATAAGCTTGGATATACGGTTGATGTAACGGATAAGTGTTTAGAATTGGAGATAGAAGAGCGGAGTTCTAGTTAGAGTTGGGCCCGTTATATTCACTTACTCTTTTTTTTTCTCAAAGGTATTTGTGTGTATCAATTGTCCTCCCAGCTATGGGTTAATTAGTAAGATTTATACACATAAATCATTATCTCTAAAAAAAAATTATTACAATCTAAAGATATTTTCTGCCTTTTAAATGATATACAAAAGGTTGATAATCCGTAAAAAAACAAATCATATATATCGGAGCTACAATCGATATAGGTATAATTGTAATCTATAAAAATGTTTCTCGTTTAAGATTTTTTTCTGTTTCTTAATTTCAAGAAATTAGTTTTAATCGATTAAATGATAAATCTGATATTGATATCAATTCGCATGGGAAAAAAATCTCCATACTTTTTATGAAGTATACTATAGATCGATTTATTAAGCCTTGTTTTGTTGTGACACAAAGCATAAAGTATGGAACAGCCAGTAAAGATACTGAATGATACCAGATTTTATCTGTCTATATTTCTGAGATGAGGTATTATGTACATTATTTACATTATTCGGACTATTGTTCTCATCTTTGTCGCCATATTTATTACAACGTTTCGGCCGTTGTACGCCCCGGCCTTCTTCAGGTGGTTGGAATGTCGAACTTAACCCTTTATTTCGCTCACTGGGGTAGACTGTTCTAGTTCCACGTGCCACAGTGCATAAAGGCGTTAATTAGATCCAGTGAGAGGACCCAAAGAGTGAGAGTTCAATACACGGTTAAGGCAGTGGAGAACTTTCAGAGGGAAATTAACAGGAGATAACTGATAATTGATATCCATTAACATGGCACGTGGAACTAGAACAGTCTACCCCAGTGAGTGAAATAAAAGGTTCAGTTCGACATTCCAACCACCTGAAGAATAGTGTAATAAATATGGCGACAAAGATTAGGACAATAGTCCAAATAATGTAAATGATGTACCAGATTTTATATTGAATCGTTGAATTCGTATTAAAGTCTGTCCTTTTTTTTTATTTTTTCTCCTTTCAGGTTCCGTATCTCCTTTCAACGACTATACGCTGCCACTATCTAACACCGCAGATGATGAGATTGAATACAAGTTTTGGAAATATCTCCGTGACACTGTCGTTGGCAAATCCTCCAGAGTTGGTTTAGACAAAGAAAGCATGTCAAAACAATTATGGAAGTTACGTACAAAATCGATCGTCGCTGTCTATGGGTTCAATATCATTTGGATAATTATACTTGCATATTTCTTTTCTGTCATCAGTGAAAATACGTCGAAACTGAACTCGTTTGCCATGATTAGTGGTTTTCTTTACGGCATCTCTTTTGCGATCCAACTTATCGGTATGACTGTTCATAGAGCACAGGACTCATTTGAGCGACTCGTTCGCTACACAAATAAGAACTCAATACCTGAATGGATTATATCAAAAAGTAAAAATACTTGGAGGGGACACAAAAACTTAAACTACTGACAAAGAATAAGAAATTTCGCTAAATGGCTGCGCTCCTGACATATGACAATACATATCACAATGTATATGGGGACCATTCAAAATTTACTTTCTCGTATGCGTTAATAATGAAAGTAGTTTATGAATTGAGGAGTCGTCTAAATTTTATTCTGGCTCTTGTGGTTTTTTTTTTTTTTTTTTTTTTTTTTTTTTTCTGTCTTTTTAGAAACAAAAACTGCCAAGTAATTTAAATATTTATTAATAAGTTATATTAAAGATCCCACTGGCATTTTGAGTTGTCTAAAGCTTTAATATTTTTGGCAAAGATCATCGACTTTTAACGTTATTTTATTTCCTCAAATACGATTTTTTTTTTTTTTTTTTAAATTTATTCTGTTTTTATTTCTGTTTAATGCAATCATCTTTCAGAATTTTTTTTAATATTTACCATTTTTAAGATTAAATTTAAATATAAATCTAATTTAATATTTTGTTTTGGAAATCAATTTTAATTAAATGGTACGTTAAATCAAATCTTCTTGCTCATCTTATTTAAGTGGCTTTCATTTGATTAAAAGTGTTTGTTTTCATTTGTTCACAACGTTTCACCTATGATTATTTTGGAAATCTATGCTTCAACGACATCCTTGGGGTGTTGTTTCAGGATTGAAACTCTTCTGATACAGGGAGTTATGACTGTAAAATAAAATTAAGTTCTTCTGTTAAAAACAGTTTACTTGTTATTTTAATGACTTCGTTTTTGTTAATTATATTTAAATATCGAAACAGAAAAATGATATTTTAAGGCTTGCCACCACTGGTCAGAAACTGCAATAACAGCAATTGAAATGTTCTACTGAAATTGTCTTGCCAAGTCGGTAAAATGATAAAGAAACTCTACTGAAAATAGAAAACTGTTTTTTAGGCGCCCCCCTCCACACTTCCCCAGTAAGACAATAAAGTCACTAAGAGAGGTTTATGGCCACATCACATTGAAACATCGGTTCCCGTAAGATCGCTGAAGTCGCGCTTGGTCAGTATCAGAGATGGATGACCGCTTAGGAATATCAAATGCTTTGATGTGCCCAGAATCGTTATTACGAAAGGCCACTTTTAATTTTCGTTGGGTTCGTTATATTGACTTTCATATTTAAAAAAAATTCTTCAAATCTAAAACAATCTTTTCTGGCTATAAATAACCTGATAAACAGTAGGAAATGAATCCAGCAATAGAAGCCACTAAGACGCAAGGCATTACTGAGTGTTAGAGAACATGAGAAAAACACTATTGAGGGGAGAGAGAGAGAGAACGAGAGAGAGAGAACGAGAGAGAGAGAACGAGAGAGAGAGAACGAGAGAGAGAACAAGAGAACGAGAGAGAGAACAAGAGAACGAGAGAGAGAACAAGAGAACTGATACAGATAATTATTGATACTGCATTTAAACTTTTGAAGGTCAAAGTTGGCCAAGAATCTGGAAGAGTTCCACAAGCTAGAAGTGCGAGACATTGTGGCTAAACTAGTACTGCGCTTAAATTCATAAAATCTAGCAACCAGAGAGGAAATGAAAGTATTTATAGAAAAGGCAGAGGGTTCCCCAGTAGTGGTCTACATCTGGATTTTCCACAATGTCTCCTTCACACAACAAGCCTATAAACAAATCTGACCACGTTTCTAATTTTGTTCCCTTTTCTGTCCCCTAAAGTGACATAGTCTGGAGAATTGCCTTTGGAGTTCGTTTAGATTCTTGTCTCAATTTGATGTATACAATTTCTACCATTTTTTTTTTTTTTTTTTTTTTTTTTGGGTGGGGGCATAACTGCAAATGCCAATATTTGGTATAGTTGAATACATTTCTTTTTCTCTATGAACAGAAAACGGCTACACTACAACCTTTTTCCTAAATTATTATCTTAATTATCAATTATATATACAGCGTGTCCAAAAACTCACCTATGTAATTAAAAACGTCATAACGTCAAAAGTTTCATGTTTTGTTTTTCAGAACTTCAATTAAGATAGGTGTGAATTTTTCCATGGGTAATTTCCCTAAGGAATGAAACAATTTTTTTCATACCTATTCAGCTAATGAACAGATTCAATATTTTAATTAGCCACTCAATGATGTCCGCTGCAACTTCTGTACAAATTGCTCTTTGTATGGTTAAAGGTGTAAATTGTCTCTTAGAATTCAATGCACCTGGTCAGTGTGTCTACGAATCGATTTTTCTGGTTCTTGTTTAGCAGTTTGCCGCACGTTCACAAATCCTCTGTAAATAGTCTGTATATGAATTTTCATATTGTGGCAAGGCACTTTTAGAGCCATATTGGTTAAACGTCGAATCTACCAACGAATCATGAAATCCAATTCTGGTTTTCTGGTATGGAGGTATCGACGGTATTCTCTTTGGTTACAAAATAATGTAAAAATAAAATTTCACGATTTTGGTTCTTTGTTCTGTTGTGAAATTTTCCATTACTAATTTTCCAAAGTTTTCAAAAAATATCAATTTTGAATAATCTGACATTTTCAAATATTAGGTGACTTTTCAGATAACCTTTGTAATACACACAGTATATTTGTAATATCTAACATTTGGTCGTAAGAGCAATCTCCCTTGCACAACTATGAAGTTGACTATGCTAAGGAAGCCGGTAGCTGAAGACCGACGCATTGAAGAGCAGAGTAGAAATGTGTGTGCCGGGATAAAGTATTAATAGTAAATCGATGGCACAAATGATATAAAGAGAATTTGTTCCTCTATGGTAGACGGGAGTGTTACCAATCTTAGCATTGATACAAACAGCTTAAATTTCATTTCACTGGCGAGGAATCGTGAAGTTTTAAAGGTAATGAAAATGGCAGCCAAAAACTGCTATGAGCGTTGATGTTGGTTTTTGGAGGTAAAGTGATCCTCACTGGAGGAGATTTCAAATTCTTCTCGTTGTTATTCGGATTCTTCTTGTTCCTTGCCTGAAACGATTTAATATATAACATCATTTTATGCAACTAAGGCTATGGAAGCGAATAATAATGAAAAGGAGTTCTGTTGATGGTTCCTTCAACTTGGAAATATCAATCCCTCCAGCGTTCTTAATGAGGTTCCATCAAATGTCATTGAGATTCCTGTAGAATGCGTTTGCTGCAGAATTTTATTGATGAATGTTCCCCTCACCCACCCACCCCCCGGCAAAATAGAACGAAGAGTCATATTGTCGTCTAAAAATGCTGAATGCCTAATTATAAGTGAAGAAATTAAGAAACTACCAAAGGGAATCCAAAACATAAAAACGACCCTACATTGTGATGAAGAATCCAGAGCTATCCTCTGGAATTTATAAATTCTCACCTTCTGACATGTCTCCATATTGATTTAATAAAAATAGTGCCATTTTGATGATACTGTGCAATCACTCACTTGCCCAAAAGATTCTGTAGAGGCATCCTTGATTCTTGGTAGTCACAGAGGCTCTATCATACTCATCCTTAGAATCAAACTGAATACCAGTGATACCAACGTTAAACAGGAACGAATTTCCTGTACGACTTTCTTACGCGATGACTATAAATAAAACCCGAGGCAAAGTGGTAATTTACCTTCAGTAGCCATTTCAGTTGCAAGCAGCATTTTCAACGGCAAAAGCGCAAATGAACGCTACGGCCAGTGTGTTAATGCTAAACAGAAATGACATCCAAGGTAACAAGACAAGGTGCTAATTACACTAGAAATACCATGTATAATGAATTACTCTGATACCAATTATTTGGCTCTTATAGCCGCAGTCGAGGAACAATCACGCTTACTTAGTTCTGCATTTGCAGAGACTTTGGCACAGAACCCGAGTTTATCTCTGCATCCCACTAGCAGTGCACTATTGGTGTGATAATATCTATCATTGTTTCTCTCTAAATATTTACGAACCTATTGAGATTTCCATTCTTTTACTTATGTTCTCGTGTGATCTTAGTATATGTATACTATGGAACATTAGAGTATTTATTTATGAGCACCTTGATCGCATTCCATTTTTTCCATCATGTACAAATGGATATAATTTTAGTTAATTTCTTTCACCTCAGTCATTCAAAAATTCATTGTAAATTGTTAATATCTTCATAAGAACATCAATAACGCAACATCTTTGCAATCAAACATTATACAAAGAGCTCCATTTTATTGCTGTCTGTCTATAATGCGCACATAAAATACATCTCCAGATTAAACATAACCCATGCCTCAATTAAGAAGAACGTGTGTCATTAATATTTATTACATTTAATTTTATGGAAGCTGTACGTTATAACACATTGCAGAGACTATGGCACTTTTCTTATAACTGCCTGTGAATGGTCATTGATTGAAATTTACAGAGAGCAGCATTAGATAATATTTGTAAATCCATGTACTTTACGGTTCCTGCTATTTGAAAGTAATACTAGTCCCAATTACTAACTGACTAATGCTTCATCTAATAAAATAAAAATATTACGACTTAAACGTCTTTAAACATCTAGCCAACAAATAAATTCTTACAATTTTATAAAATAACTTTCTCCCACGTTGTATATGCTAGCATTTTGTGTATTTGTAAAATCTACATGGATGAACTGATAACTGAGTTTTATTTTTAAAAGTGGTCACTTGCAAAATATTTTTCCGTTTTATCAGGCTAGAAGAGATGTAATCAGCGGGTAGACCTTCGTTCTGCGGCCTGAAATTTTTTCTTTTCTCATTACAGTTGGGTTAAATGGCAGGGTAAATCAGCCTCTCTAGCTTTGAATGGCATCTAATATAGGAAAATAATTCATTCAAAAATGGAATAATTCAACGGGCAAATCCCCGACTTGTCTTTCCAAAGAGTCCATGGCAATTCACAGATAATAAAGAAAATGAACTTGGAGAAAGGGCCATGATCTTCTAAATCTGAAAGCACAGTGTAACCCGGATATAAGAGAGATTTTCTCTGGTCCCAAATTAGAGCAGTGTTAATGTATATAAATTAGACCAAACCCGAATATAAGAGACTTCTTCTCCGGTCCCGACAACTCTCTTATATCCGGGTTACACTGTATATGGTTTTAAAGATACTCTGACTTAGTTAACGAAAATAATTTCTTATAAATCATTGAATTTTTAGATTTTCGGTCCTAGAAAAATACTTTTGTGTAGTGATCCTAAATTATTTTCCAAAGAAAGACAATTAAGAAAAATTATTGCATGCCAAGTCATTTCAGGAACGAAACCTTTAATGGTGGTTATTGATTTAGTAAACTGTATTGAAAAGAATAGTGGCTATTATAACATAAGAAATTAAGTTTTTTTTGGGGTGGGGTCAGAAATTAAGCTTTTTTTTTTTTTTAAATTCTCTCTTGAATTGCTACGAACTGCTTTGTTTAATGAAAACAATAAATACATCATTCTGTTAATTTGTCTACACTTGGAATTTATTCTTTACAGTTAATCCAAAATGGCTGTCGTTGACCAAATACAACATTTCCCACGTATCTGATTAAATGATCTAAGCGACAAGCTGTTAACCCCAGCATCTGAATAACTAAAGTAAAGCCATAGAGGGCGCCACTGATGACACCATAAATATTAAGTTTTGATAGAGATGATGAGATCCCCATATAGAATACTGACAAAACTACAAGCCACAATCCATTAATAGTTAAAATTCCAAACAAAGACCAGTTGCGCATGCGTCGAAGTTGTTGAGTAAGTTCTGCTTTGCTCAAACCGGTGTTAACACCAGTACCGATGACTGACTGTCGTAAATTATGCCAGAAATTGTACTCTAGTTGATACTGTGAATTTCCTTCTTTCAAATGTTTCAGTTCGCTGGCAATACAATTTGGCGTTGTTTCTTCTGTGCCTGGAATGTACAAAATGAAAAAAATGTTGAGTGATTCCTTTAAGAAACAAAAAAAAATTTGTCTTTTTTCCTGTAATATCAAAGGAGTCACACAATTTAAATTTTTAATTTTAAAGTAATAAGAAGTTCACGGTGGAGATCACACCCTCCCACCTGATAGAATAGTCACCAAAGCGAACTTTCAAATGGGTAGAGATCGACTGCAGTTTAACCTGAAATGAAATGGGCGTCGTCAGGTGTACCATCCCAAGACATGCATCGCAAGAAGGAATACCTCTTCGACTTTTAACGCAGGTATTGGCACACAACAACAAGACATGTGAAGAGAACTGGTTAGGAACTCAACTTCGCAGCAGCCCTATGACCGCACTCGGTTAGAGAACTGATGATGTAGGGAGGCAAACTAAGCTCGCTTTTTTTATTCTCGTAACATATAAGCTACCAAGTAACTGTTGATAAATGGTATCGATTTGCAATCTTTATTGGTTTTGCATTCCCTAAACAGAAAAATAATTTTTCCAAATAATTTGTTTCCATTTCGTTATTCAAAAGTGATATATATATATATATATATATATATATATATAAATTATTTCACTCCAAGCAAAGCGATACTGCGACTGAAACGCAAGGAGTTACTGGGAGTGAAAGAACATGAGAATAATTTAATAAGGACAATTAAAGAACAAGATACAGGAAGACAGAAGATTGCGATTGATGTTGCATTTAAATTTTTTAAGATTGTAGGTGGCAGAGAAGCAAGAAACCGGAAGAAAGTTACACAAGCGAGAAGTGCGAGGAAAAAACTACGTATAAGAACAGAACATATGGTTACATCTAGCTATTTCAACGGCAAAACTATGAAATCTAGTAACCAGGCTTAACACGGTCGTGGTACCAACGAAGAGAAAACAGCGTGAAAATATTTCTAGAAAAGATTTAGAGGGAAGCTCCGTGACGTCGGTAGGAAAGTGACTAAAGTTGAGATGTCAGATCAGCACCGATGACATTGCAGCCTCTTCTTTTGGGTTTTATTGAGAATCTCGAGTAAATGTACAAGATGGATTCTGAGGGGGAAAATTATATGAGACGACGCAGTGAACCAATAGCAGAGCTAACAATTGATTCAATAATCGTTCCATTTCATGTCAGTAGAAAACATATGCCAAGAAGGCGTAATGAATTGTTCTTCTAGAGGTTAGCCTCAGCCATATTGATGTAGAGCAAAAATAGTTCTCTGTGAGGACTAAAGGACAGCAGTTTCGCTTTGGAGGCATTACCCATATAAGTAAAACTGTACGTTGGCAATCATAGCTCTCCGCAAGTTCCTATCCTATGTAGGTCTTAGCACTGTTTGTCCCTTACTGTCTATTCCAGTTCCTATTCTACCATACACATACACAAATTCTTTAGATAGATTACTCGATGTTTCTCTCTAGCCGTCTTGGATTCAGTATGTCTTGTGAGTGTCAAATTCTCTAAGCCACCTTTCTTTCTTATGTGTACTAGAAATTTAACCTGTCTCTTTTTAAGTACGAGTGTTCTTTTCGTTCCCATTTCCTTAAAACTTACTCGTCGTATTCCGTATTCTCAGCATCCTTCTGTAGAACCATATCTCTTTTGCCTCAAGTCTCTTCATCTGTGAAAAATTGTCCAACATTCATTGCCGTTGAAGTTTATTTCATTTACATAGCAGTTCAACAGTCTTTTCTTTTTTCTAACGTGATTTTCCTGTTTCTTAATACTTTGCTTAGCTTTTGCAAAGCACCTTTCACTATTTCAATGCACCTTCGAATTTCGGTGACATATTTTCTGTAGTCTGTTATAACACTCCCCTCACCTAGATTCTGACATCTCCATTTCGTAGCTCGCATCTTGAGCTGTCACTCTGGCTGACGACCATCCATAGACAAATATATGTATATTATTATAAATTTTTATTTACAGTCAGACAAATGTCCTCAAATCCTAGGTATGATGATAAACTAGATCTGGCAGCAAGGCCTCTGGTCGGAAGGTTTTGAGAAGCGTGGGACCAATTTTTAATTGCTATTGGTCTCAGATCCACTCTCACCCGCAGTGGCAGTACCTCTTAAGTTCCTAGATATAAGCAAATAATTAACGCCCAAACTGAGATCAAAACACTATGAAAGTATAAAAATAGATTTTTACAGTATAAAATACATTTTTTAAAATAAAAATATTACCAGCAATAAATTTGAGTTTCGACGAAACGCCTTTTTAAAAATATGCGTCAATGAAATCTGATCTACAAATTGATTTCTTACAAAGAATACATATTCTATTCATAAGAATTCATATTCTAAAAATCTTTTCTCATTGAGGTGTTATTTCTTGTTATTATCACAACGTTTCCGCAGATGTGTCATCTGGTCCACTTATGGTATCTGTTGATCCGGGTAAATTCAGAGAATTAAAGCGTTGGATTGTGAATTTGGTGGCATAGTAATTGTGAGTTCAATCCCTGGGCAGAGAAGTAGACATTGATGGCGAATTGGGAACAATCTACTCTTGTAGATTAAGCAAAAATCGAAAAGTCACTGAAAGTTACCCGGACCGACAGACACCCAAAGAAGGCCTGAGAGCACAACGACCGAAACGTTGTGATAATAACAACCAAAATGAGGACATTAGTCTGACTGCAAAACAATGTACATCATTCTAGAATTTCAGATAAAAATTAACAAATCTATACAGACTCGGACGAGCGGAGTTGTACGATATCATTGCTGGTATTTTTATTAATTTTTAGAAAGCGAAAGTTGGTTACTATGGACGGAGCGGGGGATGAAACCTCTTCTTCAAAAGCGTGGCTAGAAAAAAACATTGCCCACTAAGGTGCACATAAAGGGGGCGATGTTTAAATTGTCGCCATTTTATATTTTTAATTGATTTTGACGACGACACAGTATAGAAGGTTCAATTGGGCACCGTCTGTGAGAAAAAGAACACCATGACGCAATTCACTCTGCCGGAAACTTGAAAACAGCATGCTGTACTCCTTGGTATTCGCACCGGAAGCTCCAATATGAACATTTCAGAATGTTTGGGTGTCAATCTGAGGACAGTACAGAGGATTCGGAAAGAGTTAGATGAGTCTTATAGTGATTACGAACGTACGGCAGCCCGAAAAACTCTGATACGATAAAAAAAAGTTCCTGAATATGTTGGTGTGGACCTCAGAGTCAACACGAACGCCTCTATCAAGTGCCCTCGGGAGGTAGTGCTGTCCTGGGTCAAGACGGCTGTTAGACTATATCTGGCAACAGGATTCATGTCACACAAGCAGGAGAATCCAGTCATGGCTGTCAGACAATTTCTGCGTATACATCAGCCCTTACATCTGGCCACCTATCTCCCCTATCATGGTCTGAGGTATATCAGTATATGAACCTAGATGTTTCATTTTAATGTATTTGATGCCACAGCGATGGAGAAGAAAACATTTTAATAGACTTTATTAAACAATTAACTTTAGCCGTATAACGTTGTGAATTTTGGAAAAAAAAAGCTGTAGATAATTTTTCCAATTATTGTAAACACATGAAACACCATTTAGACTGAAGCATATCTTATTTAATGTACTTTTTTTCTATCATTCTTCGGGAAAGTTGAGTCTCAGTTTGCAGTTTCAAATAGAATTCTAACGATAATACGAACATTATTAAGATTATAGCATTATCGTTACAGGGTTGACATTTAAGCAATGACTTTCATTGAATTACGTCTTATGATGTAAGCAGTTTAACACTATAACGTTCTGTAACAGAAATGCTGAGTTGATATCATTTTAAGTTCATCATTTTCTGACAGCATTTTATGTATCATTCATGAGGATAACCAGAGAATGGCTTAAAACCCTCGAAACGACGACAAAAGTGATGGATAATTTATTAAGAATCTTGAACAAATCATTCGTTCTCTTGGAGGAAAACAAGAGAAATTACATAAACATTCATAAATCTTCCTTCCTTGTCGTATTTAATGAAAAATCACTAGCCCCATATATATATATATATATATATATATATATATATATATATATATGTATGTATGTATGTATGTGTATGTATGTGTGTGTGTGTGTTTGTGTGGTTGGCGACTCGATCTAGGCATATCTAACTAGGCATGTCTACACCAAAGAAAATAAAATATATTAAAAAGATCCAGAGGTTGTATCTGACTAGATTTTTTTTATTGCACTATGACTGTTAGATCCACAAACGGAAACACTAGTTTCTTCCACATCAAATCAATGATCCTTCAGGGTGACACCTTTGCCCTCAGACTTTGGTCAAGAATTCCGTGGACTATTTTCCGACATAAAATTTGTTAATTCGCCATTCTGCTGATAAAATAACTTACCTGAAACCTTTGGAAAATATTTTTTCTTCTTGCGCTTTATACAGTGGAATAAACTCGGTATTTTGCTCAGCTTGGCTTTTTGCTACAATAAAAATTTCAATTACAATAGAGTGAAGTTATTGATAGAAAACATTAAAGTTAATATTTAGCCAATTAAAACATTCATCGAAAAAGATTAACACGAAAATATCTTGTTTTCAACGCAGTGTACCTCAAAATCTGCTAACTGAAATTCTCCAGGAAGCATAGATTTAACTGTTATATTAGTTGGGTGCAAAAATAATGACGTAATAATGTCGTTTTTTGACGTTAAAAAATACGTCAAAAATGACATTATTACGTCATTATTTTTGCACCAACCTAATAGAATGTAAATTAAAACAGATTCCATGTATCTGTATGAATAATAATTTATTAAAATATTAAAATATTATCTTTATCACTTTCTCGTACAGATTCTAAACAGACGCTTTAAGTATTTGAAGAGCTACGGTCAGAGAATATGAGAGATAATTTATACCGATATATTCCTATTTTTATATGGCTTTAGTAGCGTAAAATTTCAATCTGTCGTTATTTTTAATTATTTATTAAAAGACCAATGTGTTTAATTTTTCTTTCTTACAATATAATTTTATTATTAGCTGATAAAACATTTTGCACATGTTAATCCTTTAATCAAAAATGCATTTCTAATTTGGAACATTTATATTTTAATATAATTTTCGTTCTTAAATCAGATAGATAGATATGGACTGACTTAGTTATATAGATATGAATATAATTAGATAGATAGATAGATAGATAGATAGATAGATAGATAGATAGATAGATGGCAACTGCTTTCGTCCAGAAACAGGAAGTGGTGTTATTAAATGCAAGGTGCAAGATGATAAAAATAACTTAGGAGTACTTACTCAAAGCCGTATTCTTCGAAAATAAAAAAAAATAGTATTAACCGCCACTCTTGAAGTAACAACAAATCAAATAATGCATGCGCTTCAAAATATGAAACTCGGAAAAGCAAGAAAGTGAATATGGCATAGTAACAGACCTTTAGAAAGATACAAAAAAATAATTCTATTAACTTATTTACCCAGTTTATATGGGCGAAAAAGTACCTTGAAATTTCAGTTTATGAAATCCAAACCTGAGAAAATGTCGCCCTACTTTATTACTACCAAAACAAGCAAGTTTTAGGGACACTTACGCAACAGTAGATTGTCTACAAAAATAAATCCATTGATAAAAAAAATAATATTATAAACCAATTTGTTTAGGTTTTATTGACTATAAAAATGCACAGTTTTTAATTCAATACGAGAGCACTGTATTAACGAAAATTATATAAAAGTTATTGAGAATATATACAATAACGTTACTACAAATTCGACTATACAAAGAGAAATAAAATAAAGATTTGAAAAAGAATAAGTCAAAGGGATACGATTTTACAGCTGAATTTGAGAGTATCTTCAGTAAAATGACTGGAAATAGAACTATATATACAGTACTGGTCACAATTATTGACACCCATGAAATTTAAATACATAATGTAGAATATACTGATAAAACGAATCAAGAGCAATGGCTTTGGTCTATTGTCAACTGAAGACTGATAAATAATAGCAAATGATAAAAAAAAATGAAAATGAAAACTGAAAGATTACTGCCAAAGTAGTATTAGCTCCCTTTAAACATGGGTCAAAACCATTTTAAGACGATAGGAATTAGCGAGTGAAAGATTGTTTTAAAAAGCCAACTTATTTCCTGTTTCTTTATAGCAGGAGCTTATCTGAGAACATCGGGTATGCTATTATTAGTAAAGACCTCTAAATGGCATAAAACCATCTCCAAGCATCTTAGTATCACTGTTTTAAGAATGTACAGTTAAGAACTAAGAATGGAACTGCCATGCTAGAAAGAATGGAACTGCCAAGAACTTCCATGAACATGGTAGAAAGGGGAAAATTGATGAAAGAAGTCTTTGAATGTTGGTGTGAACTGTGGAAAAAAATGTAAAATAGCCAAAGACTTAAATGTCAACCTGAAACAATCTGGGGTATTTTTCTTCACGTAAAATATGGTGCAAAATAAACCAAACTAATTGATTTGCTGACACAAGACTTAATATTTAACCCATAGATGAGGGAAAAAGTGGTGAATTCATACCTTTCCCAAGTGTATTGCGCGTAAGTGAATATAACGAACCCAATTGGAATTGGAACTCGGCTCTCCAATTCCCGGTTGCCACCCATTATCCATTACACGACCCGCACACCCAAGTTTACAGTATCTTATATTCCCAAAAAGTCATCCATCTAGGTATTGACTAGGCTCTACGTTGCTTAACCTCGGTTACTTAGTAAAAATTGAAATGAGACAAGGAAACAACATCTATAGAACCCGCGAACATAAATATGAAGAGATTACTTACAGCGTCTCTGGTTCCCCAGCTTTGGTCAATTATATTCGCAATACTGTAAATCGGTAGCAGAATGTGCATGGCGGGAAAGATAAAGACGTAAGCAAAGCCGTAGAAGACGATGTATGATTCGCTCGGATGCATGATGGCCGCATAACCAAAGCTTAAAGTGATAAGCATAATGATATAATGCTGTTGGAAGTGGAAGTTTCCTATCTTTATCTCTGAAAAGGAAAGACAAGAGAGGAAGGTGAAGAAGCATTAACTTTTGATACAATCTTCTGGATGTGTTTGAAAAAGACTTCAACACACACACACATATCTCTCTCTCTCTCTCACTCTCTCACTCTCTCTCTCTCTCTCTCTCTCTCTCTCTATATATATATATATATATATATATATATATATATATATATATATTTATAGGATGAAATAAGGAATAAGTAGGAAACAGATTTCAATCCAATGTGTTTCACTTTATTAATAGCAATATTACCAACTATCAACACAAGTTCAAAAAAAATAGATCAACTCATCATTCTTCTACAAATCCAGTATTCATGAATCTAATTTATCTCTTTCTAATACATAAAAATTAATGAAGATATATATAAAATACGCACGAGATATACTTTAATGAATAAACAGAGCAAAGATTTTTTTTCAAAACATCCTGCTGCTTCTCACTAACTTTTACATACTTTTGCGTACAAAATGCTCGTCACACATATTTGAATATTGTCATATACTTCATTGCACGTGACATTAGAAATAACCAAACAACGTACCATTAATGACATTTTTTGTCGTAGTTTTTATCCATGATAATCTTTAATTTTATATATATATATATATATATATATATGTGTGTGCGTGTGTGTGTGTGTGTGTTTATACATTCTTTTTATAGATACAAATATTTAAGTAAATGCTGCGTTTATAATAAACAGTATTAAACAACATATACCGGCCTGAATGTCCGAGAATGTTTCATAGAAAATATTCGTCCTCCGACAGGATTCGAACCTGTATCCTATGCGGAACCGTCATTTAGCTTGACATGCCTTTACCGATTTGGCCACAGAGGCTCGTTCGGTTAGCAAGATCGAATTTACTGTATTTGAACTTCAATCTTCTATGAATCTCTCACGTACATTCATATCTGCTCATGGTGTATCAAATGTAAACAAATGACGTCACACATTATGAAATGGACAAAGTCTGACAATTATTTTAAGACATTTTTATGTTTATACATTCTTTTTATAGATACAAATACTTAAGTAAATGCTCTGTTTATAATAAATAGTATTAAACAAAACACACACACACACACACACACACACACACACATATATATATATATATATATATATATATATAAAATTAAAGATTAGAATAAGCAGCCTCCCAAAGAGTCTGCCTAAGATTGCACACAGGAAAAAAAGAGTTCTAACTGCCATAAAAAATGGCTAATCTTTGATATATTTTAAGTCAAATCTTAAGCGGTCAGTGACCGAGCACGACTGACAGTTTCATACGCTTTCATGCAGTCATTACGCTGTCGGTAGCTGTAGTTAGTAATATATGAACCCTTATACCACCAGGCATGTCCCGGATGGTAAGCCACCCAAAGTCGCCAGTGGGAGAGTAAATTCTCCGGACAAGATCAAAAGAGCCGAAAATAAAAAAAAAATATAAAGAATTCTACCAGAAAACGTTTGCCAGTGTAGGAAAGAGGTGGTCAATGTCATAGGGGAAAATAGAACCATGATAGAGGAACTTACAGCTTCAGGCAAAAAAGTGCTCGACAATACCGTCAGAGCATTTACAATTAGAGATAAAAATAAGCAGGTCTCAAGAGTCTGCTGGAAAAAAAAGAGTGCACAATGACATGAAAAAGGGCAGAAATTTAATATATATATATATATATATATATATATATATATATATGTGTGTGTGTGTGTGTGTGTGTGTGTGTGTCTGTGTGTGTCTTTATGTTCGTGTTTGTGTGTGCGTGTGGAATGGATTAAACCTGAGAAAATAATTAAATAAGGGGCAAAAAGGAAAAATTCTGACGACGCTATTTATTTCGTGTCATCAGAAAATTTTGAAACTTTCCCAAAATTATGATGAATAACGAAACATGGTATATTCATAAAAGTTTTTTTTTCTTCTTCCATATATATATATATATATAAATGGAAAATATATATCTATATATATATATATATATATATATATATATATATATAAATGGAAAATATATATATATATAAATGGAAAATATATATATTATATGTGCATATATATGAATATATAAATATATTCATAGAGAATATTAGATCAAAAAATATCGGGACTATTGCAATGGTAATGGAAATCAATTACGCAGAAAGAAGCCGCTCGGCACAAATTGACCTCGAACTTTGTTGCACATTATAACGTTTCCGCTCACTTCCGTTGTTTATAACAATTCTTGGAAGGGAAGTGTGTAGAGTGGGGTCGTCTCATCACGCCATAGGGGTTCCATTAGTTATCATATCTTGTGTAGCAGTTTTATTCCATGAACAAATTTCACATCTTCGACAACCACCAATCCCACTTGAAAGGAACTAGATTTGAAGACATCGATGAAATCCAAGAGAATGCGACGACGTAGCTGGTCACTATCGCTAAAAACGAAGTTCAAGGAATGTTCCCATCAATTGAAATGTGGCTGGATAAAATTTGTGGCGCCAGAAGGGAACTACTTCGAAGGAGATTAATTGCCGAATTGATATATGTCGTAGTTTGTTTTTGTTTTTTGTTTTTTTCGTTTTTTTTTATAGCACAATTTCCGATACTTTTCGATCTGTTCTCATATATATGTTTGATCGTAATTATTATATTAAACGTGTGTTTTTGAGCGTATATTCGACCGTTTCTCTCAATCGTTCTTTCTTTCTCTCCTTGTTTATTGTTGCTATTGTTGTGTGAACGTTTGTGTGCGTGTGAGTGTGCGCGCGCGCACGTGCCTCTGTGTGGGATATAGTGTAGTTATTAAAATTATTTTCGTTAGGGAAATAGTTTCTCCTATTTACATGCTTACTTACCTTGGACAATACCTCGGACGATGGTCGCTGAACCCCAAACAACCACGGCAAAAAACATGGCACCCATAATTATGGTGAGAGCAGCAGTTATGTGGGTTTGCATTCTTGTGCTGCACTGTGTGCAAATAATTGAATAAGTAAATAGAGCGGCTGCTAGCGGCAGCGTAGTCTGCAAATAAGGCACCCCAAACACGAGATCCAAACCTGCGGTAATCATGACGATGGCAGTTCCTGGTGTGATAATGTTATTTAAAAACATGTTTAGCATGTAAAGTACATAACAGAGACTAAAACAAGCGTTACGACGCATCAGGGACCAAAGGTTCTGGATAACGAGGGTGGCGTTGGCAATATCAGACAAGACCCAGCGGCGACGCTGTTTCAGAAACTCTCCGAATGTGTCTGGGCAAAATGTGTTGTTTCGAGCAAAACTGGAGTAGCGCATGTACCAACCTTGCACCATCATCAGGGTCGCCATCCAACGGTCTTCACCTTGCAATGCAAGAATATCATTTTACTTGATAACATTTCAGATTTTGTTGCATGTGTTTGAATATGATTAAAAGCAATGGTAACAAGTTATATCAGAAAATGTGTTGAAAAGTTCACGACCCAAATGATATCCCAAAATCTGCCAAAACCAATTATTTTGTGGGGTGGGGATTCTTCGTCCGACTGAGAACTTTTCAATAGTTTCTTTTGCATGCTAAAATATTCATTAAAAAAAATTCATAAATATTAAAAGTATAATTTTCTGGAAAAATAGATATTACTTCAACCTCATAAAAGTGCTATTAACAGTATATATATATATATATATATATATATATATATATATATATATATATATATATATATGATTTTAGAGAAAGATGAGCAGACTCTAAAAAGAGTCTGCCCAAAAATTGCTTACTGGCAAAAAAGTGCTTGACGCTATAAGAAATGTCAGAGCGTTAAAACATTTTGTTGACTATGTTCTATTTTGGTTTCTCATTATAATCTCGAAAGAATACCCGGATGTAGCCAATGGAATCTTACCTACACAGACATAGACTCCACATGGTTCTTGAAAATGTTTGAGACAGTCGGAAGTACTCGAACAAAACAACAGAATAATTCTAAACTTTGAACAGTTTATCCACGATTTTAACCCCAACATCCAACAACTTATCCGAAGATTAGAAAAATATCATATAAGATTTAACAGACAGATAATATCGTTCTTTTTTATCAAACTTGATCGGACGTATACTTACTGCATAATTATACCTCATATATATATATATATATATATATATATATATATATATATATATATATATATATATATATATATATATATATATATATATCCTGAGAGCTCAATGTGAATCAAGAGCTAATATTTAAAGAAAAACAGACCACTTTAAAGTACCATTACTTGATGATCCGGAGTCCTTTAAAAGGATCTTGGTGAAATAAATTATTGTAATGGTACTTTAAAGTGGTCTGTTTTTCTTTAAATATATATATATATATATATATATATATATATATATATATATGTATGTATGTATGTATGTATGTATGTATATGGCAGGGTGATAAAACGACTGTAAAACCTGAGTAAGTATCTTGACATATTATACGACAAAAGTTTAAAATTTCATTGTTTGTCGATGTAGAATTGTAATCGACGTTTGTTTTATCTCGTTCCATCTCGCGACATAAATATGTTTTTTTATCAATAAAAACATTATTAGTCGGATGAAGTCCTTTCGCAGAACAAAACAAGTAACGTAGGATTTTTTCTATTTGTTGTTTAATTACCAATAAGCAGACACAGAGGCATTAATTATTTCTGTAAAAAAATGAAATGCAATTTTCCTAATTCAAGAAAACAATAGAACGCACAAAAATTAATAAGGACAGCCATATGTGTAGAAAAGCCTTAGTCAAATTGCAACATTTGAAAGTAAAGAGGAAAAGGTGAAAAAGAGAGAAAAGGTTAAGGAGTGAGTGTAATGTAAAAAAAAAGAAAAAAGAAAAAGAAAAACGACAAAAAGGACAAATAATCGCCGCGATATTCTACACGTACGGCCATACAGGCAGACGGGCGCATAGGCGAACGCACGCGAACACACACACATACACTACGAAAAAAACTTGCATCAATGAAAAGTGCATATTAAAAAGAGAATTAGAGTATAAGCAGCCATTTGTTGATGGGTGGACGGGTGGATCGTGAAATTCCCGGAGGGTCCGTCTATGACTCTCTGGAGTCTAAATGCAACATCAATCAGCTAAGTGACAACCCTATTACTTATATTAATTCTCTCTCTCGCTCGCTCGCTATCTATCTATCTATCTATCTATCTATCTATCTATCTATCTATCTCTCTCTCTCTCTCTCTCTCTATATATATATATATATATATATATATATATATATATATATATATATATATATATATATATATATATATATATATTATGTGTGTGTTTGCATCTATGTGTGTATTTCTCAGGTAAATATAGGCAACATATATTCATCCAAGCAAGTTTGGACAAATAAAACCAACAAGGTCTATCTGTTTCGTTTTTATTGTATTTTTCCAGTTTTTGAATAAGATGTTGTATATTGGGATCAGAATCGTGGATAAATTGCCCAAAGTTCATTATTGTTCTGTTGTTTTGTTCAAGTACTTGTGACCATCTCAGTCATTTTCAATGCTGTGTCTATGTAGTAGGCTAGATTCCGTTGGTTATATCATGTATTTTTTTAGAAAGCTAAAAATTTAAAAATGTTCACGATGACGTCATGTGTAACGTCTAAAGGGAGAGAGAACGCACCAAAAGTATGCATTTTTTTATTACACTCATATTAAATATTTCTTATAAAAATAGCGACTCATATGGTGAAAGATGTTTTATTTAAAAAGGGGTGGTTATTTTGTTTTACAATAGCTGCTAGGATTTTGAATCTTTCCTTGCCTTGGGGTCTGTAGATTATTTTAGTATTCTGCACTAATATTTGTCTTATGTTGATAACTGTATTTTGGTCGTTCGTGATGTGCTGCACGAATTGCATTTAGGTTCCTTTTATATTTTTACGCTTTTAATGTTTTTTTCTTTTTTTGTAAATACCTGTTTAAAAATATATATCTATGGAAAGGGCACTGATTGCTAAATTTTACACGGTAAATCTGCTAATTCTTGCATCATTTCACATTTCTTCACAAATCTTCTTTTGTCGCAACGTAGTTGTATTTAAAAAAAAGACAACAACCATAAAAAAACAAAAGCGTAATGAAACTAAATGAGATAGGCTATGCTGTGTGTTCTAGACGTGTTGGACGCAAAAGAATAATCTTTAAAAAGTCAGACATTTTAAAACTCAAATTTCTTTTAATTTAGCGTTATCATATCTTTAGCGCTTCTCAGTGGAAAATTATAAACAACGTTCATGTTTATGTTTAAACATATTTAATACCACCAATAAAAACATTACTTTTGTCCAATGAAATCCTTTTAGAGGACGAAATGCGTTACAGAGAATTTTTCCACTTTGTTATTCAGTTGCCTAATATATTATATTTTCCAATATATATATATATATATATATATATATATATATATATAGTCAAACCTAGAGAGCCAGACAAACATACCAACGTTTCACTTAAGCGGATCGTCACTAAAAGCTGACTAAAGAAGTAAAGAAAGCTGTATACTTATAGGCGATAACCAAAAGACCAAGACCACGTGACCAAAAAAAACAAAAACAAAAAAAAAACCCAAAAAAAACACAACAATTGGGAAGGTGGAGGAGAAATTTATTCGAAACTGTTTCAAAGAGAGTGGGTGATTTAGAGACAAACATGGGCAAAAACGTTTAAACAACTATATAATCAGGGGTGATGGGACCTAATCCAATAACCAAGATCTTCTATGTCTACGTTTGTTTAAAATCTCTGTTTTAGAATTTAATAAATCCTTAGGTTCCTTATATAAAGCTATGGCTAATTTGTCCTCCGTACAGAGCTTACAGAATTTTTGACCTGCTTTATATTTAGAACATCTTTTTCATATTTTCCGTTTGAGGATTGGGTCTTTGTTATTTTCCTGTTTAATTTTCCATACATAGCTAGATAAAATGGTACTATGTTTGGTTTTTTCATTGTTAAAACTACTTTTATGATTATAATATCTTTTTTTAAATACGTTCTGAGTAGCTCCTATAGATACTTTAGGGTTTCTATCGTTATTGCAGTCCTCTATGTCTTTGTAAATTTTGGCCTGGTAAACCACGCACTCCTGTGGACATTTTCCCTGTAAGGGACAGATTTTTTTGTTCCTACAATTACAACTAGAAGTAGTGGCGCGTGGATTTTCCCATGTCTTTTTCTTATTAAAACCGCTAATTAAAGTCGCTACGTTTGGCATACAACAGTAACTAAGTTTAACGTTATTTCTATGAAATATTTTTGCGTAACTTAGTTTTCTTGGGGAAATTTTGTTCCAATACATTGAAAAATATTTTGCCAATTTTAGTTCTTACAGATAAGTTAAACGGAGGGTTAAACCACAAAATATTTCTATTTCTATTCTTATGTCTATTTTGGGTTTCAGTGTTATTATTTATGCCAATATATTCTAACTTATCTTTGTGTCCACTTTTAACTAGAGCTTGCTCATAAATTGATTTATTAGCATCGAAGATGTCTTTATTCGATGAGTTGGTAGAAAATCTATGGCTGATACTTTTTGAAATATGTCTTTTGATATGTGCTGGGTGGTTAGATTTTACATTTAAATATCGGGGGTCCTGGTTATCTTTCTTATAGGGGGAAATAGTACCATTTCTTAAATCTAAAGTGATGTCTAGGTAGTTAGTGACTTTAAGGTTGGTTTCAATTTCAAGATTGAATCCGAATTTTTTTTAAGAGCCAGTGTGTGTGTGTGTGTTAATGTCTGCTTGTAGTCTATATAGATTTTGGCATACAGCTATACAAAGTGAAAACAGACATACCTGGAGCCTCTTTTAAGTCTTTTTTTCTTTTGTTTTGTTTTCTGCACTAAGGTCCAACCTGTACAATGCCCGGAGGTACTCGAAGTAGAGGGTTACCATAAGAGGTAGTTTATATGGATAGGAGGGGAATGTAACGGTTAAATCTAGACTTGAACAGGTTAAAATTGTAGTGATCGGGGAAACATCCTCTTGAGAGACTGTCCTACAGGGCAGTGGTTAGTGGGAAGAAGCTGTTAGAGAAGAACTTACTTCACACCGATGGAATATGGAGGGAATGTGGGTACCTTGCTATATAAGTATCATGATGGGTCATAGCCGTGAAGGTCAAATTTGGTGAAAGAGCATTTTTCATAGTAGTAGTGACAAAGTAATGAGAGGACTCACCACATCCCGCCTGAGAGAGAGAGAGATTGGAGAGTGGAAAATAATTCTTCTTCAAGAAGGAATTTGAGGCGCTTTGGAGTTCCATCAAGACTGGAAAGTGAGGACTGGACAACTTCGGCCCATATATGAAAACAATACTGCATTTTCGACCTGATCTGGCTCTTATAAAGGTAGATGGTAGCAAGAGGAATCAAGTACTTACTGGAGCGGTACAGGTAGCCGGTCATTTTAACTTCATCTTTGCGATATATGGTGCTAACAATAATTAATATTTTCAATAATTTCAGATATAAATACACCCCATTAAATTGTGTATATATTGGTGGACATCTTTCTAATCCAACTAAAAATAAAATCAAAATGTGAAGTTGCTGTCTCATTATACAAATATTTTTATGCTGTCACATTCTCTAAACGTCATCCGAACAAAAAGACAGAAGGCAAAACTGTGACAAGAAATTATGCATTTGAATTATTTATATTTTTCTCCACCTATTTTCAACCGGATTTGAAAACCAGAAAGTTACACAAATCATTGTACGCAATACAATGAAGTATTAATCGAACTTCGCCCAGGGCACCAGAGCAAAGTTCATACAACTGAAGTGAATGATACATATTTTACAAGTTAACGTTACACTACATATCTAACCAAATGACCAAACGTGATAATTTATTTTGGAGTCCTTCAACGTCGACACGAGAGCTTTTCAAAACACGCACACACACACACACACACACACACACACACACACACACACACACATATATATATATATATATATATATATATATATGTATGTATATATACATATCTTATGCAGTGTTACATTAGAACATGCACATATCCACTACAAAATTGTACATTTTTGTTTCAACGTCAAACAAAAGAAAAACCTTTTTTTAAATATCTCATCAGGTGGGGAATCACGGTGTTACTAAAACCTTTTATTCAGAAATACAGTTATCAAAGGAAATATCCTCCATTTTCATTCTTTGGAAATTTTCATAAAATGTATTCTAGAATTTACATGTAGAGATGGAAGGGAATCAATACACACACACACACACACATACATATATATATATATATATATATATATATATATATATATATATATATATATATATATATATATATATATTGATTTGATCTAAATTTGACTGAGAATTCAACTGCCCTTATCTCTGTTGCTATATATGTCACAACGTTTCGGCCGTTGTACGCCCCAAGTGGTTAGAATGTCAAACTGAACCCTTTATTTCAATCGCTGGGTTAGACTGTTATAGTTCCATGTGCCATGTCTAATGGATGTCAGATGATGATGATAATAATAATAACAATAATAATAATAATAATAATAATAATAATAATAATAATAATAATAATAATGATTTACGGGAAGAAAACTGCAAGAAACTGATATAAACATCAAAGAACAGAATGTGCTTTCTTATTGGCATGATAGTCCTTGTAGATTGTAATGTATATTTGGAGATTTTCAAAAAACTATCAAAATACAAGGATCTTGAAATAGAAATCTCAAAAATGTGGCAAAAATGAGGAAATCAATAATCCCAGTTGTCATTGGAACCATTGAATTGATTGGAAAAGATTTCGATAGATTCCTTGCCTTAAAGAAATACAAAAAAAAATTACTCACAAGTACAGTTCACATATTACGAAGAGCTTTATCTGTGTAAAATGTATGTTCTTAGTTTATTTTTACGAAAAATGATCAGTTGAAAATGTCATGAAGCCATTTCTTAGACCTTAGGTCTCTAGTTGGGACCCGGACGTAAATGTGTATACAAGGGAAATCAAAGGAAATACTACTACTACTACTAATAATAATACGTATAAATATTTGACACATAACTTTACTGTGTGATCTAGGTCCGTTTAATCATTTATACACATGACGACACTTTAGATCATTTTTAATTGCAGCACTTTAAAAAATACCAGTATGTAGTGAACAAAATCTTGTCTACTATACTAACAATATACAGTTCTTGATAATGACTGGAATGGCTGATATTACTTGAACAAAACAGTACAAATCATGAGTTTTGAATAGTTCATCCACAAATTTCCATCCCATATTGTAACATCTTATTACAAAATTTAGAAGAAAAATTAAACAGACTAACCCTGTTAGATGAATTTAGCAAAACTTGCTTGGATATAAGACAAGATAGATAGATAGATAGATAGATAGATAGATAGATAGATAGATAGATAGATATCAGTGTTCTGTATATACAGACGCACGCACAATCTGAATACATAAATATTTTGAAAGCTGATCACTTAGCTGAACATAAAACATCTGACTGACCTGTGTCCTTGACATAAACTGTAAAAGGTGTTCGGGTTGGTGTGACATATTTGTCCATCACCTGACGAATGGCTGATGCCCGATACATGCTAAAACACCCGGGGCAACACATGACTGAACCGATCACGTTTTGGGCATTCTTTATCATCCAAAAATCTAAAGAAAGAAAAAAAAAAACAATTATATATAATTACTGAAAAAAAAAATCAAATGCTGTATTTGTTTCTCTTCCACAGTTTATCATCATTGTATTAATTAGAAAGTAATTATTTTAATGCAATCACCTGTAACTGTCATGTCTCTTCATGATGTAAGCAGTCATGCCTTTCTACCGTTTCCTTTTAAGTTTAAATACATGTAAACTCTACTATTCTTATTCTTATTCTTCTTCAGAAAGCTACTGGCGTTGTTTTTTGTTGCCTTCTCCATATGTTTTGATTTCATTGGGGTCTTTTTTGTAGAATGTCCTGGGTATGAGGATAAACTACATCCGGTAGTAATCCCCCCGATCGGAAGTTTTTGAAGCGCTTGGAACCACCTCTTAATTGCTGTTGTTCCCAATCCAGCTTAACACGAGGTGGTAGCACCTGTTAGTGTCCCAGCTATGGGTCAAGAATGATCCTCCACCCCAAACTGTGGTAAAAACGTGAAAATATAAAAATTACCATCAATACATTTTTGTGAAAAAATGACAATGTTAACAAGAAAATAAAATTCCAACATTAAATGACCCATAAATGTTTCCATTGTTTCGACTGTTGTCCTTATTTTTTGTTGTCATACTCACGTTGTACGTAATTGGAATTTCGAATCGAACCATTTACTCTTTTCCACCGGAGTAGATAGTTCCAGTTCTATGTGCTATGGATTTTTCGAAGTTTTGTTCACCTCTGTTGCTGCCAAGTATTGAACTCACTGGATTACTTCAACCAACGCTTTTATCCACTAGGCCATGTGTCCTTAAGGACAAAGATGACAACTGTCCGAACGATGTAAATAGTGTAAATAATTAAAATACTTCGTCTCAGAAATATGGACAGAAATCCATAATATGCCTTTAAACAACCCAATTCAAACCAAAACTTCTAGACTTGTTTGCCAAGCAAAGCTAGAGAACCTAGTTTGCTCTCCTAATTAATCTGTAGATGGTAGGTTGGAGAAGCTATAGTCTCATGCATTTCCCAATGACATTTGTGTGCACTGGCGAGAATTTGGTTTACCGATTTCATTTTCAAAAATTTTGACCATTATGCCACTTGCATCTCCGTCCATGAAAGCAAACACCATAAATTGGGCGTCGTGGTCCTGCATTGTACTTCATAAATCTATCATATCTTTCCCTATTTGAAATTATAAAGCAGAAATTTTGGAAAAATGAAAGAAAACATTCAATAAAATTGTTTGTTTGTTGTTGTTTTTTTTTGTTGTTGTTTTTTTTCAGTTTTTTCGTTCGAACTGACAATTGTAACAAATCTATTTTCCCCTGATTCCCGGTTAGTTTTCAAGTGCCTGGCTACCTCAAAGCGAGCCCATAAAATGATCCTCCATGTTTCACTGATGTGATGATATTTTTTACACCGTGATCTGTTCATTTTTCTCCAAACGTCACCTTGCACGTGACATTCAGTTTTGTTTTATATGCTTAGATAACTACATAATCAATAGACTGAACCAAATACTTTGACGAAGGTTAAACCAAACCGCGTATGTTTTCTTCAGTCGTTTGTTTTTTGTTTTTTTTTTCCTGTAACCTGTCCCTGAAATTCTTATTGGTTCAATGTCCGACAAATACGTGAGAAGTGTACATCTTTTCCAGCATCTTTAAAATTTTTACGAATACCATTTCCGCTTTATTTGAAGTACCCTGGTGTGTTTTAATCAATTCACCCCAAGCAAGACGATAACACCACTAAGACACAAGATTCTGCTGGAAGTGAAAGAAAAGGAAAAACTCTACAAGTTACTATGATCCTCTCTGGTCCAGTCAGTAGCAGATGAGTTTCCGTGTGTGTATGGTTGTGGCATATCTTATGTAAGACGTTTTGTGTTTTTGGAAAGTATATTCACATTCAATGTCAGTCTTATATAGGTGGTTGAAAGTTTGGAATATATTATTTTTAAGTTGTTAGTTTTTAATTTTGTTGTAGTAAATAATGTATTTACTTTTATCGAATGGTTTTGTATATCTATGTATGATGTTTTTTTTATTGCTGTCTTTTTAAATTGTGGTGCATTTGATTTTGGCAATATATTTTAATAGCTTTATTGCCCATATTAAATTTATGACTGTTTTTTATTGTTAAAATTGTTGTTAAATGAAATTTGATTTGCTTGCCACCTAAATAATTAGCCATTATTGATAAATGCTTTTTTAATATTACCTAATTCTTTAAAGAAAATTATTTTGGATTCGGAAACGAGTTTGGTTGTTTGGATTCGGTTATTAATGACAGCAGATTTATATTTTTCAGTGCATTCCCTGTTGTAAGAACACCTTCTCCGATCGTCTAATATTTCCAACAGCACGGGTGATCGATGAAGATCGCTTCGATCTCAGACCTGCCTTATCCCACGTTGCGATTTAAGTTTGATCATAATGAAGCCAGGGTTGAATCGTCGCCAGTATCTACATGTTGTGCTGGTCCAAGCAGAGCGAAGACGTACAGAGAAAAAATAACACTCGAATAAATTGAACAAAAGTAAATACTGTTTTTATACCAGTTCTCCGTGCAATAATTGGTTTACATCAGTTCGCATTCAATTAATTATGAGCCTATACCGCGTCTAAATCGGAACTGATATTATTATTGACCTGGCAAAATCTGCTTTGCTGTTGGTGGTAAAGTTTGGCTGAAATCGGAGCTTTCATCGGCAGATAATCACATGGGCCTCTCTCCTGTCTCTGGTCTCGTCTCCGTTTCTTCTCTATTCTACAACTCGTCTGTCCAATTCGTTTCGCGCATTGTATTGATGGACATTCACCCAAACTGGCATGGGGGTATGGCGAGATAGGAACATTTCGGTTAAATCCCCCTCTGGCTTACGTCATAACTTTGGGGAATTTCCTCTCTCCACACTCTCTTTTATTATCCTCTCTCATCAACCTCTTACTAAATCTCCTCAGTAAGCGTGGGTGGCTTATCCACCCATTCTTGGTATTTCAATTCAACTTTCGACTTGGGGAATTTTCGCTTTAAAACTTGCATTTGCAGCTGTTTGTCTATCAACATTGCCCCCTAAGTCTGCGTCACTTTTCCATTGTTCAAACTGCTCGACATAGAATTCAAGTCCTTTGTGTGTGAATTCTTTCAACGGGTTTTTCGTATTAACCCTTCTCGTTTCAATGTCTCTCAGTACGTTAATACTTTCTTCCGTTTTACTGAGGCAATGACAAATAGTATCACATTAGAAGACAAGAATTAGAATTGCTTTTTGTATGGAGATGTGAATTCATCGCTGTTGCAAGGCAATGAGTATATCTAGAAATTGATTTTCATCGATATGTTGTTCATAAGTGAACTATAAAACGGAAGTTATTTTCAAAGATTTTTTTAAAATTCTATAATGTCATTAACGGACTTGGATGAAGGTGCCATCAATATATTTGGTACAAATGTGGGTTTATTTATTTTATTGAATATTTTGTTGGTTATATAAAATAAAGCACCGAGAGGATTACTTATAGGGTCACAGTTAGTCTGGATATAAATATTACCAAAGTGATCATGGAAAGGGATTGGTGTTGTGGCCGCAAAGATATTGTGTGGGGTTAATATTCTTGGGTGAAGAGAAGAATGATGATAATTGTTATTTAAAATAAGACGCGAATTGAACGTTAATGAACAAATTTACCACATCTAAAAAAAATGCTAAATTTTCGTCCTGAGTTTTACGGAAGTGACAAATTTATAAAAAAAAAAATGTGAGTAAAGCTGCTACTGTATTTGGTAAAGAAATTTGGTGTGATTATTTTGTTCAAAAACAAAAACTCGAAATAAAGCATGCTGAACATTACACATTACATATCTATAAGGTCCATGCTATATTCGTTCATACTTAGAATATTGTTGCCACATATGATCCGGTTTACATGCTATTTGCCTTGAGCTCCTTGATAAGTTCCAAAGAAGAATCAGCATTATTATTGGTCTTGGTTTTGCAGCTCGGCTTCAGTCACTTTCCCAGCGTTGCAAGGTTACCTCTCTCTGATTTCTATAAATATTTTCATGGTAATTGTTCATATGAGCTCTTTGCTATGGTATCAAAACTTTTTGGATTTAAACGCAGTACTTGACTGGCGTCGAGATCTCATAAAAGTTCAGTTGAGCTAGCTAGATGTAACCGTAAATTCTATGCTAACAGTTTCTTTTCTCGCACTTCTCGCATGTGGATCGCCCTTCCGAATCCATGCTTTCTCGCAAACTTTAATCTACAAAAATGTAAATGCAGTCTCAAGCGCTGTCTACTGTCCTCCTGATTACTCTTTTCTCTTCCCGTTCATTATTAATGATTCTGCTTCTAATTCTTCCACTGTAACCCTTTGTGTCTTAGTGTCTTTACTGCCTTGCATGGGGTGATACCAATTAAAAAATAATCCAAAATGAAATACAGAAATCATAGGCTTACAGCTATAGGATGTTGAAAAATGGGTTCTTGTGTAATCACCGAAGATAAGCAATGTTGAGACTAGTCAGTACCTAAATGGGTAACCGCTTGGTAGTATCAGGTGCTGTAAACTTGGATATGCAGATGGTGTAATGTATAACGGCTCAGAATTGTTAATCAGAGAGACGAGTAACACTTTCACTCGGGTTAGTTATTCACTTAGGCGCAAATACCGTTGGAAAAGGCATGAATCCACACCTTCTCTCCCCAGCTAAATCTCTCAAAAAGTTACAATTTAAAAAAACATGTTTTGGTTTAAATAACCTACAATAAGTTGGTAAGCCGTAAAACAATTCAATAAATAAAACAAAAATTATCGGAATGATCAGAAAATATTCAGGTTCATATATATATATATATATATATATATATATAATGGCTTGGGATGCACAGCTGCTAGGGCGGATAGAAAACCCCGATTGCAACTATGCTGAGAGGACCTTAGTTACAGTTTCTGCAAGAGAGCGCGTTATCTATCGTGACCGACAACCTGAAGAATGCCAGAACGCTCAAACCTTCAGTCACGCTAGCACAACCATTGGCAGCTCCCAATGAGTTCTGTCTACCCAATTTCATTCACAAGGCTTGGATTAACCCGTGGTATGGTTTTCGGGCACTTTCTAAAGGGGCTGCACGCTAAGATCGCCTCTTCCTGACCGATAATAGGTGAGATTCGAACCCGGTTCTCATGAAGAAAGAGAGCGTTCTAAACACTCGACCATTTAATATTGACTGTAAATTAGAAAATAGCCTACCTTTGGCATATTCAAATATTTGGTGCCAGACAATAGGTCCATTTTGCTTTCCTTGCGGATAGGTGCGACCACAAGCGGCTCCGACCCGTTTATCATTGTTACACAATTGCAGCAAGTCCAGTACAGCATCGTCTTTGAATTCCATGTCAGCGTCCGTTGCCAAAATGTAAATCTGGTCTTCATTGATCTTATCATTTTCCACATCCTCAACACTGTTTAAATATAAATACATGGATATTTTTGACACGTGAACACTAATGTACATCATATAATTCATGTCTTTATTAGTGTATATCATTCAGTCATTAATTAACCTACAGGTCAAAATAGCTTTTCTATTTACCAAAATGTTCTACTTCAAATAATTTGCTTAAAATGAATCAGAATCTTTAATTTTCTTTATAAATATATTCTTCGACAAGAGTTAGATTAGACAAAACATGGATTATTGCTGCCATATCTGAGATTGGACTGCTAAATCCCAATTTTCCAGATTTCCATAAAGATTAAATTTTAAAAACACGGACGTTTGGTGGGAAAAGGCTTATTCTCTAATCTGCAATCTCTTTCCTAGAGACGCAAGGTTAAAAGCCTATTGCTGTTTCCGTGGATAATGTTCAGATAAGTTCTACTCTTTATTTCCAGATATTTCCATCTAGGACACGCCATACCACTCCCACGGAATCGAATCACCTTCATTTCCCCTGTGATCTAAAGAAGAAGAAAGTTTTACTTAGATATTTTACCTGAAATACCACTTTGTGGAACAGATTCCTATGTAGGTTCTCCCTGAGCAAGTGAGTCTTAACCTCTTCAAGTCAAAGATCAATCGATATCTATTATACTTATATTTATAATGGGAGAACATTAGATATAAATTTTATATAACAGAACAAAGAGGGAAAATGTTTACTTGTGATGCGTTTCGCTATTTAGGAAATTTGATTCAAAATATGCACAAATCTTGAGCATGGCCAAGCATCATCTGGTTCAAGATTCTTGTAAAATCGAAATTTGGAAATCTTATTATATTTTTAAGATAAGATAGAGCAGAATAATGATAATTATAGTTCGAGAAGTTTGTTAAATTTTGTGGTATTTTTTTAGACTTAGAGTACTTTAAAATCAATTTTATCCTTGATGAAGAAAGAATAAGTTGACAGTTTACTAAATAATGCAACTATAGAACAGAATAAATTCTATCGTTAGAAGAGCGTTACAAATTTTTAACAGTCGCTATGGATTCAGTTTTAAACAAGAAATATGCTTGCTAAAAGGTTTCGTCTGCTTTGAAAATACGGTTTTACAAGCTGCGTATAGCTTGGTACGTTGCTTAAGAATAATGTGTGATTATATAAGCATTACTTTCTATATCATCTAAACATTGCGTATTATAAATTGGACACACATAGCAAAACAAAAATGACTTGTAAAATTAAGTTTTTTACCTTTGAAAAGATTCAGTCAAATTGTTTTCTTCACTTGAAGCAGATACGCAAAGATTATCTACACGGAGTTCAAACAAAGATTTTGAATGTAGCATGGAGGATTCTTCTCTAATGTTGAATTTGCTTCCATCTTCATTTTCCTGTATCTTTACTTGAGAATCCATTCCTTGTGAAAATATCGCAGAATTATTATTATTAGTTCTCTTCAAAGAATATTGGATATCCCCATCAGTTTTTGAATTGTCTGCATTGTTTTCAGATATGACCATTTCCGGGATATTATTTTTCAAACTGCCTGTAATGTATTTTTTATTACCAGGACATTCTAGCTGATTTAGTGATTTTAGCTCTTCGTTAATGAAAGCGCCGTTTTCGAACGACAGCTTACCACGCATCTGCAAATCTACTTCATCGTCTATCAAATCACCGTCATCGTTTTCCTCATCTGCGGACCCTGTCAGACTGCTTACTGATGATATCTGCAATGAATCTGATGCCTGGGTTACTGTAGAATCTGTTAGGATACTCTCAACAAACGACCTTGCTTGTATTTGTTGTAACGAACTCTGATCTTGTATCTCCTTTTCTTGACGATCAAATGAAAGTTGATCACAGCTCATGAGTGTGGGATAACCAATTTGACTAATATTATGGTCAAAATTGCGCTTACTGACAACAAACATATCTGTCCATTTTTCAAACTGGTTTTCTCTTTCTCTGGCGTATTTTCTAATTTCTGTACATCGATCTAAAACTAAAGATCTTTTTATTTCTTCATAAGACAAATTTGTGTTCATATTATGGCTAACTTTTTGTTCGCTGTACATAGATGATGTTCTGGAAGAATCGCCGCTCATTAAGTAAGGAGTTTGAAGTTTGAAGTTTAAAATATAATGAACATACATCGCCTGACTCCAGCGCTTCTTCGCTTTTACTTTTTGAGAGTCTTTGAAATGAACAGTGAGTGGCATCCCATCATTCAAAGTCCATAGAATTTCGATGCCATACGGCATTTCAAGGCACACGCCATTTTGAATGCTGAGTCCGAGTTTAACCTGAACAAGTTCGACTAACTGCCGAGCAAATGCACTGAGTGTTCCCCCGGTGCAGCCATTGTCCATAAATATATGAGCTTCAAGGAAGACGTTATTAAATTTCGTAGAAGATGACAAGCCCTGTAGGCTCATCAAAAGACGTTCCATTTCATAATCAGCTTCCTGATACATCGTGGTACATACGAAAATACGGCTTTTCGTGTCAGCTGAGGATTTGACTATCACCTCAGAGACCATTTCTGAATCATGAACTGAGCTTTCACTCCTGCAACTGAGTAAGAGGTACTGATCGAAAAATAAAGCATTCCAGCTGTAAGATATAAACAATGCTTCAAATGGCATCAAGAGATACTCCGGTTTCTTGGTCCATAACGAACTCGTTAATATATAAGGTGAACACCATATAAATAAAGTAATAAAACTTGTAATGACCAAAGAATTTAACTCCCCAACTCTCTGGCCGTTAAACAAATCTGGTTCCAGAAATCCATAACAAGCACTAATAGCTGCAGTAACAGATAATACTGAAGGTAACAGGATTCCATAGATTGGAAGACACCACGAAAGGGCAATGAATGCTAAGCTGTGTGCAATCATGGCAGAAAGGTAATTTAAAGACAATGGAAGAAAGATTTCAGGACGAATAATGTTTGAAAAGCCTTCTGTGAATTCTGTCAAGGTATGGGTAACGTCTGGCCGTTCTGGGACTCGATTGAAAAAGTGAATGCCCAAGAATAACAGCATTGCGCATATTTTGTAAAGAGTATAAAAAAGTGTAATCTTTTTAGGCTTGTGTCCCATTCGTCCTTTTGGTGCCAAAATATATCTTTGAATGACCGGACAATTAACTGAAAAAGAAGAGATAATTTTTAAGGTTAGTGATTATTAATAAGAATGCTTTAGAAAATATCTTTTCCTCGTAGCATCTGAGAAAATTTCACGTTTTTTCTATTTGGATTTTCCTAATTCTTAATTTAATGAGCTAATTGTGAGTTCTATGAATCTAAAATAGCAATGGAAAGTCCCCTGTTGTACAATTAAGTATTTGGGCTTAACAACTTTAGCAAATGACTGCAATAAGAGTCGTAAATATGAAGGAATATCATTATTTAAGAAAGTAATAGATTATGATTGAAAAATTGATAAAGCATCCCGTTTCAATGTAGTAAACGTGAAATGCATGAAAGCGTTTATCATCTGGTGTCATCTTCCCTTTCTTTCTTTTTTTCTCTTTTTATGTTATTCTGTCTTCTAATTATTATGTGGGTTCATTTTTTTCTCAGCAAAACCAAACAGGATTTTTGATATATATCTTACGTTCCGCCTTTTCACGCAATCAAAATGGAATGTTTTCTTATTTATCAAGGAGTGGAGTGACGGATAGCAGCACAGGTTGAGGAATTGGAGAGCCGGGTTCGAATTCCAGTCGAATCCATTATATTCATATACGTCCTAGGGAAAGGTATGAATCCTCTTTTCCTTCCCCCTCCCAGGTATGGGTAAATAGCACGACACACACACACACACACACACACACATATATATATATATATATATATATATATATATATATATATATATATATATATATAATTAAATTATATATAGAGAAATGATAAATTATAATATTATAATATAAATAATAATATTATAATATAAATAATAATATTATTTATAATAGTATTCAGTTATGTGCCATGCGTGATAGACGCTTAAGCGATCGTGTATCTTTCGATGCATGACTGACAAGACAGATGTTTTCCCGCAGTAGGTTGCCATTTCTTTCAGCGGTAGACCAGTTGCCATCCAAGGCTATAGAACCCGGTCTGTCCTGCGATTTACCCATAAATGGGGGGGGATAAGAAGAGGGTTCATACCTTTCCCAAGGGTATTAGTACGTAAATGAATGTAATGGATCCAGCATTATAAATATAAAAGTCTATAATATGAATAATAAATTATAAACTATAATTTCTGTAATATAACGTCGGTCATTTAATTAAGCAATGATTTACCTGTGAATTCGTGTTTTATCTTCGCATTCGATAAAACTTGGCAACATTGATTTTAGGTAGATGACAGGGGGCGGTTGTTTTGTTTGTGTGTATGTTTTTGTTTTTATGTTTTCATTTTCTTATTCGATATTCTCTAATTCTAATGATAGGTATATGAAAATCATTTTTACTTTAAAAAATAATTATTATTGTTTTACCTATTGACAGTCCGAACAGCGTTGCACCGATCACTACTGTTTGATTGCCTGTGATACTGTTCCATGAATAAAGACTGACTGCCAAGGCGACTGGGAGAAAACAAGCGATTATGCAAGCAAACACCTGTAGCCGCTTCTGGTATCGTGATCGCCAGTGGAAAGTTCCAAAAACATCAATCTTCTGGAAGGACTGATCCTGTTAATATTAAAATTCAAATTATGAAATATTGTGGATGGGCAATTCATTGATAGATTGTCTCGATGAACAATCATTAAAGAAATGTTCTTATCTGCATCAAGTCCGTTTTTTGGGGGGTTTTTGTTTTTGTTTTTTTTTGCTCTACTTTACCTTTTCAAAAATAAGAAAATTTGTCTGTTCCTGTCTTGTCAACGTCGAGGCTGGCTTCACTGACCCCGGTCGCTTGGGCGTGGTAGTCGGTTCGTTAGAACCAAACACCCATTGGCCCCATTGCCTGCTATTGCTGGTTGTCTCGCCTAAGCGTGTGACGGAAGCATTGTCGTAGCCACCACTGGATACTCGCGGCTGTTCGACACGCGTTGCCGGCAAGCGGTGGTCCTCTACGGGAAATGATGATGGTACTCTGGTTTGGGATGCTTGGTTTGCTTCTGACGACTTACTCAAACGTTTTCTTCTCCATGTCTGTATTTGGAATGTCGATTTGTGCTGCCTAACGTGTGCCCATGTTTTACGCTTGGCCAATGAGAAGCTCGACGACACGCAGGCAGCGGCAGCTCGAAGTGTTTGCCGGTAGCTAGTTGTATGGCATATTCTTCTTCTTTTTCGTACCTTGCCTCTTCAGGACGTGGGGTGATCACGGCTCACCACAACTTCTTTTCTTCTGTAGCTCTTAGTAAGAATTAGCTTTATGCTAGCTTTTCTTAATCCCTGTTCTGCCAACCATTTACACAAACTGATTAGGTATGTTATTCGCCTCTTTACCCTGTCTCTTTTTACTTCAATATGTCCTGTGAGTGTCAAATTCTCTAAGCTTTCTTTCTTCATTATTTGCTCTAAGAATTCCAATGGTTTTTTTCTGATTTGAAATATAAGTGCAGTTTTGGCTTCCATTTTCACTAGGACTTCCTCGTTACTCATATGTTCAGTCATGGGATCCTTAGTATTTCTGTAAAAAATTTTTGCTTTCTGTTCGGTGTTCACATTTTTGGCACTATTTAAATACCTTTGTCCACTCGTAAAAAACAGGAATTTTTTTCTGGGGAATAATGTTTGCAGACTATCAGTCTTTGGGCTTTATCCAGACTGCAAAACATGACAGAATCCCCCAAAATATTGATTCCTATCGATTTAGAAGGAGCTCTTTTCATAATATCGATTCAGTATCAGATCAGTCACTGACTTTCATAGAGGTTTTATTTAAAATGCGGTGACTTGAAAAATCGCTTTACGTCTTCATAATGCTTACTAGTTTATATTTTTGTTTATTTAGTAAATTTTTATTCTTTAATTGAAAATCTGACACAACTTCAAAAAATATATATATATATATATATATATATATATATATATGCGTGTGTGTGTGTGGCGAAAAAGCTATTTGCAAAACAAAAAAGAAAAAACTTCTTTTTCATCAAACAATTGCTTATTTAAATTATTTTCTTAAAATAAAATCCATAAAACTCTATATATCCGTTTTTTCTTTATTTATAAGCAAAAATAAAATAAAAAAAAGTCTGTTTTGTGTGCAGATGAACATTTTTCAAGGCATTTTAAGATAAAATCTTAATGCAGATAAATCTATACACTACAGGGATCAATTTAACACTGTATCTATATTTCAAGATCGATAAAAAAAAATCAAACTTTTTCGATTCTGACATGTGTCCCGGCCCACAGGAGTTTGAAAAAAAGGTAATCTACAAACATTATTCCCCGGAAAATATTTTGCCATGTTTTTCGAGTGGGTCAGTCTATTTAAGTTGTTCCAAAAATGTTCGATCTAAAGTTGCTTATTCTCAATTTGAAGCTGAAAAGGTACAAAATTCTACAACAGCTCAATGGAAGGAATGCCAACTATTTGCAGATAATAAGATTAGAATACTGCGAAAAAGGGAATAATTATTTAATTACTTAATACTTTTCATTAACCCTTTGAGCCCTGCGTTCCTGAAAAATTTTAGCCCTTCTGCATGAGCTCCAGATTCAAAATTCGCAAACAATTGGTATGTAATGTTTCACAGTAGATATAAAAATAGTTTACCCACCGTTCTCTATCACTTTTCAACCGATGGCTGGGCATTACGTCATTTTTCTCTACCACCGATAAAGGGTTAAACTTTTTTATGGGTAGTATCACCTGGTGGTTTGAATATCGTCTTCTCTGAACTTTGCCTCGACTACATCTATGCAATTTTTACTTAAGAAAAGGCATTGATAAGTTTGTATTACAAAAACAGTTAATTAAGTTTTCATTGTTTAAGATTTAGTTACAAGATAAATATCCAATAAATGTGTTCACGTGTAGTCATACTTTATGAACAATGAACAAAGACAATTTTATTAATCTGAACTTAAATCAATGTTAACTTAATTGAGAGTTAGATTTGATACTGCCAATATACTGCATGTCCTCATTAGAAGGTTATTTGAAAATGAGTTCATTTCTGCAGCTAAAGAGATTTTTAAAAGTTGCCTAGTCACTGAAATAGGTCAGTAAATGACAATTAAAATTCCTGAATTGAATTAATTCAATTGATTCTGTGAAATTACTATTTTTTTTTATCGTCAAACTTTCATTTGAAGAATATTATAAACAATAGCTATTTAAGATTTACAATAAACAACTGCATAAGAACCTGTCAGGTGTGAAATGTATTTAACATTACAAACGAATGTCTTTATTACTTTTGCCAAAGAAAGGTGAAGCTTCTCATCAATGACAGGTGCATTAATATTTATTCATAGGCAATTTGTCATTAAAGGTCAGCGAATAGGAAATTCCCTTTTGAAAAGTACCTGATAAAGTCAGACTACAATGTACCTTATTGTATTCGTTTCTGGCTTCTCAAACAATATTAGCCATATTCTTTAAAATAAAAAAAATCACTCTATCAAGAGGCAGGTCACAGGAAACTTACGATCGATACGATATGACACTGAACTTTTGATGCAAGTTAAATAAAAGTTAGTGAAAAAATAGCTTTATCTGCATAAAATACTTAGATGTAAAGAAACAACTTTTATACAAAAAAAGCTTTTCTTCAATTATTTTCTTTGCTTCTCAACCGTTTTAAGCAACAGTACAACTAAGAGAAAATGAAAATATCACGGTATATTTAGCAAAATTTTTAAAAGGTATATATTTAAATATTATGAAATTAAACCATAGATTTTTAAAAATCCACACACAGATATGACCGTACTTAATTTCAATGTTTTTATTCAACTATTTCTGCAGTTTCTTTAGCATGAACCCTGTACCAGGTGTTTTTTCACGATTTCTTCAATGTTTGGTCAAATGTCTGATAAGCAGACGATCATTTCTTCTTCAGTTGATCGTGGTCTATCTCGTTTCTTATTTTTAATGTTATTTACGGTTGAGAAGTGTAATTCGCATAAATAAGAAGTAGAAAATAAAATTGATAAAGCCTTTTTAGCTAATGTGGGATATCCTTCTGTATTGAAATCCAAAATGGACACTTAAGAGGATCACGCAGCACAGACCAAAGTACTCATGATGTATGTATAGCTAATCTAGATAAAAGTTTTGATCATTTTTCTCACGACTTTCTGCTATATTTTCTATTAGTAGAAGTGAATTCTGGTTATATTTTAGGACCTTATTTTGCAGCTTTGAACAGCCAACTTTTTTTTAAAAAAAGAGCAAAAATCTTAATATCATAAGTAAAAGGCTTTAATCATCAACTTTATTAAAAAGAGTTTATTTTCTATTAATTTCAATATAAACTAATATTCTATATTTCAGCTTGATAACCGCTTCATTAGCCACGTGGCACAGTATGAAACGGGCAATATTCTGCTGAAATCGCAGTGGTTCCGAAGTTCTTGATATCGTCCACACAAGCAGTGACATTGGCTGGCTGATTGTTTTAAATCTTATTCTTCATGTGTTCCCACAAATTTTCTGTAGGATTGAGGTCAGGCCTTTTTAAGATATGCTTTGCTATGTGATATTATGCAGCATTATGCATAAATGCACTGCAACCGTGCATGTGCATGAGAATCTCTGGTTTATCCTGAAACAGTTCCAGATACATGGAACTATCTCTGGTTGTTCTAGGTTTCAGGAAATAGAAACCAGCAGTTTCAAACTCCCCTGGCTGGGAAGATGTTTCATAGGGGTTTTATTGTATATTTTTAATTCTGTCTCTTTGGTAGAGATTTTCTGACATAATAATGATACACAAAAACTACTGCAGTGTGACTTCATCAGTGAATCTTGTTTTTCGGGCATAATTGCAGACTATTAGTTGAAATTCATTGAGTAATCTGCGAGAAACATTCTTGCGATTTGCATCTGAAGCTTTGAGTTAAGCAGAGCAACTCTTTTGCATAGTCTACTCACAACTTCTGTAACGATGATGATACTATGACATGTATAGCTTTTCTTTCGCTCAGAATAAGAGCCATCAGCTTCATATTTGGCGATAGCATTGTGAACTGTAGTCTTGGACTGAGATTTCATGTTCTGAGTAAACCCCGCTGTGTAATTGTTGAGGGGTCACTCTTTTTGACACAAATGGACTCGCCCAGTATATACTACGGCTACATAGACCCGATAGATCAAGGCCGGGGAGTCGAGTCGAGTCCAGAGTGACAGAGTAAACGGTAACCGGAAGCTTGAGGGTGAGATAACAGCGTTGTAGGAGTCACAGTGAGCGAGCACGTAGACTCAGTAAGAAGTTATACAACGATACTTCAATACCAAAGACTGTATATATATATTGCTACTAACCCGTATTCCTGGAACTACTAACCCGCTTTACCAGTTTGTATTATTACGTTAATACATTATTTTCCTATATTCATTCCTGGCGTTTGTTATTTATTGGTACCGGATTTTAACCCGGAATCAACAACAGTAGTATTAATATTTGGGTTTTTTGAAGGGGAAAAAAATGACAGGTTTTCTTTCTACATTTTTACGTATAAAAACTTACTGACGTTTTAGAACAACTTCACGGCTTTCAAAATAACCACAAACGTGTTACGGCGTTTCAAACATGAGGATGATGCAATTTTGCTAAAAAAAATGCAATTTGCCTCCATCAACTAAAAGTGGATGATGCAATATCCTACAATAATAGAGAAATGTTCATTTTTGCCAGTTTAATTTTTGAACATTTTGCTAAGGCTGTTATTTCAAAATTATTTCTTTGAAACTAGTATTATAGATGATCATGTGTAGTTAAATGTGAATAGGTGGATTTAAAAGAAAAGCTTGAAAAAGAAAAAAAATACCTACACTCGTGAACGTTCATAGCTTTCAATCGGTTTTTCCATCGGTTTCAATAAGCTAATATGCCTATTGAAACCGATGGACTTATCAATATTCTCCGGATTATCAAATATATTTACATCTGAGCAAGATATATTCAACAGTCAGAAATATTAGCATGTAAAAAAGAGTTATTTACACGTCACATACATCACCATATCAACAAGAGATAATTACCTGTCAGATATATTATCATGAAAACAAAGGGACATATATCCACATATCAACAAGAGATAATCACCCGTCAGATATATCTCCATGCTAACAAGAGATATTCCTACGTCAGATATATCCCCATATCGACAAGAGATAATTACCCGTCATATACATCACCATGTCAGTAATAGATATTCAGCTGTCACATATATCCCCATGTCGACAAGAGATATTCTCACGTCAAATAAATCACCATATCAACAAAATATTTACTCGTCAGATACATCTACATGTATGCAGGAGATACTCACCCGTCACATATATCCACATACCAACAAGAGGTATTCACCCGTCAGATCTAACAAAATGTCAATAAGATATTTACTCGTCAGATCCATCACCATGTCAACAAGATATTTGCCCGTCAGATATATCTCCATGTGAGCTAGAGATATTCACCTGTTAAATATAACACCATATAAGTAATAAGTTATTCGTCAATTAGATATTAAATCATGCTGAAGGAATATATTTATACAGTCTGTATGCTTTCATGAAAATCATTTGCCTAATGAATTTCATTTCTGTGGTCAACAAACAGAGATCTAAAAGCCGTCGAACGAATGAAATATGATAATGAATACACTCTGAAATTTTTGCCATTACAATTAATTCAGTATCTTTGAAATTACGTTTGGTTTTTACCTCGAGAAATAGTTTTCATGTGCATTACAAACAATATATATACAAGAGGTTTTAGAACGAACAGTAAAGAAAGTTGTCTGGCCTTAAGAGTATTTAACATTACAAGTGATTTTTCTTTATCGATACAAGGTGAAGCTTCTCATCAATGACAGAGACATTATTCTTCTTTCATAGATGTGTGTCATTAAAGGTCAGCGAATAGAAAATTTCCTTTTGAAAAGTATCTGATAACACCTGACTTCAAAGTATCTTATTGTATTCGTTTCCGGTTTCTAGGAAAAATATTAACATGTTCTTTATAAGAAAAAAATTCTCAATCAAGAGGCGGGTTTCAGGAAACTTACGACCGATACGATATGACAATGAACATTTTTCAATACAGAAACAAGTTAAATAAAAATTAGTGAAGAAAATGGGTTTAACTGAAACATTTTGTTATACAAAAAACTCTTCTTAAATTATTTTCTCTAAACTAGTGTTTCGCAACGACAAGGAAAATATCAAGGTATATTTAGCAAAATTTTTAAAGGGTGTACATTTAAATATTATGAAAGAAAATCATAGATATTTTTAAATGTACACATAAATATAAACTTATTTCAATGTTTCTATTCGACAATTTGTGAGGCTTATTTAGTAAGAAATTTGTGCTTCGTGTTTTTCACAATTTCTTCAATATTTGGTCGAATGTGCGATAAACAGGCCCTCATTTGTTCAGTTGAGCGGAGTTTTTTTCACTTCTTATTTAGGGTTGAAAAGCCGAATTCGCACAAATAAAAGATAGAAAATTGCAATAAAATTGATAAAAGCCTTTTTATCTATTGTGGGATTTTCCTTCTTTTTTTTTTATTCTTTTTTTTTTTTTATTTGAAATCTAAAATGTATCAATGGGTACCATCGAATAATTTATCTTGAACACTCAATCACTAGAAATGGCGACCAATTTTTCTTCTTCACATAACTGAAGTCCAATATTAGAAGGAATATTTATGAAGTGATTTTGAATTCAATCTTACTTTCACTAGTATGCCGCGCCAAGCTGGATGAGAATCACAGCTCTAAACCAATGTACACTTGATGTACGTAGAGTTGATTTAAAGGAAAGAATTGTTGATATATTTCAAGACTTTCTCTGAGTGAAAGTCATTATTGGTTACATTGTTAGGGTATAATAATTATAATTTTAAAATATTTCTTTAAAATCAATATTATACAGGATTATTTGTATGCGAGTCTAAAAAAAGATTTAAAATAAAAATTTTGAAAATTTATTGATATTCATATATGTGAGTAAGATGTGGTTTATCAGCAAAAGATATTAGTTTGTCACTTTCGTTTCTCTAGGTCAGGAATTGTCAACCGTTGCACGCTAGTGTACCGCGCGATCCTATTCAGTGTGCCGTGAAAAATTGTCATGGCATAGATATCAATGTGTGTGTGAAAGTAGACATGGTACAGCGTTAGTATTTGAATAAATCAATAAGTTTTAAGCTTTTTTTTTCAAATAATTCTTTTCACTATTCTTTGATTATGTTATTTTAAATACTTTGTTTTAATATTCATTTGTTAATTGTTAATTGATTTCGTCTACCTAAGATCAAATCACAACGTGGGTAGGTTAGACTAGAAATCAAAACAGTTACTTCGGTAACCAGACGTTGGAGGTGAGCTGGGAACGACAAGGGTGATGCCGAATCTAACCAGATTCCCATCCGAATCACCAAAAGGTTAGAACGTCACATTTGGTGCCGCGACCAATACCAAGCCAGTTGGTCGTCACAGGACAGGATAGCACGACAGACGTCACATTTGGCGCAGCGACACCGGGGGACGTAATATATATATATATATATATATATATATATATATATATATATATATATATATATATATATATATATATATAAATTTTTAGAAGAAAAACAGACCACTTTAAGGTACGATTATAATAAGTTATTTCACCAGAGTCCTTTTAAAAGGACGCCGGATCATCAGATAGCAATTCCAACAACAAAATGAAGCGAAAAATGAGATTAAAATTGATGGGTAGTGTAAGTTTTTGTAATTTAACAGGGGGTGTGAGAGGGATAGTTAAAGAGACATAGTAGAGTATAGGGAGGGGTTAATTTCAAATCTCTCTCAAGTGTACTTTATATTGGGGTAGGAGGAGTGACCAGACCTTGACCTATTTAGATGGTTAACTTAACGGAAATGATATACAGAAATGGGAGGGGAGTAGGGAGAAAAGAAAAAGGAAAAATGAAAAAGAAAGAGGAGACAGGAAACAGTAATACAGATATATACAATTGAGTGTTACAGCAAGGAGAGAGGGAGAGGGAAGTAAATCGAAAGAGGCTGTAATTGGGTTTTAACAATTTATGCAAAGGATAGATTTCAATGCTTGATAGAAATTTAGATGTCTAAAAAAAATCTGATGATTGCTATCAATATTCAATTTTTTAAGCAAATAGTTTAGGGACTTAATATAAGTTAACTACTATTTTTATTAACACATTTATAGAGAGCATATTAAAGAAGTATTTTAAATTATAATAGTTTATTTACCCGACCAATCGTACTTCCTTAATTTTGTAAAAATAGTTACGGTAACATCTTAGTTTTACTTTTAATCTAATTTATGAATGCAATTTTTCTTTATTATTATATGGGTAAACTTGCTTACTTAAGGTTTAGGTTTCATTATGGAATAATATTTGAGGGAAATATTAAAGATTTTGCTTTCTTCTGATATATATCACAAACATATTTATGCAAATCCCATATATACATATGTTTATTTACATGCGCAAATACACATATAGACACACGTGTAACAATATACAAATGTTCATCTATATTCATACATAAATTATATATACATACATTTATAAATAATTACCTATATTTGAAATTTATTTAGATTTTTGTTTGATTTCATAGTTAAAGTTTAACGTTAGGTGACTTCTGAAGTGCTTCATTATTAAAAAAATTTTGTTAATATTTTACTATTAATATTGATAGTTAAGGAGTTTAAAGTTAAGTTATCAATTTAAAATGAAAATACCTCCAGAAGATAAATATACACTCTCATAATTCTAATTATAGAACATTAAAGGAGAAAGTGATATTAATTATTAAAAAGAGTAATTAGAATGACCCATGTCCTTCCATTTGAATACATTCCATACACATACACATAAATATATATATACACATATTAGGTTGGTGCAAAAATAATGTCGTTTTCTCACATAAAGTTGAACGTCAAAAAACGACATTATTTTTTCCACCAACCTAATATATATACCCATATACATACACACACATATACATGCATATACATACATATACAACCATATATATACATATATACACATCTACATACGCATATACATACACCTACATATACACACACGATTATATACATAAACATGCATATGAAAAGAACTCTAAACATCCACACATGCATATGTATTTATATTACTATGTTATACATATATTCACACATATTACAAATATTAATTCTAAAATATGCATATATATACATATATACATACACATACCTCTATACATATGTGCCAACAATTTCATACAAACACATATATTCATATAAGCGCCCTTATCCAAAATACCCATACATATATATATATAAATTCATATATAAATGTCTAATTTTATCTACTTTTTAGGGTACATACGAACAAGTACAGCATCCACGTGTTCATGCATTCATTTCAAAAACAAAAGTAATATTTTCCCTTTTTATATAGTTATTTCTAAATATATTTAGTTAAATATATATATATATATATATATATATATATATATATATATATATATACACATGCGTGTAAGTTTGTGCGTATATATATATATATATATATATATATATATATATATATATATTTAGTTAAATATATATATATATATATATACGCACACACTTACACGCATATATATATATATATATATATATATATATATATATATATATATATATATATATAAACATGGTTCTACACAAGCCTTCACCATTCTAAACAAATCTTTTGTTGTGTGGTTAGTTTGCAGTTCAGTTCTGTGTTTCTTCTTTGCTATTCCACCTGAGCAACAAGTCCACTGGCAAGAGAGTTAAGGCGACGGGGAGAGGTACAAAATTAAAAACTGAACTGAAAGACACTCATGCATCGAAAACTTCGGGAGAGTCTATCCTATGCATACAAATATACAATCACATATACACACACAAATATACAATCACGTGTACATACACACACACATACAATCACATACGGCCTGTCTGAAGTTATTATGCAAATCAAATAAACCTCAATAACTCTAAAAATTCTGAACCAATATTAGTCAAATTTAAACTCATCCATTTCCACCATTAGTAAAATATTTAATTAAATTCTTAATGAATATTTTTTAGATATTGAAAATTTACAAAAATTGACGGACTGAAGTTATTATGCAAATTAAACTAATATTAGCTTAAGACCTGTGAAATGTAATGAAAACTATTTTTCTTTATGTCCATAATATATGTTGAAACATGGGTAAAGGGAAGGATCTAACAGCTGCTAAAAAACAGAAAATAAGAAATTGAGAGAGAGAATGTCCACATTGGAGATATCAAAGGAGCTTTGCAGAGATCACTGAACGATAAAGAAAACCGTTGAAAATATAAGTGGAGAACTCAAAGCAAAGGAAAAGGCTTTAAGACCTTGCTTCCTCAAGATGAACGTAAACTAAAACGAGTTACTGCGAAACAACCACTTTTGGCCAGCACTCAGATCTTTGAACAGGCTGGAATTGAGCGAGTCAAGAAAGACAAAAGGTGTAGAATACTTTGTGAATTGGGATCTGTAAAAAAAATCTCCTAGCACTCTCTCACTGAAGTAAATATTTTAAAGCGTCAAAATTGGGCCAAGAAATACATGAAAATTCACTTTTCTAAAGTCATTTTCACAGGCAGTGCATTTGATGGACCTGATGGTTGGGCCGAAAAAAGGCAACAAGGAGATAGCAGTGTTATGATATGTGCTGAAATTGTTGACAAAACCATGCAAAGTCGATGAAGTAGTTAAACTGAGCAGTGCTAACTATTGTGATTTTATGAAAAAGATTTTCTTTGAATGGTACAAGTCTCAGTCTTGCAGTTTCAAAGTGAAGTGTATATTTATACACAATAATGCACCTTCTTATGTATCTAAGCTTACCCATAAATTCTTTGAGCATAAAAGATTTAGAGGATAGAAGATAATGGATTGGCCAACATCAAATCCTGATATGAATCCGATCGAAAATCTATGGTCAATTGAGAAGATGAAATTATATGAAGGTGGCAAACAATATAAGAGTAAAGCAGACATATGGGAAGCAATTAAAACTATCATGAACCAGCTGAAATAAAAATAAATGAACAAATTTAATGAATAGTAGATTATTGGCTGTTATTGTCAGGAAGTATCACTATATTAAAATGTAAAGGATTCAAAGACTTATATGTGTTTGTTATTTGTTCTATTATAGGTGTTGTTCAATATTTGATGATTTTATTACCTTTTTATTGAAGTAAAATGTTATTATTTGGTTTTGCCTAATGCCCTCAAACGCAAGTTTTTTTTAGAATACCTCAAATAACTTCAATAAAATATTGATACTATCTAAAATTTTAACTCAGGCTTTGTTTTGACATGTAAATTGGTTGTTTAAAATTTGATAATTTTTTTCAAAGCAAATTTGAATTATATATATATATATATTCACTATAATATATATATATATATATATATATATATATATACATATATATATATATATTCGCTATAATATATATATATATATTCACTATAATATATATATATATTCACTATAATATATATATATATATTCACTATAATATATATATATATTCACTATAATATATATATATATATATTCACTATAATATATATATATATATTCACTATAATATATATATATATATATATATATATATATATATATATATATATATATATATTATAGTGAATATGGTTTTCTCAACTTCAGACAGAGTTTATATACATAGAAATATACAATTACATACACACACAAATATACAAGCATATATATATATATATATATATATATATATATATATATATATATATATATATACGTGCAAATATACAATCATATATACACTTACAAACATACAATCACATATACATGTGCACAAACATACATACATGGATACATACATACACTAATCGCGTATCACAATTTATAACGCATTAACATATAAGCTCAGACATCTATTGCTTTGACATTTACACTGTTACATTAATTTTACACATACGCCATGAAAATAGATTTATTTGATTAAAATATCTACAAAATAATTTACTATGTACAAATTTAAATATTAAATTTAAATTTAATATTATCTTACTTCTATGCACCGCATTGCTTCAGGACAGGCGATCATGGCTCTCCACAATTTCCTATTTCCCTTAGTAGCTTTTCTCCCTTTGCTTAGTCCTCCGCCCTCCGTCCTACCGTCCATTCACACCAGCTCGTCACATAAGTGGCTCGCTGCTTTTCTCTATCTCTCTTTCCCTCGTCTCGTGAGGGTTAAGTTTATCAAGCCCTCTTTCCTCATTATTTGTCCAAAGAATTTCAGCTGTCTATTCCTGATTTTGCGTTTAATTGTTCTTTCTGTTATCATTTTCTTTAAGACTTCCTTTTTGCTTACTCGCTCCTTCCATAGAATTCTCAGTATCCTTCTGTATTTCTAAAGCTTCCAGTTTTTTTTTTCTCATCCTAAGTGAAATTGTTCAACATTCAATGACATATAAAAGGATGGATAGCAATCCGGCACCCTTCTTTTAATTTCTAATGATTTTCCCGTTTCTCAGCATTAGGTTTTGGAATGTCTCTCTTGTTAATATGATTTGTTTGTTTGTTTGTTTGTTTGGGTTTTATGGCATATCAACCACTGTGGGTTATTTAATGCCAAATCCAGTTTATATGAATTTTAAATGCCTATTTTGTATGGAATAAAAAATGTACAGCTGGCAACATTATTGTTCCAAAAACGTATAGCTGGTAACATTATTGTTTCAAAAAAATGCATAGCTGGCAACATTATTGTTTCAAAAAAATGCATAGCTGGCAACATTATTGTTCCAAAATCGGATAGCTGGCAACATTATTTTTCCGAAAACATTATCTGAAGCCTTGCTGTTGGATGTAGTTTATCGCCATACCCAGGACATGTGTAAGACTTGGAAAAACTAGTTCACTATTTGCCCATAGCTGGGACCCTAACAGGTGCTACCACCCCGGGTCAAGGTGGACCTGGGAACACCAGCAATTAAGAGGTGGTTCCACGCTCGTCAAAACCTCCTGATCAGAGGCCTTGCTGTTGGATGCAGTTTAACGTCATACCCAGGACGCTGTTAATATGAATTATTAAATTACAGAATATAAATTGAATAAAAGCAGTGAAATATGTACAAATGTTCCTATACATTTTGTGATCTACAATAATTCTTAAGTTCTTTACATTTTTTCCTCGCACAAGAACACTGGTTTCGATTGTTTTTTTAATGGTACAATTTGTGATGTCGAGTTAATCCCGATCTATTTGTACAGGCTTTATTAAATTTTGGATAGGATACATCTGGAGGAATTTGTTGCGTTCAGTTGGTTAGAGGTTTTAGTTTATAGCTAATTATATGACTAATAAGAACAGACTGAGACGGAGGCAGACACGTCGACAATTATCACATAAAAACTCATTTTGTCTCTTTTTTGCAGCATTTTTTTGCCTCTTAGTAACTTCGCCTCTTCAAACAACTTTGCTGCACTGTAAATATCTTTCATCATCGGTCAGTAGCATCATTTCTCCAATTATCCTAAATTATTTTAAAATATGGGAGCGACTAGTCTTAAAACGTGCTTTCGGTGTTGTTGTGGCCTTTTAATTTCTATCATCTGTCCATAGAGTAGTTATTTTTATATATTTTAATAATCATCTCTGAGTAAATGACTCTTCCAACATAGGTAGTGCTTATCTTTTTGTATCAATACAGGGAATACCAGCCAGCACCAAAACTTCCATGTCCAGTGTCTTTTATATCCAATGGATTTTTAGTTTTGCACGTAAGCACACAGAACTTATGGAATCTTTCCGGAGCTCTGGTGTGTTTCTAGTACGTTCCTCATGTTATAAAACAGAAAGGAGCTCACAAACCAAAATCTTAAGATACATACGTAGATAATGGCCGGCTATTCATTTCTGAGGACACACTTCTGCTAAGGCGGCTAACCAATCGCTGTTACAGAGGACTGTTCAGGTACAGAGTCCACCTGTTGTTAATACTGCAACTATGCTGAGCGGGTCATTATTACAGTTATGGGGAGAGAGAGAGCATCAGCTGACATGATCAACAGTTTGGACAAGGCCAGTACGTTCCATTTTTAGGTCACGATCACTTGTGAATTCGTGCTAACACAAGCGTCGATGGCGTTCGAATATTTATTTCTAACAAATTTCATACGGCCTATCAACCCGTGGTATGGGTTTCAGGTACTTTCCAAAGGTGCCCAGTGCTGAGATCATCTCACCAAGTCAATGACATCGAGATAATATCTTGACAAATCGATCATGCTGAGATTCGAACCCGAGTCTCATGGTTAGAATGCGATATGTGAGCTTTATGAGTTTTGGTGATGTGAGAGTTTGGGTCATATGTGAACAACGACGAAGTTTTAGAGAAAATAGAAACAAAAAGGACACATGCTTAACATCAGGAAGTAGGCTTGTAAAATCTGACACCCACGGGACATATTGTAGACAAGTGGGGTAGAGGGAGACAGAGCATAACCCCTTTCTAACGAGTTTGTGTAGGTGGATGGCAGAACAGGGTTTCGGGGAGATAGCAGATTTACTGTAAGCTACAAAGGACATGAGGATAGCCATGATCGCCAACGCTCTGAAAGGGTGAGACACATAGAAGAAGAAGAATTTGGACGATGAAATTGATGGACCTAATGACGGTTAGAGGCTGTGTGTCTGTTATCAAAATAATCATTACAGTCTTTTTCTTATTTTCAATTCATGAAGATTACTAAACGACCTCAGAACAATAGCATGAGAGTTGCAGTAGTAAAAGGACGAAAATAAAATTGAAGATCTACTAGTAAAAATGATTCGTCTGAGAAATTCGATAATTTTTTTCTGCATACAACACTAAGGGAATTGCGTTGCCTGGACCAGCGTGCCTTAAAGATACGTGAACCTCGCAGGCTTTTGAATTTCCTGTCGTAATCACACGTTGTAGCCGGTTTAACATTTTTATTTACGCATTAACTCGTGTAAGTAAAAAATAAGTGGACAGCAGAGAAAATTAAAAACTACGGTTATCTAGTTTATTCAAGTGATATCCTCTGAATAAGCTTAAGTAAGATAAATCGAACACGGAGATGCGAGTTCGAAACTTGTCACAATCTTTTTTTTTTTTTTCTGATACATGTCGTATGCGGTCGTAAAATAAAAGTGTTACAATAAAAGCAAGAAATGAATTGGAATAAATAAATAAAAAAAACTATTAAATAATAAATTATTCTTAAAATCTTCTTTTCTTTTTTGAAAAATGCCATTATTCTAAGACAGCTAATGAAATCAAAAAATGAAAATAAACTTACCTGAATTTTCGATACTTCTTCTACAAAAGTTGGAATTAAGAGGACGGAATTTAGAATCGGCAAGAAAAGAAAAACAGGAAATATTGGTGCCACTTCGACTGCAAAGAATACCAAACAAGCAGCTTCGATCGAGTAAGCAATGCAACCCTAAAATGAATAGAGAAAAGTTGCTAGTCATTTTCTTTTACTTTGTTTACGAATTAAATTATTTACTAATATCATTGAGAATAATAAACAGAAATAAACTGAAAATAGGTTCGTTAAAATAGGTGTAGGTGTGTGAACGTATTAAAAAGGAACAGGCTTGCTGGTTTGGATAGTTGTGTATATGCCTCAACTGATCAGTGTTCGAGCCCAGATTTTAAAAAATGCTGGTTTTTAAAGCAACACGTCTCATTTTTAGATATTGAACTCACTACAATATCCCTACCTCAAATTTTCTGCTATATTCCAATAGAATGTAAGGAACAAACAGTGAAAAAAAAACTTATTTAAAATTATATTTTAATTTATAAGTTTAAAAAAATAGATGTTACTCAATAATCTTAAGGCTCACAGCCACATCACACTGACAAATCGTTTCCGTACGATCAGCGAAGTAACGTCGAACCGGGTCAATAGCCAGGTGGATGACCGACTGGGAATACTAGGTGTTGTAAGCTTGAATATGTGGGTTTTGTAACGGATAATGATTTTGAATTTGGAATTGGAGAGCTGTGTTCCAATTCCAATCAGGTTCGTTATATTCATTTAGGCGTCTTAGGTGTCCCACATGAGCTTCACTTACTCATTCTCGTCTAGCGATGGTGGTGAATGCTTGTGACCCTTCTCTGCGCGATCGAGGTTCTACTTCAAGCATAGTTCCCAATAATTCTTTGTTATGCTGCCGTTTGTGCTCGTTTACTGCCAGCTGAGTACAATCACTGACAATGTTGCACACTTTCATTACCTTTCCTACACAGTGTAAAAGGTAGCTGTTCTATCAATAACGCACTTGTTCTTCAAGCCTCTTTTTGCGCTTCACATATCATCCATTCTGTTTCCTTCTTCAAGAACTCATTCCTCAGCCACTTTCATGATTCCGCATCTGCCAACTCCTGGGTTTCTTGCGCAAATGTTCTGTGCAAGGCTATTTCCTTTCATACATCGACTTTCTCATAATAAATTTTCTTCCTATAATCTCGCAACTTTTCTCTCTATATAATTAGCTTTTCATTCTTTGCACCTTTTAGCTTCCATTTCTGTCTATTCTGCATGTAGTCATGCAAGGAGATATATTCTGAAGTTATACACTATTCTACTCTGTTCATGGTCATCATCTTTCGTGATTCAGAGTCATGATCATCAAAATAACAGCGAGTAGAGCGAATCGATGCCTGACCACCAAATTTCGACCATTCAATTTGGATCTGCAAAGCTTCTTTATTTAATTCTCTGTCATTGAGAGTCTTGTCCCAAGAATTTATAACAATTGCTATCTACATATTTCATTGATTCTCCATCAGTGAGGCTCTCTTCCCGTGTTATTCTGATTTCTTCTGCCCTTCATTTCCATTACAGCCCACTTATCGAATCCAAATGACATTATGATATCCTAGGAGTACATCCTTATGGTATTTATCAAAGAGTCCAATTGGTCATTATTGGTGGCATTATCCGTGAATAACAAGTGGTTGACGGGCTTTTTCTGATCCCTTGTAAGCTTATAGCCAAATTTCATCTTACTGAGAATCAGAGTCATGATCATCAAAATAACAGCGAGCAGAGCGAATTGCCCTGAAAAATCTCACGCTTAATTTATTCTTTTTTCAACTAGTCATATTGGGCCGTATAATTGTTGCAGTAATCCTAGCCATATCAAACACACCCATTTACAATATCATAGGCATTGCGATAATCTATCAAAACATTGGACAATTTTGTCATGCGTATTCTACAATTATTAAGAATCGTTTTGTCAATCATATGCTGATCTTTAGCACTTCGTGAACCTTTTCGACATCCCTTCTGATCATCAGAAAGATTTTGATCAGAAAATATTATTATTATTATTATTATTATTATTATTATTATTATTATTATTATTATCATTATTATTATTATTATTATTTAAATTATAGGAAACTTAGAAAAAGTAAATACAGGGTGTCTCAAAAATGTATACACACTTTTGCAGTGTATAGCTCAGGTCAATGTGCTTTCTTTTCAGATTTACACGTTAGTATTACTAATGTCACCCAGGCTTAGATTTGAACAAAGAAAGTTCATCCTTAAATGCTACTGGAAGCACAAAAATGCAGTTGAAGTTCAAGGGCGGCATCAAAAAGCGTTTCATTTAGATAGACCCACGCATCTGGAGATGCAGTTGAAGCTGATAGTACTGTAAATAATGTGCACGAACACCGTTCCCCGAGATCATGGATAGCAACCACGCCCTGTGAAGCAAGAAAGGGCGATGGAAAATGTTCACAGACGTCCAAGAAACTTATCGAAATGTTGATTACTGTTTGTGATTCAATTGCGTCACGATGTCAGCAAAATCTTAAGAGCATGCATTTATAACATTTGAACCTCGAGCGCACAGGTCTATTTAAATGAAACTCTTTCTTCATATAGATTAATTAAATTAGATAGAGTTGGATGTAAATGATTTCATTTTTTTCTTAAGAAACCTTCGAAATATCTATACATTCCAAGACACCCTGTATGTGATTAATAAATGTATTCATAATTATGATTTTCTTGTAAGCTAAATTCATCGAATAAGAATTGCAAACAGTTATAAAAAGTTTTTATGAATACATATTTTATAGATTTTGGTGTAATATAAAGCTAATCCAAAACAAAAATGAATCAATTTAAACCCAAGCAATGTTTTGTGAACTGGAAAATTCGTTACCAATAAAACGTTTCCGATTCCTGGAAATTGTGGATCTTTGGAGTTTGCTATGAATGGAACATTCCATAGAATCTGCAGCAAGGCAAACAGATATGGTCCTCCAAGAATTATTAGAAGAATTGAATACCTGGAAATAAAATTCAAATATTCAATGGGCATAAGTACATTAAAATTATTTTTTTAATCTTTATTTTTACAAAGAAAAAGGATTTAAATAAATACTAATGAGTAATTTGGTCAAATTCTTATTAGTTTTTTTTTCATTATTATGCTTTTTTTTTTGTTATTTCAATTCTTTGTTATCATTTATTCTAAGACAAACAAATCTACGCTTTTTTAATTTTTTTATTTTTTAACTCTTTTCCTTTGATAAAATCTTGGTTCGGCCTTGATTTCAAAGGCGAATGTTGCTTTCGCTCAAAATATCAACAAACATACCATCTGATTTACCAAAATATGAATATACCAACATGTTGGTGAACATACCATATTTGATTTATTCTGTTTAGTTTACAAATAACCGACCAAATAAGCTGTTGATTCCTTTTATAGTAACTGGAATGTCATTTTATGATGTAAGTTCTTTGTATATATGATGCCATAAAATAATTCGTTTATATACAAGGACTGATTAGATTTTCCAAATTATATGACAAGGCAATAAAGCAAATCTTATATGTGAGGTTGGCTTAAAAGTTCTCAGTAATAAAAATGAAAACGGCAGTTGTGAAAGGTGTTAATTCACCTCTTCTCGAAGTAACTGGTAAAATAGAAAGTCAAACCCAGCTTTCTAGCCTTGGTTGATATCCGGTCTAGGAGAATACAGCTGTAAATTTAATATGGTTGAGGACACTGCTAGCAACTCTACCTTGTAAAAGTTTCGATTAAGCTTAACGTTCCTTGAATTTGAGGCTATTCTCTGCATATTTCCTGATATTTTACTTAATTGTTAAATAAGTACCCTACATCTAACCCCAACTCTAACCTTAAACCTAAACCCTAGCTCTAAACCTAAGCTTAAATCCTAAATCGATTATCATATTCCAGGGCGGCAGGAGTACATTTCGTTCGCAAAGAATATAATTTCCTTCATCAGTGTATTTGTTCCCTTCGTATTATCTCATGAATTATTAACCTAATTTGTAAACATATAATTTTTTATTTTCACTTGTGGTCATCCATACATATTCAGTGGCGGACAAATGTTTCATGACCATTTAATTGATTGTTAGGCAAGAAACTGTGTCTGTATTTGTTGCAACGTTTGTAATGGCTGGATGTTGAATGAAAGAGCAATCCTAAACTTCATTGTCATTCAGGAGATGAATTCGGAAATGAGGTTCCGTGATTGATTTTTCTTTCACTAGAAAATTAAAGCCGAAAGCTGGCTCATTTATAATAAAACTTGGTTAAAAATAAGAAAGAAATTTGTTTTGTTTTTTTGGTTTCAGTATTGCTATACGAACTCTTCTGATTGATTAGTTTTGATCACGTGATACTCACCCAGTAATGACGTCAGTGTCTGGCTGTTGTAGAATGTGCAAACTCCATACCAATGTTGCCTTCTCTGTTGTCAGGCTAACCGACATTAGGACGAAGAGGATCATTGTTGTCATAATCTAAACGGTATAAAACGTCATCTAAAACTGAATAGGGTCCGGAGAGAAAAACATGGAGGACATTCATAGATAGATAGATAGATAGATAGATAGATAGATAGATAGATAGATAGATAGTACGATGGGTAAATTGCCGACATTTTAAATTTTTAATTTCGTGCATGCGTATTGTTTGTTTGTTTTTTTATTTTGTCGACTGCACGGTATGGTAGGGTCAGTTGGGCACCGTCTGTGAGAAAAAGAACACTATGACAAAATTCATTCCGTTAGTAATTTGGAAATGGCATGCTTGGCATTCACGCCAGAAGTTCCAATTCGAACATTTCAGAGCGTTTGGGTGTGAATCTGAGGACAGTAAAGGAGATTCGAAAAGAGCTGGATGATATATTTAGTCAGCATCATGGTGTTTGAAGTGATTACTAGTGATTGCAATATTGTTCTTCTATTCATCTTCTCACAGAGGCCTACATCAAGTGCCTTGAGGAGATATTGCTGCCATGGGTCAGGAGGGTGGCTGCTGGAAGACCCTATGTCTGGAAACAGGACTCTGCATCATGCATACAAACAAGAGAACCCAGTGATGGCTGTCCGACAATTTCTGTGACCACATCACTCCTAACTCCCCAGACTGCAACCCCCTTGTGCGGGGCACAATTGAGCAAGAAACCAATACAACCTCTTGTAACACTATGATTCTGCCTGTTCACGGTATGAATATTCTGCCGTTGTTGGACGAAGCACTTTTCAGTTAACTCACTACTACGCACATTAAACGTTGAAAACAGACTATCCACAAATGTACATGAATGACAAATTTAACATGTCTACAGGACAACAGAATGCCATCTACCGTAAATATTTTTCAAACTTAATAATTCAAAAATTATGAATTTGCGGACATATGTTTATATAGACTTTTGTCCTTGTTTTGGCGTGAGTAACCCGCCCCAAAGTTTGTAAAAGTGTTTTGATACACCATATATACATATATATATATATATATATATATATATATATATATATATATATATATATATATAACCAAAATACATATTTTAAAAAACAAAACTAATTTAAATTAAAAATTTCAGCGTCTTCTCTCCTTCATGCGTATCACATCACTTTAATCTGATGAAGTCCTAAAGGACGAACGCGATTTGACGTGTAACTCTGGAAAAATTCCATTAATGACTTATTGGACTATATATATATATATATATATATATATATATATATATATATATATATATATATATATATATATAGTAGTCGTAGCAAGCATCTGTCAGTCTCTGGTGTCTACCAAAGTGGCTTCAACATTCAGAGAGAAAAAAACTGTGGTTCCTACTGCAATTATGCTAAGCGGACCTTAGTTACAGTTTCTGGGGAAGAGATTATTGGTGGCTTCATTAGTTGACCAAAACTCAAAGCCTCGGCCATAATGGGCTCACAACGATCAAAAGCTTCTGAACAGTTAACTCTATCCAGCTCAACGCGCAATAGATTTCTAAGCACTTCCAAACGGTTCAGAGATTATTAAGTCCCCTCTTTTACAAAATGACCATTGGTAGATTTGAAACACTTAGCTATCACCACTGGCAAAACCTCTGGTTTTCTCTTTTTATTTTATTGTTGTTGACAGAATGTGTGAATTAATGAAAGTGTTGTCCTTCTCAGCCGCGTAACACCTTTAGATATACATTGACATTCCTTGAACTACAAACCATCCCCAACATCATATATGACAGCTGACCCCATATCATGTGTTAACAGCAATCAAGAATTGGGACAGCTAAGCGTGGGCTGAATGAAAGAAATAAACTTGGTTTGAGCGAGAAAGTAAATTTAAGACAGAATAAATTACTTTTACGAATTTTTAATTGGAAAAGAAAATATTTTTTCTGGATTCACAAGAGCGTAAGCGCGTATGTAGACAATCAATTTACCTTTTCTATTTCAAACTATTGCAGGTATTTTGAAAATTTTTTTTTTTTAATGGGAAAACTAAGAAAAATTAATTGACGGAGTTTTTTCGGATTTTTTTTTCATTACATCTTTTCTGTATTCTCCAGCAGAAAATTTAGTTTATATTTTAGAAGACGCCAAGTTTATGAATTGTAATAATAATGGCGAAAATAGTCATTTCCATACAAGAAATATCAGACATTCATTGACCGGGCAATTAACATCAGTTGAAATGTATAAAAGATTTTTTTTAAATTACTTTTCAGGAAATTAAACTTCTAAAGTTCAGTTATTACCCTTACTAGTATTAATAGAGCATTGCTTCCAAATCTTTTGTTTTTGGTAGTGTGAAAATCTGACATTTTGATTATATGAGTATCTTCTCTTTTAGTTACAATGAGATGATCCCAAAGAAAACTAGACAAAACAAAGGAGTGGATGACAGATGAAATACTCGACATGCTAAAAAGGAGACAAAAGACAATGTCAAGATATGGCACAGAATATAGGACATTACACAACGAAATTGCAGGTAGGGTAAAGAAGAATGGGTTAACGAAATGTGCGCAGAAGTAGAAAGAATGAGTATCGCGGATAAAGCAAATATGCATAGGAAAATAAGGGTAACTAACAAGACAAAAGAGATGCTCGTCAACAGGGTGCATAATATTCAAGAACGGGACATTGATATTAGAAAAAGAAAAAATACTTCAGAGATGGAATGAATATATCGGAGAACTCTTTCATGACGAAAGAGGACAACCGGAAATACACAGAAATATGGAAGGACCAGAAATATTGAAATCTGAAATGAAATCAGCATTAATCAAATTGAACTGAAACAAAGCAACAGGACAAGACGGTTATGCAATAGAGATGTTGGCATCCTTTGATGATTTTGGTACTAACAAGATTACAGACATAATAAATAAAATATACAACAGTGGTGATCTACCAGAAAACATAAGTAGATGACTTTTCATACCACCGCCTAAAAAGCCAAGTGCAAATGAATGGGTGTTCCAACCTACAATCAGCCTAATGAGCCTTATAAGGAAACTTATCATCCGAATTCTGATGACTAGAACATGCAGCAGAACTGGACCGGAAATAAGATATCCTTGTTTAATTATCCCTTATCATAAATGTTCTGTCATATCTTCTATTAGGTTGGTGCAAAAATAATGACGTAATAATGTCGTATTTTGACGTATTTTTTAACGTCAAAAAAAGACATTATTACGTCATTATTTTTGCACCAACCTAATAAATTCTTTTTTTTAATAACAAAGAAAGACGGTTAGCTATACCGATAAAATATTATTTGGTTTTGTTATTGATTCGAATTATCTTTTTAAGAATTGAGTGTCTTAACATTTCCATGAATTTTTATAAGTTGTGTCAAATCTATTTACATTGTTCAAACTGTTGCCCACATCTTTGTTGCTATATTAACGACGTTTGGAACATTGTAGGCCCCGGTCTTCTTGAGGTGATTGGAATTTCGAGTTGTAAATTCAATACCTGTCTACAGAAGAGGTGAACCAAAACTTAAGTTAAAGGCAACCCTTTATTTTGTCCACCGGGATAGATTGTTCTAGTTCCACGTTCCATGCCTCTTCCATATATCTCTATATCAATTATTTCCCTTTAATTTAAGTTTTTGTTCACCGCTGCTGTAGCCAGGTATTGAACTCACAACTCATTCGGTTAAGCCACTGGATTATTTCAACTAACGCTTTTATCCGCGAGGCCATCAGTGTATGAATTTCTGGGACTTATAAACCTAATGCCTCAGTAAATATTTTTACCTCGGTGGACGAAATAAAGAGTTCGTTTCGAAATTCCAATCACCTGAAGAAGGCCGGGGCCTACAACATCCGAAACGTCGTTAATTTGGCATTAAAGATGAGGACAAGTCTGAACAAGGTAAATAGCGTAAATAATTACAATACCTCATCTCAGAAATAGAGACATATATGTGTCAAATGTGTTTCGCAATTCTAAATGATCCTTTTCTTCGAATTTTTTCTTTCCTAGGAAGAATTCACGAAAAGGATAAGCGAAAGTGTGCGATAAGAACAGGGGAATTCTTTTTTCAAAAATCAATAAACCCGGGTTGATACGATTATTACAAACTTAGGAGTATCCCTTGTTAATTTTTCTGAACTTAATTCGAACCTGCGTCTCATTAATTAGAAAAATATATCTGAAAAAAAACTTAAATTTTATATTCAATGCCATAGCCTTAAGACAAGAGCGAGGGTTGGGGTGCTGTCTCTAGTGTAGGCAGTAGCAATAATGAAGAGAATCTGGGCGGCAAAATGAACCTGTAGAATTTTGCCATCCACCCCGAACTCCTTACCCTCTCCTCGCAAATTCCCATCTGTGTTGATCCACCCGTTTCACTTCGTCCCTGGCACGTGCAGTTTTTTTTTTTTTTAATATTTGCTTGTGTGAAATGAAGCACCTGACGTCAAGACATGGCTGTCAAGTTGGTACGTGGGTTACGGGGTTTGACGAATGACGTATACTGAGGTCACCTGTGCCTTTCTTATTAATTACTGCTACCATGTCTGGTTGCGCGTGCATTTACAGCATTCCAAAAAAGCGAGAGATGTTTTTTTGTGTCAGTATTACACCTTCTTAGTTCAAATGTAAGGAACATTTTACTCGTATTCTTCTGGTCTTAATTTCGGTCACTTCCTATCTTATCTTCTAGAGAGGTTATGGTCATATCACGTTGAAACAAAGGTTCCCTCACGATCACCGAAGTTAGGCAACATCAAGCCTGGTCAGTATTTACATTGGGTGACCGTTTGAGAATACCAGGTGCTTGGATGTGCGGGTGGTGTAATGGATGGAATTAAAAATCAGAGAGCGGAGTTCAATTTCGTTGGCTTCATTATATTCACTTAAGCGCAAATACCCTTGCGAAAGTTATGAATCAACACCTTCTCCTCCTTGCTATGAGTTAATTAGTAGGACAGTAAATTATTATTAGCTTCCTAAAATCTTTGCAATATAAAAATATTTTCTGGCTTTAAATAACCTGCAAACGGCTGATAAGCCATAAAACATTATAATTGAAACGGCTTCATCCCAGAAATTCAAACTGATATCTAATGTCTACTAAAGAAACTCTTAACGAAAATATCTTTCTTTTTTAATCATTTCACCTCAAACAAGGCAAAAATGCCACTAAAACGCAAGAGTGTTTGAGAGTATTAGAAAAAATACTATTAAAAAGAAAGACTAATAAAAGTAGAAGAATTAAGAAGACTAAAGATAATAATTGACATTTTCATTTAAATCTTTGAATACCAAAGTTGACTGGGAAGCAAGAAACCGGAAGAAAGTGCGAGAGAAGAAACTGTTAGCATAAAATTACGGTTTCATCTAGACATTTCAACTCTAAAATGATGAGACATGGCTGCTAATCTAGTACTATGCTTAAATTCATAAAATCAAGGTACCATAGATGTAAATAATATCTATTTTGCAAATACAAAAATGTGGCACAATGCCAAAAGGGGGCGGGCAAGGCTAGTCTTCAAATTGTCTTATCTTAAACTTAGCTAGCCACAATTACTGACCCAAACATACCATAGTATTCCTTACACCAAAACAACACATTCTTACCATTCTTACTTACCGCCACCTATTATGGTGGCTTTAGTAAGAATGGTAAGTAAGTCTCTAACTCGTTACTATAGAGGAAACTTATATTTATTTTGTAAAGATACAAAAACGTAGCACAAGGCCAAAAAGGGGGATGGAGAAGCCTGGTCTTATTCTGTCTTATAATTAAACCTAGCTAACCAAAATTACTGACCCAAACATGCCATATTACTCCTTATACCAAAACAGCACATTCTTATTTACTATTCTGACTACATTCACTCAAAAGTCTCTATGGAGTCCTAACTAGTCCCCGTATGTACAATTTTTGTCAGTGGGTGGAAGGGAATAAAAGCAACAATTTAAAAAAATCTAACGCCAATGTACCACAGAGGAAAGCTCATCAGAACAATTAGCATGAAAGTATTTATCGAAAAGGCAGGGGGTAGCTATATTACGGCGGTAAGAAAGTGACTAAAGCCGAATTGCTATATGGTTAGCATTAATGATTGTAGCTCATGTTTTTGGCAACCTAATAAGTAAGACAGTTACCGCATTAAGGAAGATTTCCTACTTAATTGCAACAAGATCGACCAAGGCAAAATGTGGCTCGGATCGAAAATCCATCTGATATTAGAATTATTGATATCTAATAGGTAGAATTCTTGAATTTCGTATAAAATAAATTATTTAGCAACACTTTTGTTTAATATTAAGTTCTTTTTTTTCTTTTCTGCTTGAATTGCTTAGGGCAAATTGACGTCAGTAATAGAGTTGCTTAAAATTTAGTCAAATTTGAATACAGCTGTTTATAAACACATTGCTTATTAAAAAGCCGTTTTGGTAGTATTAAAAGAAGGGGTCAAGAGAAAGGATCATCCCAGAACTAAAAAGAAGTCGGGGAGAACAATAAACAATCAAGAAATGGCAGGTTAGAAAAATATCTTCTTGAAATGAGGATTAAAATGAAAAGGACGATATTTGAATGACGTCAAAATTTCGAATAAAATTTTGCAACAGTTTTAATCGATTTTTTTTTTTCTTTTCTTTATTTTTTTTTCGTTTTATCTCTGTCGCTTTAAAAAGCAAGTCGCGGATAGCCATTTTGTAGTTACTAGTCAGCGGATAAAGGGAATAAACCTCCGATTTTTATGAAAGAATTACTAGTCAAAAATTAATATTTCTGCTTCTGTTCTTCAAGAAGACTATTTCATTTTCAAATTATTACAATTTTTTTTTTCAAATCAAAACAAAATATTTAAGTTGCTAACTTCGTTATTTTGTTTGATTTTTATCAATACTTTTGTCCTGTAAAGCCCTGTTTTCTACAAAACAGTTAAATTTCTAAAGACCAAAATTCAATTTATTTTTCTTTAGTAATATGTTTTTTAGTCATATAAGTTAATATCTGTTCTTAGATGCAGAAATGTTCTTACAAATGGATTCTATAAGCTGTCACAGTTACATTGTGTTTAACTGAATGTTTTAACTGAACAATCATTGGATATTTCGTGAAATTTTTTCGATTTTTTTTCATATTTGTTCTCTTTTTTCGGTTGTGTTGTGGCCAATTTTTATTTTGTTTTCGATCTTTTTGTGGTGCTTTTCGATTGTTTTATGATCTTTTAACAAATAAAGGAAAAATGGTTATCCGTTGTATTCAAGCGTCGGGTAAGTGATTAATGATTTTTTTACGTTTCTTTCCGATTACAAATTACCCACTTATAATAATTACTCTTATCGAGTAATTATTATAAGTGCGTAATTCATATAGTAAATCATTTCCTATATAGTTCTTTATTCTGAATATTCGTTAACAGTCCATGAAATATAAAAATATTTTTAGTTAACTTTTTCTCATGTATTTTCAGAAGTCATTATTTTTTCTTTTCGTCGTTTTTCTGAACTGAATTGAAATCTAGACGCAGTATTTTAAGTTGAAAAAAATTAAAATACAGAATCAATATTGTATTCTTACTTTTTTGATATCCATGGTGATGTCCAGTTTGCTTGCGGTGAAATGAACTGATTAGCTTCAATCAGACGATATCTTCAAGTCCCGTTCTAAAAAGAAAGCGCACAATGATGATGAATCAAACAAGCACTTTTGATGAGGTTTAAATGATAATCAAACAGAAAAAATTCAAAAAAAGTTAAAGAAAACATGAAACGCTGAACTTTCAAAGGAAACGTCAAAGAGTAAGTAGATTAGGTAAATGTTAAGCAGGTGAGAGTTACATAAACAGGTATTTACTAAGCTTACCTTATGGGTCACCCAGAGAGGATCAATTAATATTTCCAATGAACTTCAACTTATTTACCTTTACACCAGTCTCATTGTTCAAAGTGGTTATCCCTCTGTTTTGTATTATGAGGCATTTTCGTGACATTAGAACCCATGAAGATTTCAAACACCCCATTTGAAATATTATAGATGCAACATTTAGTTCTTAATTTTCTAGTTATATATTGTCTTTCTGAGTTTAGTAAGCTGCAAAAAAAATAAAAATTTTCAAATATTTTTAAAAATCGAATTGAAAGAGAAAATGAATTTGTAAATTATAATAGTCCAAATATATAAAAATAAATTTCATTTTATTTTCAGCAAATAAAACTGCTGGTAATTTACACAAATATTCTGACTAAAATCTTGTCGTTACTTAACAGAGATACAGAAAGCTACTTGACTAATCATGGAAATTTGACTTTCAACTTGCTTAAGGAAAAACATTTTCTCTAGTCATGACTCGCTAGTAAAGTAGTATTAGTCAAAAATATAATCAGTCTATCAGTTCCTAACCCGAATCGAGCGAGAAAGAGTAAAATAATATTCCAATAATGATAGGCTTGATATGGATAATCAATTTCTAATTGTCTATTTCAGTAAAATGAGATGAACTCTATTCCATCCTGCAGGTAGTTATAATTGAACATTTAAAAAAAAAAAAAAAAACGTGGCCGGTAATAAAGTCACAGGAAAAAACTCACAATTTCCAGTAGGAAAAAAGTACAGGAAAAAGTCACAATTAATTTATAGTGGCCAGTAATAAAGTCACCTATTGTTGTCGGATACTTCACGTGTTTATGGGTCCACTCTATTTGCAACAGAGAGTCATAGGAAATTGACCCAACCTGTACAAAAATTTTTCTAACAGTGCCACGGTCATATAGTCAATATATTTCATAGTTAGGGAGTACTACTATACCATAAGACCCGATTTTATGTGAATAAAGTCTCAATTTGACATGAAAATTGGAATTAAAAGTTCCTTGAATTTTGAATTTATTTATGAGACTCGGTTTTTGTCCACTTTTTGGATAAGAGTTTGGGATTTTGTCCGCTGGGATTTTGTCCGCTGGGATTTTGTCCGCTGGGATTTTGTCCGCTGGGTTTTTGCCCGCTGGGATTTTGCCCGTTGTGTACTAATCTTGTCCTGATGCTTTTTTTGCTGTGATTTTTTTCTCTGACACTTTTCCTTTCACTTTTTTTACCGTGACTTTTTGCCTGCGACTTTTTTATATCTAGATTTAAAAAAATATCGCATCTATATGGATAAGTTATTTAAATATTCCCCATAAATGAATTTATGTACGCCTTTTCTCCCTCTAGAGTTTGATCACGTGGTAATATCTCAAAACATCAAGTTCTGTTTATTTTTGCTAAATTGTTTGATTTTATTCATTTAATGAAAATCGAAGATTCTGCGAGAATTTTCTGCTAAAAGCTTTAGCTGCAATCTTTATATTGCCTATAACTTTGATAAAAATTATTAACAAACAAAATATTGTTCGGATGATCTTTACTGTTCTTAATACAAGATTCTGTATTTTCTTGAAGAAAGAAGTTTCTTTTTTTTTTTTTTTCTTGAAGAGAGCTGAATAAGAGATCGCCTAAATAATTCTTTTAACAGCTCTTGCAAGAATACGAAGAAAGGGATTCAATTGACCAACCGATATTTAGTATGACCATTTTATGATAGTCACTTCCATTAAATTCTAAAAAGTTAGTATGATGAATAAAGAAAAAAAACTTTTATTACTTAGTTTAATTTAAGTCTCAACAGAATTTTTGAAATAACGTTAATAATCTTGATCTGGCATCTCGGTTTCATTACTTACGCTGTAATTGTTCAGACACAAAATATGTGACGGTCGAACTGTCAAGGTTGTCGTAAAAATCAATTATACTGTCACTTTTTCATGTTCATAAAAAATAAATAGATAAAAATGAATTATAATGTCAAAAATAATTACAATAAAATAATTACAACAGACACAAACACGTGACATCCTCACTATCGGACAGTCATTCAACTCGGAAAGTCAGTCAATATGTGGGTCAACGAAAATTTAAGCCCCTTTCCCTTTCAGGCCACTATGGTAACATTTGTCTCTTAATACTCAACAAAAATTCGAGGTAAGAAGACTCCAGACACTTTTATTTTCCAATTAAATTATCTGGACATTCATTATACGTCTATATATATATAAAAAAAAATGATACACGAAAGACTGTATACAAATTACACATTCTTTATCTTATCGTTCTGTCGGATTCCGATTCATATATGAGCTATATTGGATCCCAACAATTTTATTCAGTCTTACTGTCACTCATGTCTTGAACACCACATAAGAACCAGATAATAAATAATACTCGTTTTGTTGTTTCCATTTTCTGTTTCTCATTTTTACGAGTATTTTTCTATAAATATTAGGTTTATAATTATTTCTTCAGACTTATATAACTCCCCCTACAAGGTTTCGCAATGTCCATTTCTATCTGTTTCGATGATTATCCCTATCATTGAGAAACATATTTTACTTAGAAGAAAAGAAGTTAACAAATGATTAGCCTAACGGAACCGAAGGCTAATTAAATGATGAGTGTTTGACTCAAAGCTGAGTCTTGGAAACGACAGTAAAACAGGAATTATGTAGACACTTGGCAAATAATGGCAGTACAAGTCTACGATTTGTACCTAAAGAACGACTTTGAAATCATGTTTCCACAAAAAAAAAACAAAGAAGATTTTTTTTCATATATCAAAGAAATGTACTTGTCCTTTGAAGTGGGCTTGTTTTATTATGATGAACGGCAGGGACGTGAAGAAATCCAAACACAAGATATTCACAAATAGCAAATGAAATAGCTATTTCTTGATTTTATCATATTAACTAGCGGCCACGTGATAACACGTGGTTGGCAGTTTTTATTACGAAAACATCTTTTGCAACATGCGGACGCGTGATGAAATCCTCACAACATTTCCTATTGTTGAAGTTATCTCTAACATTTGTTGTCGACATTTACAAACTCTACGTTTCATTCAATTTCGTAAACCAATCGGTGAAATTTGAATAAGCTGATTTGTTTCGAAAAATATTTTAACAAAAACTCTACTTCATGGTTTAATAATTTCTTTAATTTAATCTAATTCTCTTGGACTACATGATAAACAATATTTTTTTAAGAATATTTCTTTTTTCCATTTCTAACAGCGAAGAATAAATTCTTAGGATTTCTTACTCTAAATGTTTTTATTATTGGTAACAAATAACAACACTGAACATACAAAAAAAACTCAATGAAGACATTAATATTTTTTACAACATAAATACAAAATCCTAAAAACTCAACAACATAGTAAATATAAGCATGATGAACTTTCGCTTAAAAATACCATTAACTAAAGAAATACACAACACAAATTGACAAATACAAGAAAATTAAATTAATTACGGAATTATATTAAATTTAAAACCGCTAACATCATCGTCAAAAATAATAATTCCCTTGCAAAATCCAATTTACAAAGAACCAATATTATTTACGAATTCGCATGTCCTTTAAGGAACTGACCAATCCAAATTCATTAGTAACTGAATTGGATATAATACAACATGAACATTCAGGTTATATCTCTCTGACCACTCAATTAGGTCTCATTTAAATGCATATGGAAACCAACCAAACTCTACCCTAAACATACTCGTAGACAATAAGAATAATGGCATCATCCACACGCACATCTATCTATCTATCTATCTATCTATCTATCTATCTATCTATCTATCTATATATATATATATATATACACACATATATATATATACACACACACACACACACATATATATATATATATATATATATATATATATATATATATATATATATATATATATATATATATATATATATATATATATGAGGTATAAATATAAATAGTCTACCAAAAGTGTATATGCATTAACACTTGTGCTGGAAGGAATATATATATATATATATATATATATATATATATATATATATATATATATATATATATATATATATATATGCGTGTGTGTGTGTGTGTGTGTGAGAGAGAGAGAGAGAGAGTGTTAAACCATGTGATAATCATCAATGTTTATTTATTTATTTTCTTTCTGTGTATTTCTGTATTTATATATATTTCTTTTCCCATCGGTAGTGGGAAGAGAGCTAAATCAACATAAGTTAGTAAATTTATGAATGATTACTTCCTTTAGTCGTTTTAATATAATCTATACAAATAAAACATTTATCTGCATTTAGACAAAATTAGTTCCCGAGCAAAATTTCCTACTCGAGGGACAACATAATGCTCAGATTGCAGCAAGTGTTCCGGACCGAGAATATTTTTCACCATAGTGAGTGGAGGGGGGGGAGACTGAAGATGAATTGAAGAGTAAACTTGCTTAGAATTTGAAACAATGAAAATGAAATTCAAAAAACTGAGACATTACATAATTACAGATTATCTTGCCATTGTCATATTAGAATCAATCTATTCTGCCTTAGCTAAACAAAATACAAAATACAAAATGAAAAGATAACCCATTTTTAAAATTAATCAAATGTTAATCAAAATGTCAGACAGCGGATATAACCTGTTTGTAAATAGATGTCCTGTCATTTAAGATTAATTTCAATTTGTTAAGTAACACTTGCTGATCTAAAACCTTGATTTGCTGTATCAGTGATCGTGTCTACAGAAATATAAGTTTTATTTTTGTTTGACAATATTGTGTGCAAGATTTTTGCTCTATCATCTATAAATTGCTCTATAAATTTTGGTTGGTCAATTTTTGTGATATATCAACTCTTGTTGGGATATATTTTTTTAATCGGTATCACTCCATGCAAGGCAGTAAAGACAGAAGAGGTTACTGGGCATGGAAGATTTAGGAACAGAAAGATTAATAATGAGCGGGAAGAGGAAATAAGAATCAGGAGGACAGTAGATAACAATTGCAGATTAAAGAAAGAAAGAAAGTAAGAAAGAAAGTAAGAAAGAAAGAAAGAAAGGGGGAATAGTGTGAATAGTGTATCAATTAATAGAACGTAAAAAATTTCATTCCCATTCAAAAGAGTGGGGAGGAGTGTAAACAGGACGATAGGTGAAACTATCACCTACCAAATTATTTGGTTCCTGCTTTTAATTTTGCAATTCTTCGTTATATTCAGAAAAAAATTCTTATATCTTACCTTGTGTATCGATGAATATTATGAAACAGATATTTAAATGAAACACTCAGAATATGCCATAGAAACCTTTTACAAATTATTTCTCCATCATTGATTTTCTTTCTTTCTTTGATGAGACATTCAATAAAGAAACGTGTAGATCGATAACTGATATTCTATTAAGAGGTTTCCCGTCCAAATTATTTTTTCAAGTGGTCAATGTTGATTTGTCCACCAATGTCTTCACTCAAACATTTTATTGCCAAATATTGCGATACGTTCAACGGTTAGTTTTAAAGGTGTTTAGGCTGGTTTTGACTAATATATATATATATATTCCTCTGGCTAATCTCTTAAGTCGATTTAAAACGAAAAGCCAAACTTCAAACGAACGAGTCAAAGAAAAAAAGAGATAAAAGTCTTTTATACATTGTTATGTTTCATCGTTTAAATAAGAGGATGGGTTCGAAACATTTTATTTTTTCTCCACGTTTGTTTACGTGCTTTCGATGACAAGCGGCACCTGTTCGCATTGACTTCCGTTTCCCAATTTAATGCACAAAAAGCACATCGCCGACATTGGAGAAGGTCATTATGGCGCAATAATGTTTGATAAGCAAATCACGCAAAACATTTGAAGTGACTTCGATCATCACTGGGAACTCCAATATTTTAACCTGTCGCAAATTTAATAAAGTTATTAATATCGATACTTCGTGTACGACATTCACGACTGACAAACGCATATGTGGATATATTTCAGGATAGATAGATAGATAGATAGATAGATAGATAGATAGATAGATAGATAGATAGATAGATATGAACAGAATGGGATAGATAGATAGATAGATAGATAGATAGATAGATAGATAGATAGATAGATAGATAGATAGATTCTTGTGGGGAGCTGCAATAATAATACTAATAATAATAAATGGAAGACATGGGCACATGATAACATCAAGAATTTCTTTTTTAGTTGGAGCCCTTGGATTGATTTGAAAAGATTCAAATAGACTTATTGAAAGGATTCCTGGTAGCCCATGCCTTAAAGAAATACAAAGAATAGTAATCACAAGTACAGCCCATACATTATGAAGGGCTTTATCTATGTAAAATATGTGCCTGTTTGTTTTTAAATTGCTTAGTGGAAAATGCCATGATGCCATTTCTGACCTTAGGTATCTGGTCGGAACCCAGAAAGAAATATGTACACACCAGAAATCAAAGGAATAATAATAATAATAATAATAATAATAATAATAATAATAATAATAATAATAATAATAATAATAATAAACACCTCCATGAACATGATCGCGAAATTGTCCAAATACAAGGACCTGGAGATTGAGATTAACAGGATGTGGGGAATGAATACTGAAACTGTACCAATAGTAATCGGAGTACTGGGCCTTGTGAGACAAGAAATGGGCAATTTTACTAACAGTGTCCCAGGTTGATCGCCCTACAAGGAAAATCCGATATAGTAAGAAAAGTGTTATCAATTAAATGTCAATTCTCATATAGGGCCTAAGAACCATAGTTTGGACCCGACTCCACGAGATACAAAGCAGGAAACATAACATACACAAATAATAATAGTATACCCATTCCTAGATTTTAAAGTCTTCAAATATATACAAGGTATCAACCGTCGTCATCAATTTCATCAAACTACGACGATATATAAAACATCACTTCAACTTAATCATATAAATGAAATCTAAGGTGACTCTTTGTCTCCTTTACTATTTTGTATATCCCTAAAAGCATTAACCAGCAAACTTAACAGGGCAGAATATGGCTATAAGAGATCTCAAAAGAAAATAATGCATGACTTAAAGCTGTATGCTGGAAGGTCTCCTACAACCAACCTGCTCTATTAACAATCAAAGATTTAGAGCAAGAATAAGCATATAAGTGCCTAGGTGTAAATGAGGACGAAGGAATTCACCATAAAACATGAAAGAAATATTGCGAAAAGAATTCTATGGGAGGGTGCGACTTATTAAGAACTGAATTAAATTCTCAGATTAGAATTATGGCCATTAATAGCCTTGCCATCCCAATGGTTCAATCTAACTCCAACATTTTGAAATGGCTTCTAAATGGTATCAGACGAATGGATTCTAAGGCAAGAAATTTTCTTTCTAAGCATAATGATGAAGACTGCCTATACATACCCAGTAAAGAAGAGGTAGAATAGTCATGCAAGATATGAACTTTGGTTTACTAACATACGTGGAAACAACAAAGGATTGGATGATACAATTAGTCAAACAGCACGGAAACTAAAAGAAAAATTATTCAATCATGAAAGATTGTAAATACAAACGAGATTTACATTTGATAGATTCTGTATAAAACAAAACCAGAACCCAAGAACCAACTATTGCGGCAAAAATATGAAAAAGAAAGCCAAGAATAAAGCTCTTGAACAAATGAAACAACGCTGGTAAGATAAACGTCTGCATGGCCAAAATATCAAGAACGTTCTAATTGATAAAGTTAACACTCACCAATGGTTACGAGCATCAGGAAAGTTTGGAATGGGAGGCTTTAGTCTTGCAGCGCAAGAGCAGAGTGTTTTATACTCGGAACTTTCAGGCAAAAACATACATTATAGCGTGGATCTAAAATTCAGGTTATGTGACAAATATCAGGAAACCATAGACCATCTAATCTTAGGATGTTCTATACTTGCGCCAAATGAATATAAAAATCATCACGATAGAATGGGGCAATATTTACACTGGACAATGTGCAAACACTTTGGAAAAGATGTTAACGAACACTGGTATAAATATCACCCAGCACCTGTTGCGTAAAGAGAAGTCATCACAATCATATGGGATTACACCATCTTTACAGACATGAACATTGAAGAAAATAGGCAGGATATAACTGTCAAAAACCGAAAAGAAAAACTTGTCTACTAATTGATATGGCTTACCCAGCGGACTGTAACATAGCAACCAACGAATTTGAAAAACTATCGAAGTATAAAGACCTGGAAATCGAAACTGAAAAAAATATGGAAATTGAAAACAAGAATACTACCTGTCTTAGTAGGTGCGCTTGGAATGATAAAAAAGGAACACAACAACACATTGAAAAAATCCTTGGAAATCCCAGCTTAAGAGAAATACAAAAAATTGTCTTGATAAGTACAGCCCACGCACTAAGAACTCTGTCCATATAACGCTAGTGATGTTATAGGAGTCAGAAAAACAAATCTTGAAATGTAGCCATAATAACACACGATGATGATAATATATATAAATATATATATGTGTGTGTGTGTGCGCGCGCACACAGACACACACACACACGCATATATATAATATAAAAGAGGGGTATATATATATAATTTAAAAGAGGGATAGTATATATATATATATATATATATATATATATACTTAGTAATTGTATATTGAGCAGCAATCCCTTTTTATAGAAGTTTCATAAAAAAACGTCTGACAAAGTACTGCAGTTAAGTTTTTTATTTCATTTTTCTTTGTTCTTATAATTTTCTTCTTTTCTGAGCATAGGTTATGTAGAAATTGTTCGAACGCTTTCGGCTATTCGTTTGGCCATTATCAGGAATTATTTTATTTTTACTTGAATAAAATTTACTGAATGTATTGATGTATCTAGAGTTATTGGAATGTGTTTCTTTCCCAAACACGGTTAGCACTTTGTGGCCGTGTTCATAGTTTATGTTACTGAGTGATGGATTTTTCTTTTTTATTTATGATGCTTCCGCCATTTTCTAAATAATTTATGACCAGAAAATAAAATAAATTAGAAGACTTAAATAAAAAGCCTAACCGGAGTATCTTGTCAGTCGTTTATATATATATATATATATATATATATATATATATATATATATATATATATGTATATATATATATATATATATATGTGTGTGTGTGTGTGTGTGTGTGTGTGTGTGTGTGTGTGTGTGTGTGTGTGTGAATGAATAATATTTTTATCTCATGTAGGGAATAGACTACATCGGCAGACGATGAAAGTGGTCGTCTATCTTTTCAACCCCGATATTGAATGAAGTTCACGTCCACGGAAGATGTAGGATTTAACTGTAAGGAAGTGATATTAGAAACTAAAGGGTCAACCTAAAATTAACCTTGCCGAAGATGCCTAATATAGTATTCACGCTTTTCAATGTCAGTTTTCAATACCAAATTCGCAAATAATTTAAACATTGCAGACAGAATGGTAAAAGTCCATACCAAAGATAAAACCTTTTATTTAAGGATCACAAATCTATCTTTCCTAATAAACATACAGTCTATATTCATAAATCCAACAAAATCTCAACTAAATCTAATTTAAAAAATATAATAAAAAAATAAGCGATAAATTACTAGTTACACCCTGTACCAATCTTTGGGAAGATTCGTCGGACACGATCAGGTGGTTTACCAATATTGAAAATAAGGAAAGAGCTATCTTTATCAAATTTGATATTATAGATTTCTATTCATCTATCTCCAGATATCTTTTGGTAAATTTCATTAAGTTTGCAGTAAACTGTGGATATCTCTGATGATTCTAGCAGCTAGAAAATCACTTCTAACTCTTAATGATTCTACCACGACGAAATGCCAGAATGACTACTTTGATTTACCTATAGGTGCATATGATTCAGAACAAATTGCTAATTTAATGGGTATTTACATTTTAGATACCCTTAATAGAATAGTAGATCCCAAACAAATAGGCCTATACAGAGATGACAGACTCATGCTCATCCCTAGTAGTAATGGCCCACTAACTACGAAGATCCAGAAGAACATAATTAGGACCTTTAAATACTAGGATTTAGAACTGACATTTCCTCTAACCTTAAAATAGTTGATTATTTAGATATCACCCTTAACCTCAATAATAAAACTTTTAACCCATACCATAAAGAAATTGAAACCCCCACCTATATTAATGTTAATTCTAACCACCCCAAAGCTATTGTGAAACAGATCCCTACTATCGTTAAGACTAGGATTAGTCGAATATCATCCAACATAAATATCTTTAATGAAAATTAGTGGCTTTAAAAATAAACTGTCTTACATAATCCCTATAAGTAACACTGAGATATTTGAAATTAAACGTACACAAAGAAAAAGAAAAACTATATATTCCTTCTGAAAACTGTCCAATACTAACATCCGACAGTATTTTCTAAAATTAATCAATAAGCACTTTCAAAAATAACGCTCTAAGTAAGATTTTCAATATGAAAATGACTAAGATTGGCTACTCATGTACCAACAATATTTATAAAATTATTAGCTTACACAACAACTAAATTTTAAGGAAATTCTATGAGACCAACAACAAACATACTATCGAACTCTCCTGTAGTTGGAGATCTAAAGATAATTATCCAGTAGAGGGCAAATTCAAATCTAACAGGGCTATATATCAAGCGACCATTTCCCCCAAAGGAAATAAAAATGTTTACAATGGAATTGCTGCAGGGGAGTGGAAACAAAGATTTTATACCGAAAAGCACTCATTCTCTAACCATAAACTTAAACACCAAACAGCACTTTCAAATCACTTTTGGAAATAGTTTTGAAAATTATAGGCTCTGCACAAACTCCCAACATCTTTTGGGGTAGGTGTAATTTATGCTTATAAGAAAAATTTAAAATAATAAAATACAATAATGAAAGCCAACTATTGAATCAGAGGAACGAATTAGTGTTCAAATGTCGACATAAAAACAAATTCAAATTTCCATAATATAATTTCGCCTTAATTAGCTACACTAAATCATTCCTCGATTCCCATCCGCTCTGAATCTTCAATGTCGATATAATTCAAATTTCCATAGTGTAATTTTGCTTTTTTAACTACCTTATGTCCCTCCCCCACCTTAACGTCTTCTAAAACCTTTTTTTATGCTATATTAATTATAATTTATAAACTTTCCACTACTTAGAATATTCCCTTAATTCTCCTTCTATTAATCCCTTACGCCCTCGTTACTTTATATATCTTTTAAAATTATTTTTAAATCAATTTTTAATTTTAAATTTAAATTTATTATTTTCTATTTCTAATGCCACCAATTTGCCATAATAGTGTTAAAATTCTCTCACTTATTTAATACACTTTCTCCCTTTTAAGATATATAATTACCACCCGCCCTGACCCTTTTCTGGTGCCTATCATCTGACTTAAACATTGAAAAGTGTGAACACTATATTACATATCTTCGGTAAGTTACATTTTAGGTTGACCCTTTAGCTTCTAATATCACCTCCTTACAGTTAACTCCTACTTCCTCTATGGATGTGAACTTCATTCCATATTGGGATTGAAAAGACAGACAACTAATTTCATTGTCTGTCGAAATAGTCTATTCCCCATATGAACTAAAAGGATTTTTTTTAATATTCATTCATATTGCTCTGCCTAAATAAAATACATCGAGCTCTCTTTTGTGGATCAGTTTTAATATTTCTACTAGTATCCACTCGGATTATATACCTAAGGATTTATTTTACTTTATATATATATATATATATATATATATATATATATATATATATATATATATATATGCACATGTCTTGTGGATACGTATATCAGAGTTTGTTCACTTCCATCTCTCTCCTCTGCTGCGTTAGAAAAAAAGAGAATTAAAATAAAAAGATAAAGTTTTTTCTTTCTTTCTTTCACTCTCTGTCTTTTATATATAATTTCACATACAAACATAGATACATGTAAACGTCTTTTGTACATTTAGCTAGCGAGTGTATATGATCTTTGTTCCGAGACATGATACTGTTGCGGATGGAAGGCTTTTTAAAGTAAAACAAAAAGTAGTTGTCCGTGCTTTGTTTTGGTTTGTTTTTCTTGGAAAAGATTTCATTAGAAGGAGACAAGCATTCTTTCGAGCCGACATAAATATTTAATGCCACTGGATACGTGACGCTTGACTCAAACATAAATTTACAGTCCAAGCCCACATCCATTTGGAGACATGCTATCTTTTCATATAATTAGGGTCTCACTCTACACACACACCCCTCTCTCTTTCTCTCTTTCTCCACTCTAACCCCATCTCTCTCTCTCTCTCTCTCTCTCTCTCTCTCTCTCTCTCTCTCTGTATATATATATATATATATATATATATATATATATATATATATATATATATTAGATATATATAGATAGATAGATAGATAGATAGATAGATAGATAGATATTAGTGGTAAATATACACATACATATGCAATCATATATCTAAAATATATAAATATATATACATACATACATACACATACATAGGTCTGATGAATTGATCGTATTTACGATTCCAATGGAATAATTTATGACCTTGGAATATTAGTGTTTAAGCCTTATATATATATATATATATATATATATATATATATATATATATATATATATATATATATATATATATATACCGGGTGTAAAAGCAAAATTCTCAACATCATGTTACAGCATAATTGTTCATCTCACAATCGTAAGAATCACTGAAAAAGCCTTTGAGTTCTTCAGCTAGAAAGAAAACAGGTTAAAGCTAAAGTGATCAATTAGAAAAGATCCAAATCCATAAGACAGGTGAGAGAAGAGTTTCATCTATGACAGTCCAAAGAGCAGTGAAAAAAGGTCTAAAAATTAGATCGTACGTGAAACGTGAGAGACACTTTGTTACTTCAGGACAGAAAGTTAGAAGGTTAGAGAGGGCAAAGATTATCTTTTAAAAGTCGGAAAATCATCCTGGAATAATATATATATGTATTGGAACTTTATTTCAATCCTTCATGAGCTTCCGATCCTTAACTATGATTAATGAATGAACAACATATCATTTTCTTTTATAATCAAATTCATCACGATTTTTCTGTTAAGATTGGAGAGTAATTTACATTCTTATTCTTCAAAGTAGAGTCCAATAGTGTCATAAAACCTCGGAGAATTCCAGTAAGATATCTTTAATTATTTCTAAGATATAACGGTTCAAAGCTTATTCTAACAGTTGTACAATTTTGCTGTTCAACGATTTGGACAATTTTACTGTTACACCCGGGAATAGATAGATAGATAGATAGATAGATAGATAGATAGATAGATATTAGGTTGGTGCAAAAATAATAACGTTTTTGACGTTAAAAAATACGTCAAAAAACGTCATTATTTTTGCACCAACCTAATAGATAGATACTGCGATGGGTAAATTGTCACTAGTTTATATTTTTACTTACGCGTTGTTTGTTTTTGATTTTGTCGCCTACACACTATAGTAGGGTGAGTTGGACATCGTCTTTGAGAAAAAGGGGCACCATGCCGGAAATCTGGAAACAGAATGATGCACTGCTTGGCATTTGCGCCGAAAACTCCAACACGAACATTACAGAATGTTTGGGTGTGAATCTGAGGATTCTGAAAGAGCTGGATGAGTCTAATGGTGATTACGAAGGTACGACAGCAAGGAAAAGTCACTCTGACATTCTGCTAAGAAAAGAAATCCCGAATTTGCTGGTAAGGGACTCAACACGGAGGCCTACATCAAGTGCCTTGAAGAGGTAGTCCTGCCGTGGGTCAAAAGGGTGGCTACTGGAACAGCCCATGTCTGGCAACAGGACTCTGCACCATGCCACACAAGCAGGGGAACCCAATCATGGCTGCAGACAATTTCTGCAACCACATCACCCAACTCCCCAGACTACAACCCTCTTGATTATTATGTGTGGAGCGCAGTTGAGACCAACAAAATTCCTTGTAACACCAAAGATGAACTGAAGGGGACGATTATGACAGCATTCTCAAATTTAAACAAAAAGACCGTCCAGAAGAGTTGCAGGAGATTCCGAAGTTGTTGTTTTTTAATCGATTATAAAGCCTTGTTAGATTATGTCATGCAAACAAGATGTTATTTATTGCCATAAAATGAAAAAAAAAAACATCCTTTTTTTTAACTTTTTGCCGGACATGTGTCAAATAAATATTTGATTTAGAGATTAACATATTTAAAAAATTTATAATAAAATCATGTTGATCTCCGATCATCATTAGTGTTCAAAACGGAAATTTTGGTGTTCATTGAAAATAATCTTATTCAATATCTGGCTATATTTCTGAGATGAGGTATTATGCACATTATTTGGACTATATTTATCACAGGTGGTTGGAAGGTCGAATTGAACCCTTTATTTCGCTCGATGGGATAGAACGATTCTAGTTCCACGTCAGTTATCAGTTATCTCCTGTTAATTCACCACTGCATTAACCAGGTATTGAACTTACAACTCTTTGGGTCCTGTCACTGGATCTAACCAACGCATTTCTCCACTGTCCCATGTGTCCTTGAGAACATCTGCGTATGAATTTCTGGGACTTATAAACTTAATGTTTTCAGCAACCATTTTTACCAGTGTTCATATTGCAATTTTTGCTGTTATCATTATATATTTTTTACCAAAGCTCATATTGAGATTTTCGTTGATATTATTGCTTTTCTCTGGTACTCCTTATTACTGATTCCCATATTGTATTCATTTCTATGCTTGGTTAGCTCAGGAGCTTTTTGTGGCCAAGCATATGTGCTGATATTACTGATATTTACGAATTTTCCAATGATGTTCTCTGTCTATGATTTCAACCTTATCCCACATAGGGCGGTGATCTCCCCTTTCTCTCCATATGTTGTCAGCCACGCCTGATTTTTCCACTTCCCCTCGTGTTACAGCTTTCTGGTGTTCTTGAAGCCTTACCTTGAGTGAGGCGACCTGTCTCCCCTTTATATTTCTTTCTGCAGCTGCACGGGATAGCGTATACACAGTCTTTAGTCATGTTCTCCTCTATGGGGGGGTCTTACTCGGGAGAGGTGTCTGCGAAGTGTCGTCATGCTTTTGAAGGTTGTCCTGATGTTATATGAACAGCAGATCCTTTGTATTTTCACCGATAACCCCTTCACATAAGGCAGACAACTGTTTTCTGGGTGTTGTTGTCCTCATCTTGTACCCGCCTATCCCAGTTTATTGGGGCTTCTGCCATGTACCCAGGGTAGTTGTTACGCTGTATGGTACTGCTTATAGTGACCAACTCTTTATCTAATGTCTCTGGGTCGCCACTTTTGACTTTTGCTCGGTGTTGTAAGCAGCGGACGGACCCTTTTCTTTACGCTGTATGGATGGTGGCAGTTGAAATTGAGGTACTGTCCGGTGAATGTCGGTTTGCAGTACACGGGTGTCTTGAACCCATGCTCTGTTCGAGATATTAGAACACCCAGAAATGGGAGTATGTTGTTACTCTCTTTCTCCATCGTGAACTGTATCAAAGTTTTTATTGAGTTCACATGGTCCAGTAGAACCTAGACATATTCCTGGTGTGGCCAGAGTATGAAGGTGTCATCTACGTCTAAAGAGAGTTGGCCTTAGAAATAAAGATTTTAATGCCATTTCCTCAAAGTATATATTCGCTATTGCTGATGATAATGGCGAGCCTATTGCTAAGCTCTCATCTTGTCGATATATGTGTGATCCCATTCTGAAGTGTGTTGTTTGTGTACAGAAAGTCAACATCACCATCAGATTATCTATTGGAATACTGGTCCGTTCTTCTAGGGATAAGCCAGAGGCCAATCTGTCTGACTACTGAGAGTGCCTCCTCCGTGAGTACCTTGGTGAACAAACTCACCACGTCCAAGCTCACCATCTGGTTGGATAGGATGGGAGCATCTTTGATTATTTCCACGAGGTGGGCGGAGTTTCGGACACATAAAGGTGACTGCGTTCAATGGGTCAATTATATCTACAAGTATATCTCAGAGGGTGGCACACAGATCCTTGACAACTAACAATCGTCCGAAGTGGAATACCGTCTTTGTGAATCTTAGGGAGACCGCATATGTGAGGTAGCTTGGTGTAACGCTGCGACAGCTACCTATACATTTTAGGTTCGAAGTGACACTTGTACTTGATTAGTATCTGTGACATTTTGCGTTCCGTTTTCATTGTAGGATTCTTTTTTTTACTTTTCTGTAGCTACTATTTATAATGGAATCTTCCAGCTTTCCTGTATTATCTGATTTGTCCATCCCTACAGTTGCATTGCCTTTGTCAGCCGGTAGTATGATGATATGTGATCTTATTCAAATATATTGGAAATTGACTAAGAGTTAAAAAATCACAGTTAACTCCAATGCCTATAATTTTTTTTATAAGAAAGACAGATTTCTAATGAAATCTTGCATGTAGAATGTTCATCATGTTAAAAGCAAGAACATTTCAGGGGAAATAACTCTGTATAAGTTTGGGATAAATTATTCCCCATGAACTGATAACTACTTTTCAATCACGTAGGCACCACCAAAGATTCGCTAAAAATATAAACTCAATATGATGAAAAAAATGCTCAACGCTTAATAAAAACAAAAGCTTTATGTTTTTATTAAGACGAAAGACTATAGGATTTTTTTATTATTAGATTATATTTTTAATCTTATTTTCGAACCTTGGAAATTTTAGTTAAATTATTTTTGTGTGTCAATGGATGGCTATAGTGTGGGAAATTTGAGCGTCGTGAAAAATACATTGATTTGGACATGCAGGCAAAACTTAGATAATTTTCGGGTTTTAATGAAACTTTCAGGACATATTCAAGAATGAATTAAATTATTTTAGAAACGTTTCTTTTTTTTACCTTTGTTACATCCACTTATTTAATTTATGACATTTCCAGAAATTCATTTTAGAAACGCTTAATGTTTATATTAGTTAAAAGGACAAGTCCTTGGAGGATTTAAATCATCATTTTTTTTTATGTCAAACATGATGCCTACTTACAGAAAATCTGATCTGAATCGTAAAGTAAAAAAATCCATAAAATTAAAACATTATTTAATTAGAAAAGCTTGTAATTTCTTTTCTGAATAATATTATGGAAACTATTGTCTTAAGAAAAATTTTTTATAAATAATGAATTTTTACAAGAATTGTTTTTTTTATTTTTTTAAATTTTAATTATAATAATTTATGAACTTTCAAATCTTTTAAAATTCTGTATTAATTTGTAGAGGTTATGCGATATTGTTTTTAAGTAAAAACTATATTTACCAATCATAGATGAAAAAGCTTAATACAATTCATTGACCTTACTCTCTACAGTATTTTTTAAATAATTTTGAATATTGTGTGTGTGTGTGTGTGCGTGTGTGTGTGTGTGTACAATATTGTCAAAAAAATAAGAGCGTTAACTGTAGTATATTTAAAGCCAAAGTACCTCAAATCCAATAAATACGGAAGATATTTTCTAAAAATTTTAAGATTGCAGGGTAGTTTTAAAAAATTACATAAAAAAAGGCGTCCACTTTGTATTCATAAAGTAATTTTTACAATTATGTACGTACTTAAAAATGCGAACTCAATAAATTTATCAATGCCTCATAAAAAACACACACCTTCGAGTTACAAAAATGGTTTTCTGCGATAGTTGAAAATAAAAGTAAGTAATTAAGATTCATTAAACTTTCAATCAGTTTAATCTTCCTCAAATAAAGTTTCAAAAAAGTCTTTTTATTTTGTTTTAATATCTTCTTAATAAAGGGAATTATGATATGTTGACAGGTTTGTGAATATGGCTGATTTTAGCGATTAATAAAACATTCCAATTTAAATTCTGTTTGAAATTGCTTATTGTAATTATTAAATTTAATCTATTAGCTTGGGATTAAAACTAAAATAAAAGCTTCAAGAAAGTTTTTCATTTTTAAAATGGATTTTAAAAAATTGGGTATCGCTATTTTATGTACCTATTTAATTGTAATAGATGTAATATATATATATATATATATATATATATATATATATATATATATACATATATATATATATATATATATATATATATATACACACATACACACATATATATATATATATTTATATATATATATGTATGTGTGTGTATATATATATATATATATATATATATATATATATATATATATATATATATATATATATATATATAGCAGTACAGGGTTTAGGAGAGATAACATTAAAAAAATTTACTAAGAACTACAAAAGGTAGGAAATTGTGGAGAGCCATGATGTATGTGTACTGAAGGGACACGTCGGATATAAGAAGAAGAATTATTTTTCAAACATTTTAAATTTATTCCATGCTTAAGGCAAACACATAGATAGATAGATAGATAGATAGATAGATAGATAGATAGATAGATAGATAGATAGATAGATAGATAGATAGATAGGGAGGGAGAGAGAGAGAGAGATGTTAATTTTATGTGTAGTGTTATGTTAATGCATACCTATATGAAATAATAATGGAAACATATTGCTCGTTTCAAAATTACATAATACCTTTCCAAGAGGAATATTAGTAACCTGCATGTTATTCCTTGCGCTAATATATATATATATATATATATATATATATATATATATATATATATATATATATATATATATATATATATTACAATTCTGCTTGTCCCTCCCTTAGCAAGACCGTTAAGCCCTGTTAATACCTCATAAATAATGGACTATTTGATCGTGTGGAAAGACGAAAAATACATATCAGAGACCCTGCTTGGTTTCGGTATTTATCAATCCACCCACGAGGATCGAATGTGGCACAAGGCCTTTTTAATGTGGGTATCCCCGAGCCCGTAGGCTCGGCCAAAAATATGGCCTTTCTGAACCAGCTTAGACGGGTTCAGGCCAACCCTACTTGGTTTCAGTGACAAAGAAGAAAGGAAAGGAAGCAATGTTTAACGTCTCTTTCAATGAAATGGAAAAAGTTGTCAATTTCAAATCTTTTCATTTATATCCCCTTACTTCTTAAAATGACGACCAGTATTCAAATGTATGATTGTTTTTGCAATATTTTGTTAAAGTTTTTAAGTTCAAATATCTAAAGATGTGATAGGGGAATTTCTACGGATATTTTATTTTCATAGAACTCACCATGAGCTTATTCAATCATTAACTTAAGAATGTGTGCGATTGCGTGCAAATACAGGTGAGCAAATAAATTTTAGTACCTAATGAATGGGAAAACCATGAATCTCTGAGTCGTACTCGAAACGTCATATCTATTGAGCTCATTTCAACATTTATATCTAGGTAGCTAGCTAACTATATATATATATATATATATATATATATATATATATATATATATATATATATAATTTAAGAAGTGTGGACACTGATGTCAACAACGAGGTCAAAGAATTATTGAAGTTGGCGTTCAAGCATGAAACAGTCAGTCATCATTCGTTGCTGACATAAGTGCGCACACTACTTTTATTTACAGACACACTATCTCGGGTATTGAAATATTTATATTATTTTACCTTATATAATAATATAGCATGCGTTTAAACTATATTTAAACACACGCACACACACACACACATATATATATATATATATATATATATATATATATATATATATATATATATATATCGAGTGGATGCTGCAAAAATGATCTGCCGGGCCAGAAGCCTCTTTCAAAGAATACTAATGTTTGGTCATTTAAACGTCTTTGGGAAATCTCATATATATATATATATATATATATATATATATATATATATATATATCGAGTGGATGCTGCAAAAATGATCTGCCGGGCCAGAAGCCTCTTTCAAAGAATACTAATGTTTGGTCATTTAAACGTCTTTGGGAAATCTCATATATATATATATATATATATATATATATATATATATATATATATATATATATATATATATATATATATCGAGTGGATGCTGCAAAAATGATCTGCCGGGCCAGAAGCCTCTTTCAAAGAATACTAATGTTTGGTCATTTAAACGTCTTTAGGAAATCTCATATATATATATATATATATATAGATAGATAGATAGATAGATAGATAGATAGATAAAAAGCGAGACAGGGTACAATTATTTTTAGCTGACGCGTTTCGTCTTCTGAGGGACTTTAACAATTTGATAAAATTCCGCATTGTCAAAAAATAGTTTTTCGTCTTGTCCTTTTTTTATTCATTTCTTTCCTGTACAGATAAACTCTATCTGAAAATAATTTACATAACGGGTGTAACGGCAAAATTGTCCGATTGTTAGAATAAGCTTTCAACCATTGTATCTTAGGAATGATTAAAAAAATATCTTACTGGAATTCATTACTTTGAGCAATAAGTATGTATAATTACTCTCCAAGCTTAATAGAAAAATCGCGATGAAATTGATCATAAACGAAAATGACATGTCATTAATTAATCATAGTTAACGATCAGAAGCTCATGAAGGATTGAAATATATATATATATATATATATATATATATATATATATATATATATATATATATATTATTTCAAGATCATTTCCCAACTTATTCATGATGATCTTCGCCCTCTCTAACCGTCTAACTTTCTGTCCTAGAGTAACAAGTTGCCTTATGAGTTTCACGTACGATTTCAGTTTCAAGTCTTTTTCACTGCTCTTTGGACAGTCATAGCTGAAACTCCTCTCTCACGTGCCTTATGGATTAACTTGGGTCTTTTCTAATTGATCTCTTTAGCTCTAACTTGAAATGATGTCCCCCTCTACTGTTTTCCTCTCTACTGTTCCCTATTTTAAACTTATTCACTGTTCTCTTGATGGTTCTTGAATGGACTTTGAAGATGGAAGTCAAAATATGAATGTTGGTACCATTATTGAAGGCCTGAATGATTTTTTTCCTCTTACCATTGCTCAGTTGGAAAAACACTGGTACTGACACAAAACGATTTTAACCTGTTCTCTTTCTAGCTGAATAACTTAAAGGGTTTTTCAGTATTACGACGAACGGTGTCAAGACGGCTAAACGTCTTGTCTGAAAACCTGGAAAAAAGAAAGACAATTAGTTTAGTTTTTTTTTTCTTTAGGTATTAAACATTTTTAAGCAGTTACACGATTTCGACAATTTCGCTGTTACACCCGTTATATATACTTAACATAATATGTTTGTATATTATTATATTTCTAAAAAATGAATGATTTTATTTTTAATTTGAGATTTTTATTACTTCAAACATTATTATGGCGGACACCTCGTATAATATTATCTCTCTCTTACTTTCTCCCTCTCATTCACACTCTTTCTTTCATTTTCTCTCCGCCCTCTCTCTCTCTCTCTCTCTCAAACCCAAAATTCATGTAATTAACCCCAAATTTTTAACACTGAATTAAATGATAATTTTTTTACTAATGTTTACTGTAAAAAGAAAAAAAATATTTAAAAAATTATCAAAATTACTGTGATTTTAAAAGATTTCTCGTCGCTTTTCTATTTTTCTGTCAATAACGTCTTCAGATTAATATAGTATTCCAACCATTTTATTGGCCAGTCTAAAATTCTCTTTCTCTTTTGTCGTTAGACAACATTAAGAGCAGGGCCGGCGCGTACTACCCCCAAACCTCTCGACCGGAGATTGGTGGGGGACCTTAATGGGGCCCCGGGCAGTGCTTTGTGACCCTCACTAACTTATCAACATTTACTTTTTTCCACCTACATTTATGCACTTTACATTTTAAACGAGGTACAGCTATTAAAAGATTAAATATTTTCGCGGATTTTGATATTCTAAGGGATTTTTTTTTTCGTCCAAATCCGTGATTTTTTTTGCTCATGGTAAGTCTCGAAAAAGCACCATATAAAAATCATTATTTTTTATCCATAATGTTGAAAGTGTTAAAATTATTCAACTAACAAGAAAATTTTCAATTTGATGTTAAAAATTGCCGCAAAACATTGTTGATTTATTTAAGACAGAATGATCTATTATGACATTATTAAAGACATTGTATTTATTTTCAATTTTTCTAGTTGAATTGTTCACCTACATTGCATATTATTGTACATAATTAGGTTACAATAAAATTTGTATATCAAATGAATACTACCTGATGAAAATTAAGATTTAGTAGAGCGGGCAACCCGTATAATAGATGGCAGAGATGACACGAGACCCTCGCACCGTCCCTGAATAAGAGTGTTTAGTTTTAATTTCAGCTCTCATATTAGCGTACATTGTTTTAAATTAATGTAACTGGCATATTATTTTTAATTATTTCTTCCGAAGAAAAGCAGTAAAAGTCACTAAGGTGCAAGGAGTTACTGAGTGTGAAAAGAACAGAAAGGACAATAAAAGGACGGCTTCAAGGAGACGATTGATGCTGCATTCAAATTTTGTAAGATTGTAGATGACCGAAAATCAGAAATTCGGAAGAGAATTCTACAAACGAAAAGTGCGAAAGAAGAAACTATTAACATAGAACTTACGGTTAGAACTAACAATTTCAACCTTTAAATTATGAAACCTAACTGCCAATTTAGTACTGTACTTAAATGTGTAAAATTGATTTACGAACGTAGAAAGTTCATCACAACAATTAGCATAATATATATATAGAATAGGCACAGGAAAACTACGTTACAACAGTGGGAAAGTGACTGAAATCGATATGCCAGGTCGAAGCAGATAACGTTGCAGATTCTTATTTGGATTCTATCAAGAATATCGATACAAATAGTAGAATCATCAGATCAGATGAGACAGCAATATTTGATGCATAGACGAATAGTAGATTTATAGATTCTGAAGAGAAGACATAATGAACTAACTTAACTAGTTGCAAACTTAGCAACGGATTCAATAATCGTTCTACTTTATATGTCAATGGAAAACGTGTCAATAACCGAATTTATGAAAAGTGGTTTATAAAATTTTATGCTGGATCTTTCTTTTCGGATGATGGTTTACGGTCAAGTAAACCAGCTGTGGTTAATAATAATAGTAATCAAATGAAGACATTCCTTGAAAATAATCAATGGTGTATTACACAAGAGATGCATAAGTAATTTAAACTGCCTGAGTGTGTATCGTCTGCTTTACTGAGAGAAAACGGGCGCTGTGTTAGGCTCTAGCCCAAACTTTTGAATTTTAAAATTGCACCATTCCGATTTGTAGAAAAATAACTGCGGAACTAATCAAAAGTTTTCCCTCCAAATTCCGAGAAGGAAATATGGAGCCTATATTGGTGAATAAAAGCAAAAGACTTTAAAAATGAATTCGTGGAGTCACCGAACAGCTGCTGCAGGAACCAAGGTCGGTCTTGTCATAGAAAAACAACACTGAAGAAATTTGACGGACCACCAGACGAGAATTTGTAAAGAACGTCAAAGTCGCTCCAACATCAAGAAAAAAAAAAATTTCGACTGGTAAGAAGATTGTTCTGTTCTTTGCTTCGGACATTGTACCTATTCTTTGAAAATCATTCAGAGAAGTATTTTCCCCTTTCTATATTTGCTTTCCTGTTGTTTACTTTTTCTGGGGACCTTATGCAGCATTGACATTTTTATTGTAAAAGACTAGAAGGGACATATTTTATTTGCAGTGATTTATTTCTTACATGTTATTGGCACACAAAGTACTTAATTTGTGTAACTCTTTCATTTTTTTTGTGCGTTAATAAATTTATCGTCTGTTTTTCTAAACTCGGCTCCTGTTATCTGTCTTTGTTGTGTACCCCTGGGGGCATATATAAAATAAATGTTACCTCAATCATTTGTTTGAACTATGATTTTTTTTTTTTTCGTAGATTTTTTTTTTTTTTTACCAAATAAAAAAATCCTTTAGATGACACAATACAATATATTCAAAAGATACAAAGCAATCATTGAATGAAAATCATTTTAAATTCTAACTCTGTTATTAAAAGGGATTATGTCTGTTTACTTTTAACTAAATTCAAAAAGACTGATTTTAATTTTATTGAAACTGCTATCGTATTAATATGCATCAAAAAAATTTACTGATTTTAACATTGAAGATTTTTTAACGCCTTTTGCCATAGGCGTTTTGTTTTAAGATTTAAGTTTAAGCTAAATCCCATACGAGATATGTGTAATTATAGAGAATATACATTGAATGATTAAACATAAATGTTAGAGGTTTATGTGGATGAACACATTACTTCGGAATCATTAGTGTTATAATGATTTTTAATAGATGACCAGCATATTTAAAATATATAAATCAATCACTGAAAATCGTTTGCTCAAACAAGATTATATTAGTCATTTTAATTCTATGGCTTCCAAATAAGTTAAATGAAAAACTCAGATCATATTTCTATGCAATAACGTAAATATACTGATTTAAAACAAATTTTGATGGGCCATGAAATGAGGATACTTTACTACAATGTAAATTCAATACGCTCGTAGCAAAGATCAATCGTCGCATAAATTAGGTGATTTTATATATATGTGTGTGTGTGTGTGTGTGTAATTTGAAGAGAGTTTACCTTTTATTTTGGTTCATATAGGATTTATAAATATCAGTTTGAGTCATAAATCATATTCTTTTTTGTTTAGCAATTTTATTCAAATATAATAACATTTTATTAAATGAGATAGTCACCATTATTTTCGATGACTTGTTGCCACTTATCCCGCAGTTTTTCGATGCCTTTTGAGTGAAAATCCGGAAGTTTTTTTTAATGTTAACATATTTTGACAGACTCTTTAATTTGGTTTTCATCAGAGTAAGTTTTTTTTCCCATCAAACAAAAAAGTTTATAATCGCTTAGAATAAAATCAGATGAATAATGGATGGTGGCTGGGGTAGAACAGACAAACTTGGTTCCAGATTTTTCCTGTGTTATTCTTACTCTATGTGGCTTTGTGTTGTCAGGGAGAAGAACCCTGATGCTTTAAGTCACTGTGTACGCTGCTACTAGCGAGCGAAAACTAAGGTATGTAGTCTAACATATTTAAATATTATTTATTCGGATCTTTTCTGTTAAGTCACCCTAAATAATATAAAGTTACCTATCGCAAATATTAATCCACCCCAATAAATTATAAATTTTAAAGTTTTTTTTTTTTTTGTTTTTGTTTTTTTAATTAAATTTTTGGTACTCTTTTGAAATTATAAATTTTAAATCAATGTTTGTTTAGCTTGCCATGAAGTTAGAACAGCCTCCACATTATTGGACACAATCCGAAGCTATATTTTACATGGGATTACGATTATGTTGGATTGTTGGAAAGGATAAACATCTTTGAAAGATGATCCCAATTCTATTCATTTGACTGTAAATCATGGTATGAATTTCGTTGACTCAGAAACACCAGATCACATGCAAATAATCAAAAGTATCTAATGGAATGCCAAAATGAAGAATAAATCCATGTTTAGGATTCATTGCAGCATGATAGGGGCTTCTTATTTGTGTGAGCCTCTTTGGAGATCTCAGGGAAAAAAATAACAGTGAATCAATTTTTGGACAAATTTTAAAGGACATTTTTGAATTTGGGTGTGAATTTTAGTAAATATAAATACTTTTTTATTTTGGGGTGAATATCCATTTATTCTTAACTGTCCTGTATGATTCGTGGTTAGGATGATGTGTTCGTTATTACATTTAGTTCCTAAGAAACGGAAATTACTTAAGAGTTGACCTAATATTTTAAATATTACCATCATTTTTAGACTGAATAATAAACTATTATTATTACTACTAATTTACTATAAAAGTCAGCTGAATGGGGCAGAACAGACCAACCAAGTTCCCAAATTCTTTCTTGTCTTCTTGCTGTATCCAGACTTGTGTTGTCATGGAGGAAAACAACATTTTCCCTTTAATCCACCGTATACGCTGCCACTGCTGGGCAAAAAGTAAAGCATATGTTAGTGGGACTTTAAATGTATTCCTAACTGCCACCTATGATTTATAATTAATAATTAGAATGATACATAATGGTGTTTTTTATTTTTGTCTTATTTTTACTTATAAGAGGGATTTTTTTTATTGTATCAAAGCTGATCAGGGCAGATTAATTAGAACTAATGACTTTCCTTGATAAAGATGTTCTTAAAAGAAAGATACTGAATCATTTTGTTTAAATCAAACAAGACAAACAAGACAATAAAGCCACTAAGACCAAAGGGGAGATTGATACTGGGAGTGAAAGATAATGAAAAGACTTTAGAAGGAACCAGAAACCCAATCCTGAACAAGGGATAAGTCTTTTCTCTTGTACAAAAGATCGGGGAGGAGTGTGAACTGGACGATAGGCGAACATTCATCTGAATTTAATTTTTCCGCATTTATATCAGCACGGAGCAGAATTCTTTTTTGAGATGGGCACCATGACTGTGGCTCATATCCAGACATGTTCCTGTTTTACTGTCTTTTTTTAGAAAGAACGAAGGAATACTGTGAATCGATTACATCGAAAAAACGCCCCACTGCTATGTATCGTGAGCAATGGTTAACGGAGGAGTTGGTTGTGCATTTGTGTGACTTGTGAGAGAGGCGATTTACTAGGTACCTTCGCGGATTTTGTAGCAAAATTCATTTTGAATAATTGAAATATCTTCTTTGAAGTTTAATTTTCGGTTTAATTTTCGGTTTTATTTTAAAGATAATAGCCTAAAGTTAATCCGTATCAAATAAAAAATATATTTCACGTCTTTAAATAAAGATTTTAAACGGTTTTAAAAATAAAAAATAAAAGTTAAATTACTTCCGCCCATTTCGATTAGCGAATTTCATGAGCGCTGGCAAAAGAAAAGTAAAAGACTAAAAATATCTTTAAAATCGACAATCTGTCCTAGACATTTTTGTCGTGGAAAGATAGTAAATCTAAGGATTAATTAGATTAGATTTTATGAAAGTACTATTTACTTTTTGCAAAAAATCCAACAAAAATATACATTTTCACCAGCAGCAGGGTATGTCCTCCACGTCTCAACACAACACATTCAAAGATCAAACAATTGTTATCTTACGACCCTGCTTCTACTCTTTAAAAGTCGTGCCATGAATCATGAAAAAAGAAAGCTCATCTATTAGAAAACTTTGTAGAAATGTTTTTTCAGGTCAGTTACAATCCCTTAAGTGTTTATCTTTTTAGGGTCTCTACCCTCGCCCCCAACTAATACGAGTTGCACACTCTCCAAATCTTAATTTTCATTTAAAATACAAATTTTATTGTAACCTAATTATGTACAATAATGGATCATATGGATTGTAGGTGAACAATTCAACTAAAAAAAAAAAAAAAAAAGTGAAAATAAATACAATGTATCTAAATACAACATTAGAGACATGTCATAATAGATCATTCCATTCTTATACAAATCAATGTTTTGCGGCAATTTTTAACATCAACTTCGGATTATTTTTTTTTTTTTTTTTTGTTAAAAATTTGAAGAATTTTGACACATTCAACATTTAGGATAAAAAAATAGTGAATTTTATATAGTGTTTTTTTCTTCTTTCTTTTTTTTATAGACATCAACAAATCAAATTCAATGATTTGAACAAATAAAATAAAATAAAATAAATAAATAAAACCCCTCGGAATGACAGCAATAATTTTTCATCCTTTAATACCAATTGTGCTTAGTTTAATTTATAATGTATTTAAATGTAGGTAGAAAAAAAGCAAATGTTGATGAGATAGCAAGGATCACAAAGCACTTCCCGGAACACACGAATCAGGCTTGTCCCCTAATCGGGGTATTTTGGGGTAGTACGTACCGGCCTTGTTATTATAATATCAAAAATCTTATTAAAAAGAAAAAAAATATTATCAGCATGAGTAGATTAGTCAAAATCTTTAATCTGTTGTCATTTTGTTGTCAAAGGGCCTAATTTAGAAATTTAGTTTTGATTTTCGATCTTCCGAAGAATAAAAATAATCAAACATTTGCAAAATGAAAAGAATCTATAAAATTAATTAAAAAATATTCACATCCGAAAATTAAATTTGAAATTTTTCAATTCTTCAAACACGTCTTCATTTTATACCGTTTCTATACAAAGAGTTAAGATCAGAGAGATTTTTAAAATCGGACTCTAAAAATACTTGTTAATTTTTCAGAAAAAAGTATACATAAGATTTTTTTTCCTATGAAAATATATATATATATATATATATATATATATATATATATATGGTATAATTTGTTAAAATTAGGTATCAGCAACTCTTCACAATAATTTTTCTTGAATTCTTTTAGTAAGATTTTGGACCATATTTTCGATGTGCACACAGTCAGTAATATTTTCTTAATGATATAATACTTTTGTGGATTTAGCTTTAAAATAATGTAAAAATTAGGAAAATCCAAATTACACAAGCCACAAGTTAAATAAAGTGGAGTATAACCAGAGTTAGGTTATCCTTTAGGCTGCAGCTGATGACACCTCAAGGTTTTATACAGCAATGATTTTAATTTACTAGATGTTATAACTTCTAAATTAATTCATAAATTAAAATTATATCAATATGAAAAAGGTATATTTATTTGACTTTGCCAGAAGCAAAGCCAAGGAAAGAATGTTTTCGTTTCTGGCATTATGTTTCAAATTCAAGTAGATGGCGTGTTTCATTTTAATTCAGAATTTTTAAAAATCTTAGACATTTTTAGGAATTATTAGTGATTTTAATTTTCTAGATCTGATAATGTAACTATATCTGAAATGATATCAATATGACAAACTCATATTTATTTTGATTGTCTTATTGCTGGTTATAAAAATCTGCTTTTTTAATCCGGTTGTGTTGAAATATGTGCTACTTTGATTTTCAATAAATTATAAAATAGCGGTTCTTAAAGCATATTTTTATAGACAAACAAAAGCATCGTAGTTTATTTAAATAACTTGCAACAAGTTTACTTCAAGCATTGTAAATGTTGCTAAAATATATTACGAGTGCAGGCGATTTAGATGATGGCTACGTCTGAAAGGGAGGTCTATAATTTCATTAACTTAGAGACTAAAAAAAAAAATTTATACCTGACCCTAGGTATAACTGACCGGAAAATATACTTTCATCGAACTTAAAAATAAGATTAAAAAGTTAATGCTTAAAAATTAAATGAAATCCGATAATTCTTCGTTTTCTGATAAATTTTAAAAACAAGAAATATTTTTTTTTTATTAAATTTTATTTTATTTACATTTTTTTTGGTTCATATGTCGAAAGTACCGCATGATTTTGAATGTACCTAATGTTTACTTTGACATTGTATTTTTTTCTAAATAATAATAGTGATAATAATCTAATTATATAAAACGAAATCTATGAAATGTGTGTGTGGCGGGGGTAACATTTTTATACATCATCAAAAACGTCCACTACATAAAAGATGGACGATTCACGCATATTTTTTCATGAAATCTTCTGTTGTAGAAAGACAATTTAAACGTTATATTAAAAGTGAGAAATATAACTTCATACTTATTCAATAGCGAATACAATTTATATACTTTGTCTCATATTCAGGAATATTGAACATAAGCAAGAAATTGCAAGAAAAATCTGCGAAAATTAATTAAATATTGTCATTTTTTTTTTATTAGGTTGGTGCAAAAATAATGACGTAATAATGTCGTTTTTTGACGTATTTTTTAACGTCAAAAAACAACGTTATTACGTCATTATTTTTGCACCAACCTAATACACTACAGGTGAACACGTAATAATAATAACAACAATAATGCCTATTTATTTCTGAACATTTCCCTATTGTCTGCTACGAATATCATCGCAGTCGCAGTACATATGTGTAGGTTGTTTAGTTGTTTTGATTAGCGGCATATCAACACCTCTATGAGTTATTTAATGCCGAAATCAAAATATTTTGTACGCAATTTTATTTTTTTATTTTTTTATGCTTAGAGATAATAATAGTTTCACTGATACAAGTCTTTCTAATTAATCCTTAGCTGGGGGGGGAGAAGAGGTGGTTTCATGCCTTTCATAAGGGTATTTGCGCGTAAGTAAATATAAAGAACCAAATGAAATTGGAACTTGGCTCTCTGATTAACAAATACGTGCCATTATCTATTACGCCACCCACACATCCAAGCTTGCAGCATCTGGTATTCCCAAGCGGACACCCATCTAGGTACTGATCAGATTAGATGTTGCTTAACTTCGATGGTCATACGGGGCCCGGTTTTTCAACTTCATATGATTGTAAGCCAATAATTTTTGTATTTCATTTTTTAAATAAATAATTTTCAATTTACTTTAATTATTTAGAACTTTAGGCGGGAGAAGAGGACGATTCATACGTTTCCCAAGGTTATTGGCGCTTAAGTGAATATAACGAACCCAACTGGAAGGAACTGGTTCGACGTTGCTTAACTTCGGTGATCGTACGGAAAACTGTTTTTCAACATGAAGTGTCCGTAAGCAATTTCGTGAAATTCGAACATTTTTTATTTTTTATTTTCTGATTTGATTAAAAACGGAGGTGGGCATTGGATAAGTACATTTCCTTTTACAAAATTCCCAAATTGAACGGGTTTAATGAAACATCACTCAAAATGAGTAGATAATCAGTTCGAAATATAAGCATTTAAATCACTTTTTTTTCCATCCATTTTTGATCCGCTTTTTGTTTATTTTACCATCTTCGATCATCCGTATGCGCTATCATTTGGTTCAACTGCAAAAAAAATATCTTAATTTTAAATTTGTTAATTGCTTCCTGTTTCCTAGTTTCGAAATGACAAAGTTTACGGAAATCCAACCTCGAAAGCAAAACCGATGCACAGTTGTGAGAGCAGGGTCGGATTTAGATGAAGAAAGGCCCTGTGAGGCTCTGGTGAGGACCCTACAAATCCCCTATTCTCTCGAGTAGAGGAAAATGGAATAGTGCTAATTTAAACAATTTGAGTAAAGCCGAGGATGATGACGGGTATTTAAAATTACGGAAGAGTTATTTAGAATCTACAATGCGTTATGACAGCGTGCGTAGACAGTGTGAAAAATATTATACACCTTGGCAGGAGTCCCCCTAGATATTTGAGGCCCTATCCTTCAGCCTGCTAAGACTCTAAGAAAATCCAGAACTGTGTCAAAACGATTGTTGACCTAAAAAATAATGATGACTCTTTAAAACTGCCTAAAATCCTTATATAGTAATTCTGCCATTATCCACCAAATACTATATCACAAAAACTATTTTAAAAAGTTTATAAATAATAAAAGCGTTTAGCATAAAAACAAACTTAACATCAATAAAACTTTAGCAAATTTAGAAACAGGCATATTTTATAACTGAAGAAAAATAACACATAAACTAACACGTCAAGTCGCGATACTTTTAAAATGTGAAGACGCGATATTTAAAAAAAAAAAAAAATGACACTGATATAACATAAAAATAAAAAAAAACATTTGATAATAACTTATGAAAGCCGAAATTGCTCAGACATCGTGCAATTTATATTTCACTAAAAAAAACTGATGAGTCAATTACTTTTCACAAAGTAAAAACAAAAGAACCAGATGTAATATTTGTCACTAAGCACTGATTCAGTATTGGTAAATGGCTGGAAAAATATTCGGATCATGTATTTAATTATTCGACCATGACCTCAAAAGAGGTTCGATTTTAGTGTCATCGGCTTAACGAAACAAGCTGTCGGATGTAGTTGGTGAGATAATTTTCCAAATTTTGATACACACCCCACTCCCTAACAATCAGTCTCGTTTGATACAATCAAATCTACAATAAAGGAAAATATAAATAATGCCTGAGGTTTGGATGTTGGATTTTATTTAAATAAATAATAAACACGAGGCGACAATGGCACAACTGAGGCGCGTGGTCTGCTCATTAAACCAACGAAATTTGCTACCAGTCAAACAGGCGGGAGCTAAATCAAATGTTACGTTGATTTTGTTTAGCGGCATACCAACACCTCTATGGGTTATTTAATGCGAAATCTAAATATTTTGTATGTAATTTTAGGCTTACAACTACAGATATTTTGTACATAATTTTATATTTTCTAAGTAAAAGTATGTTTTTTTTTTTTTTTTTTTTTTTTTTTAGATATATATTTTGTTTTTATAGATCATAAAATGTATTGTTCGTAATTTTACTGCAAAAATGAATTTTTATATTTTTTTAGTGTTGCATTGACTTTCATTTTGATATAAATATTTATAGTTGGTCATTTTATTATAAAAATGTACAGTTGATTTTTGTTTGGGGATTCACTATTTGCTAATATTTGGGGCCCTTACAGATGCTACCACCCCGGAACAGCATCAGCAAAAGAGGTGGTTCCACGTTCCTCAAAAGCTTCAATCTCTAGATCAAAGGCCTTGCTGCCAGATGTACTTTATCGTCATACTCAATGTTAAGTCGAGTGTTAAATCATATACAGGTTCCTGATTCTATATTTCTTTATCTAATCCTTTCGTAAATTCTTTTGTTTTCATTTTGGCACAGTTTTTTCCTTCTTTTTTTTTCCTTCTTTTTTTTTCCTTCTTTTTTTTTTTTTTTTTTTAATTTTTAGTATTAGACCTACCGTATATATTGTCGTCTCATGCGACATTTGAAGACTTAATTTTGAAACTAATTTTAAGGGGGTCACATCATAGGGATATAAAATTAGCGTATGTACTGCTTGCCCTGGCTACGTCATTGACCAATCTATATATCCATTTATTTACTGTAGTCAAAAAGTACAGCCGCATTTAAAATAAACATGATTTTGATAAAACTGATGTCTTATTTAACTGTATCCAATAATAATGCATGTAATATTCACATATCGTATTATAAAATACAAACATAGCGAATATGCATCTTTTCCATTGTTTACGTTTATAAGATGTTTAGCTCTTTCTCGTTTGGTTGTTTATTGTTGTAGGCGTTTACGCAACAACTATAGCGTTACTAATGATACTTTTATCATTCTCTTTTACTTTTTTAACTTATTTAATTAGAAGATGGAATAAAGAGAGAGAGGGGGAAAGAGGTTAAACTATTGTAATTTGGTCTCTCAAAAAAAAGAAACTCGCATGATACACGAGATAAAATAATTTATTTTTAAGTAAAAAATCGGGGGTCGCACAATACACGAGATCGTGCGTTTCACGAGTATATACCGTATATACTTTTCGGCTTATAAAACGTATATTAAAAGTTTTAGAAGCTAAGTGTCATGGGAAAAATGAAAATGGAGTTTTCTGGTTTATTTTAAATATTAATGGCTGTAATTATTTTAAGTGATACAGCTAAACTCAATAGACACAGGATTGTCCCATGGGACAGTAGCCTACTGGATTAAATCATTGGTAACATAGTAACTGTGAGTTCAATCCTTGGGCAGAGCAAAGCGAGCGATGAGTGAGTAGTATTAAATAGAAACAAGATGCGATATTCCAACTGACTACAAAATGAGAAAAGATCTTCCACCGTAGATTAGATAAAGAATTCAGTTCGGAATTGCTTGAACATTTGCCTGGATAAACAAACACTTGATGAGGAACGGGGTCGGGGTGTCACATGACACTTGAACTAGTGTCCTCATCTTTGTTATATAAATATATATAGTCAATGCTATTGATCTATAAGTATCAATAGCATTATCTAAAATTGAAACCATAAAACAAATTTAGTTTTCTATTTAGTTCTCAGTTACCGTGAAAGGTTTTTTGGGGCTACAGCCACCCACTAACCCCAACAATCCGTGGATATCAGTTTGATGAGAATTTCCTTTTGAAAAGATTGTTTATCCCTTATGAGAACCGACACCACTACTCATGTCTTCTGTTTTCGAACAGAGAAAAATATTTATTTATTTATGCATTTATTTATTACAGGTCGAATTACCCGCGTCTTTCTGCGTGTCACACATTGTTTTTTGCAAGAAAATGATGATTGGTTTTAAATCTGTTGTAATTTATGGGAAAAAATGATGCATTTCAATATTATTCAATGATCTTGCTGATGTGACCTCCATCTTCTGGCTTTCTCCTTCTATATTTTGGATAGGAGTCGTTTCCTTGTTCAAATTTAATTTAAAGCAAAAGGGGAAAAATTAGTGTGTGTGTGTGTGTTTGTGAGCGCGCGCAAAAACAGCTTTCTAGCCCCTTTGATATGTATTTGATGCAATACGTGATTGAATGAATTGATGAGCAGATTTCAACATTGATATGACAATTGAATTGTTGCAACAAATATCTATTGTAAGGCACTACACACTGATTGGTGATTTCCTTCATCCATATTGTCTCATTTTAATCTTGTCGATATGACTTCCGTCTTCTGGCTTTCTACATATATTGGTTTTACTACAACCACGCTCTCCCGTAGACTTACCTGTCACTTTTCCGATCTTAGTTCTATTAAGCAACATTTCTTAGAAAAACATAGCCATGTACATATTATTAGATAGATATTAGTTGATAATACAACAATACTCACGCATACACACAGTAAAAAAGAACCTTCAAATATTAGAGGCCATCTACATTAAAACAAAGCAACCCACACTCAACAAAATTACATTTTAAACTAGTCACAACACATTGCATATAGACATTGGTTCTGTTGTAATACTTTGGTCTATCGCGTGGTATGACATCACAGAACCTCATCTTGAACTTACGATCTGTGTCTGCTATTCCGCGACCGTTATCGTCGCATGTAACAAAATATCATTTTTAACCGTGGATATCTTTGTGTAATGTCTGTATAACCACTCTGAGGATGGCTCATATGAGCTGAAAGCTTAGGACCAACTTAATAAAAATATATCCAAATGTTGGACAATTTTTGTCTTTATTTTCACCAGAAATTAAAGCAAACATTCGAACGTTAGAACGGCTCATGATCAGACATAATAGACATTCATTGTCTGTTATATTTAATAATATATGTTTAAACTTTATATATATATATATATATATATATATATATATATATATAGATGCAGGTCCACAAAAATTACTATTGTAATATTTTTTAATCGTTTCCTTCCAAGCAATCCAATAAAGTTACATGGGGTTATTGAGTGTGAGAGAATTTGAGAAATAAACAAAGAGAGAGAACAATAAAAGAACAGGAATTAAGAAGATAAAAGATAGCGATTGATACTTCATTTATTTTTTTTTTTTTTGATTAAAAGAAAGAAACGGGAACAGAGTTCCACAAGCGATAATTGGATAAGTGTTAACATAGAACTCATTGGTTACATTTCACCAATATAGTCTTCTTCTTCTTATATGTGCTGTGTACCTTCATGGCGTTGGTGATCATGGCTCTCTACTACTTCTTGTCTTATGTAGCTCTTAATAAATTGTCTTTTGTTATCTTTCCTAAACACTGTTCCGCCATCAATTTACTCAAGCTCACTAAATAGGTTATGCATTGTTTTCTTCAGTCTCTCTTGCTGTCAATCTGTTCATGTGAGTATCAAATTTACAATCTCTCTTTCCTCCTTATGCGCACAAGTAATATCAACTGTCTCGTCTTGATGTTAAGTATAAGTGTCCTTTTTGTTTCCATTTTCTCTAAAACTTAGTCGTTGCTCTCATATTCGATCCAGCATCCTTCTGTAGAACCACATTTGTGTTGCCGCAGTTGTCTTCTTCATCTGCGATGAGTTTGTCCAGTATTCCCTACTATATAAGGAGGGCGGATATTATATAACAGTTCGGTACTCTTTTCTCTGTTTCTAATGAAACTTTCCTGCTTAGATTCATTAAGTCTCGGTACCATAGAGGAAAGTTCACCAGAATAGTTGACATTTATAGAAAAAGCACAGAAAAGCTATGCTACGGCGGTGGGAAAGTGACTGAAACCGAGATGCTAGGTCAGGACTAATAAAATTGCAGATTCTTCTTAGTATTTAATCAAGAATAAATACATAGCAGAAACTCCAAATGTGTCAGGTAGACCTATAAAGGCAGAAACATTTATAAATTGCATATACATTACATATATCAAATGTAACACATGAGAGAGAGCGCGCATGCATAGATGAATATATATAATTTCAATAGAAACACACGCACGTATATACTGGGTACGCAGACACCGACATGAGTACACAAGAAGCATATAGTGTATGTATTTCTTGGTTATGAATAACTTTGCTAGCCTGCATTTAAAGGAAATATACATCACAGACATAAGTGAAGTCGGATTTGAATGCCTTTTAAAATAGTTTCTCTGTCATTTTGATTGGATTTCGTACATGAGGCATTGGCATTATTATTATTAGTTTTTGACGCCTTCTTTATGAGCCGTGTGTCTCGGGACATAGGTGATCATAGCGCTCCACAATTTCCTGTCCTTTGTAGCTCTAAGTAAATTCTGTATTTTCGTTATTTTTCCTAAACCCTGTTCGCATCCATTTTCTCGAGCTCGACAATTATATTATGCGTTGTTTTCCTCTGTCCCTCTTGCCCACAGTCTGCCCTGTGAGTATCAGATTTCCAAGCTCTCGCTCCTCATTATGTACACCAGAACATGCATGAACTTTAACCCCTCCAAAAAAAAATTCTTGTGTTTGTGTATAGTGCAACTGGTCACTGAAAATTCATAATTTGTTTTTAACCTCTTCAAAATAATTACCTGTGTATAGCACGAACCCCTATATTTTTATCTTATCAAATAACTCACACTTTACCCAAACGGTAATAATAAATTATTAATGACAAAGCTTCGTTTAAGAAATTCGGACATTTCTAGAGACTTCTGGCTATTTATACAAAATAGAACAAGTACATCTGCCTTCAGCATAATTTTCGAATATTCGTCACGACTTTTACTTCTAATGACGAGAGGATGAAAATATTTATTTTACTTAACAAGCACACACACACACACACGGCGCACACACACACACACAAGCGCACACACGCATTGTGATCGGTCTATGAACCTACTACTTCCTTACATAAATTATTTTGTAAATAGAACACACGTATATGTTTTAATGTATAAAAAGAAATAAATAGCAAGTAAAATGTAGAAACTAACCTCATATTTCAGACATAAATATGTATTATTAGTTCCCAAATTCATGTATTATTTCTTAATAAAAAGTTAAAATACAAAAACATTTACTGCAAAAGTTTTCTTTTACCTTTCGAAATTATTTGAAAGCTTAGAAAAGACAAAAATATGTGCAAATATGCACGCATGCGCATGTCACTTCATAAATGCAGGTAGACACTTATCTTTTTATGAAGATTTTACTTTTTCATTTCGTGTTATCCATTTATTGACAGAAACGTGTACTGAGTGAATCGACCTGCATACAAGAAAAACTAAATCAAGCATTCGGTACTAACTATAATTTTATGATAACCAGAATTTGTTATCTACGTGCAAAAAATATTCGATGAGTTTTTTAGCCGTAATAATTATTTACATGTTAAAGTCGTGATCTTAATGCAAAAATATTTCTCATACAAATGCCAAACTAAGATCAACAAGATGTCACACAGGGCCTTCTAAATGTAATCTATCTGGGAGGCGAACTTTATACTCACTCTTTAAAATAAAAATAGACCATCTGTTTCAAATACAAGTATACACGTTTGAAGTAATAAAATATCAGATTAAAAATAAATCCTTTAATTTTATCTCTCTCTCTCTCTCTCTCTCTCTCTCTCTATATATATATATATATATATATATATATATATATATATATATTGGGCAATATGCATGTGTAAATCCAGAGATCCAGAGGCGGATATGTAATATAACTGGCCCTGATCTGGCATCTCGTCTACAGTTGCTCTCTCACAGACGCGCCGTCGCCTCTCTCTGTCTTTTTTACAAATACTTTCATGGTAATTGCTCCGATGAGCTGCTTTCACTGGTTCCCAGACTTCATGAGTTCAAGCGCCCTACGAGGCTGGCATCCCGCTCTCACCCTTTCATTGTAGAAACTCCTAAATGTAGCCGTCTCTTCTACCCTTCCCAATTACTGTTTCCCTGAGAGCTATAATCTCGCACTATTCAAATGTAATGTCAATCGACATCTCCAGTTACCTTGATCTATCCACTATCCCTCTTCTCATCCTTTCTCCTATCACTCCTATCTGCTCTCGCTCCAAATCTTCTGCAACCCCCTGCATCCTAGTGGCTTCACGCCTTGCTCGAGGCGTAATGCTTAAAAAAAATATAGTGGACAGATATGAAAAACTGATTTTTTTTTTTATATCTAAAAAGAAAGAATATTAATATTATTATAATTTATAATTATGTATTATTAAGCCAGTTAAGTAGTTCTATTTTGTTACGAGTGAATGTCGACTTAGATACAAAATAGACATCATAAAAAATTTATGAGTGAATGTCCACTTAGATACAAAATAGACATCATAAAAAAATTATGAGTGAATTCCAGTTGTAGTTGGAGCCCTCGGATTGATTGGAAAATATTCCAGTGGACTCATCGAAGGGATTCCTGGAAACTCATGCCTTAAAGAAATACAAAAAATTGTTCTATCGAATATAAACCACACCTTACGAAGGGCTTTATCTATGTAAAATATATGTTTCTATTGATTTATTTTAGTTGGTCAGTGGAAAATACCATGATGTCATTTCTAACCTTAGGTCTCTGTAAAGAAATACACCATAAATCAAAGGAAATATAATAATAATAATAATAATAATAATAATAATAATAATAATAATGAAAAACACAAAAAAAAGAAAGAGTAAAAATAGTAAGAACACCTATTTTTTAAAATTCATAATTCACAGACACATAAAATAACAAAAAATCAGTGATCTGTTTTTAAGTATGTGAAAATATAGAAATTTAAACAGTCAATTGCTGATACCCCCTGATGAGTGGACGGAGTGATTGCTGGAGGGTCCGTCTACGAAACTCTGGAATCAGGATGCTGAAGGTAATACCAATAAGTGACAAATCTTTTACTTGTATTAATTATAAACATATATATATATATATATATATATATATATATATATATATATATATATAAAGAGAGAGAGAGAGAGTGGGGGATAGAGGTGTACCAGACGCTGAGGAACAAAATGTATATCTATTATTAGTATAAATTTTGGCTCTGTTAATATACATAGAACACTGTTTTATTACCCCCAGCATTCACTGTGCACTATTTTTTTTATATATATAAATCCAATGTTTTTGTTTGCTTTTTAAGAATAAGTAAAGTGGTGTTCGAATGAATACCTATAGATTTGTTTTCCAAACGACAATTTCATCCTAAAATGAATATTTTGATAACCAATTGCCAGAGGAATATACATTGGTTCACCAATTAACAAACACATTCACGCACACGCTAACGCACTCATTCACCACAGAAATAAAATCGATTTTAAAATTAATAAACAATTTTCTTCAACAAACAATACATTATGTTTTTCTATTTACCAAAAAAGTTATTTTTATAAACGAAATAAAACACAGTTCTGCCGGGGACAAACCTAACCGCAGACAAAAAACAATGAAAAATGACAAAAAAATGAATCTGAAAAATAAAACCTTGCTGGGTACATCTCATCGGCAGTGAAACGGGCACGCTCGCTGAGGTCATGTCAGTCGGTGCAGGTTAGATATTTAATTATAAACAAAGATTACTTTTTCATTAGGGGGTGCCTTACTAATTTGCTTTGGAAATCAGAAGCAGAAAAATTAATGTCATATTAAATATTATTTCCATAAACAATGTAGTAATAGTTTAAGGAGCAGATTTGTAAAAAGAGCGTTGCTATTAAGAAAGGAAAATTTCTGTCTGAATTTCTTGACTGAGAACTTATTATTTACATTATTTACATCCAGACTATTGTCCTCATGTGTTGTTGTTATCACAATGTTTCGACTGTTGTGCTTTCCGGCCTTCATCAGGTGTATATCGTTCTACAGGGAATTCTGAAATGAATCTTTTATATAATCCACTGGGATATACAATTCACGTTCCCCGGACAAAATTTAGAGATAACTCGTCTAGTTCTTATTTTTTAGTATTGTTCAGTACACGAAAAGCCGTTTGAACCTAAAGAAGGTGACGCTGTTTACATGCTGGGATTAGAAGAACATTATTTGCCTCCTCCTGCAAAATCAAACGTTGAATTAAGACAAGTAATGCTCCTAATTGGATCGATGAGAGGCAAAAATCGATGGAAAGAATTCGAAATTGCCCAATCAGAAGAGTCTCATCTTCCATCCAAAGAACGCCAAATCTCACATTCCTTGATACAGATAAGCTGTGATGTCCTATTACACCGGCTGTACTCAACAGACCTTGCACTTTCAGATTAAAATCTCTACAAAACTGTTTTAAAGGGAAGAACTTAAATTCTATGGAACCCTGTAAAAACACAGACCATTTCATCATCCAGAAAGATGCCAAGTTCTACAAAAATGGAACAGATGAAACTACCTCAAAGATGGCGAAAATTAGTGGAATTGAAATAGAACATGTGTTGTTGGATAAATCTATGTAGAAATATCTAAATATTGTCTTTGAAATTCACTTAAAACGCAATGACATTTGTTCTTCCCCAATATTACACACTTCCTACTGTAAAGTAAGATTGAAAAAAACGCTTTCACCACAACGAACCGCATTCTAAAATATGTTTAAAAAAATTAATATCTTTGTCCTCGTGCGCTGTCACGCTTTATGAGCCTTAAAGAACAAATTAAAAATGTTTTACACAGGATGTCATATATATATATATATATATATATATATATATATATATATATATATATATATATATATATACATACATACGTATATTTCGTCATATATATATATTGATTCGTCGCCTTATGACAGTTTTTCAATCTGTTCACATCACCTTAATCACCTTATTTATGGGCTCCGATATTATACTGATTCTTGGAACTAAGTGAAGTTTAGGGGCTTGCTCCGACTTTGCTGCGGGTTGGCCTGGTATTGCAACATTCCCACGTATCAGCACCCCCACATATACATATATATATATATATATATATATATATATATATATATATATATATATATATATATATATATAAAATAGACAGAAAAGGTATATTTGCTTAATATTTTATAATAGATTTTTTCTAGTCTCCGTAGTTGTCGTACATTCGAATTTCTGGAGAGCCTGTAGTTCACTGCTACTAACAAGCAGAAATTTTTTCACCTGAAGATGGCCTTGCTAGTCAAAACTAGTCGAGGAACCTAATTTAAATAACAAAACCAAAATATTAGTATACAGCACAGTGTGTCTGAAATTTTCATTTTTTTATTGTTCAAGACATGAATTTCACTCTGATGATGGTTGAAGGACGCAGGGTGGAGTAATGGATAGCGGCTCAGATTGAGGAATCATTACATTCACTTACGCGCCAATACTCTTGGAAATGGTATGAATTCTCTTATCCTCTCCGCCCTCCATATAATTATTACTCTCTATAGCCTTGGATAGCAACTGGTCTACCGCAGAAAAAAATGGCAACTTACTGCAGGAAAAAAAATCTGCTTCGTCAGTCATGTATCGAAACCTTCTTGATCACCTACGCGTGTATCACGCATGGTACATAACTGATGGTTCATGTGAGCCGAAAGCTTAGATTAATGAACAGCATAATAAAAAAAATATCTAAAGGTTGGACAGTTTTTGTCTTTATTTTCTCCCAAAACTAAAGCCACTAAACGAAGACGAAGCTTAGAACGGCTCTTGATCAAATATAATAGACATAGAGATATCTTGTCCGTCTATTTGAATATATATATATATATATATATATATATATATATATGGTGGGGGGCATAAATTTCCTACATTTAAGGAGGAATTTCTAAGTTGGACAAAGGTGCTTGAAGATATTTTCTTAAGTTCAGGCGCTTTCCCTGCTTTCCGGCCAGACTTTGAACATATATTTCCCAGTTACCTTGCATAAAATATTATCAAGAAAGTTTGTGGATTAATAAGGATGTGCCTGGTGGTGTTTTTCGACGTTCAGTTAACTGGGCATTTTATTCTCGCCTAAGCCATGATGTTATAATAAGTGTAGTTGGTGAATAGATGCTCAGCATGCTCAGCAAATAAAATGCCCAATCCACCGAAGGTCTAATGTTGATCACCTGATGGATGTGTGACTACCACAAAGGAAACTGACAGTTGTAGTCAGTCAAACTTGCACTGGGAAAGTACGAGTTGTGTAATTTGCTCTGCTATTACAGTACTGAGCACTCTTCTTTCCTATGTGTCTTTTGGAACTACTAAGGGTTTCTTAGTGTTTTTAATAGTATATGCTCTGGTATGGCATTGTTGAGCACCTTTGCTGTTCGCATTTTATTTTTTTATTTGCTTTAATGCCATTTTCTTCTTCCATTCACTGGAACTAATTAACGCCTTTGAGGACACATGGCACAGTGAATAAAGGCGTTGGTTAGATCCAGTGACACGACCCAAAGAGTGTGAGTTCAATACCTGATTAAGGCAGTGGAGAACTTTCAGAGGGAAATTGGCAGGAGATAACGGATAACTGACATCCATTAAACATGGCACGTGGAACTAGAACAGACCACCCCAGTGAGCGACATTCCAACTACCTGAAGAAGGCCGGAGCGTACAACGGCCGAAACGTTGTAATGAATATGGCCATAAAGATGGTGACAATAGTCCGAATAATGTAAATAATTCACATATCACCTCATCTCAGAAATAGAGACAGATTCTGTTGAATTTGCTTTGCATTTGTGAATCAAGTGCTTCTCGTCCTCACCCATTTACTAATGCTATTATCGCGAATCTTCCGCAGCTTTTCATTTCTTTCCATCTTTATTGGGACCATTCCATGTGTTCCATTAATGAAGGGCATGACTGTTATACTTTCTTCTCTAGTAATTTCTAAATATACTTCTTGTTTACTTTCTGATATCTTCAAGTTATGTTTAAATATAACTTAAAAAAGGTAGACATATTGCGGAAATATTGTTAAACTCTTCATCTTTTCTTTTACGTTTATTAAATCGCGATCTTTTCTAAGTGTTGTAATTATTATTATTATTATTATTATTATTATTATTATTATTATTATTATATCATGTCATTTCTTTGTCAATTAATTTTCTTGCTAAACTGCATGAAAAATTGCCAACTGTTTTTAAATGTCTTCCAAATTTATTCAAAAACTGACAACTCTGGAATTATTTTTACAATCTTGCATAGCTATTGATGAACATATATTTGAAGACATACAAACGTTATGAATAAAATCCAACTCTTAAATTCTTACACAGTTTCTAATTCTAACTGCCTGTTTATGAAAGTGTATTTGTAATAAACAACGTCATTTTTCTTACAGGATGCGTCATGCTGCGAGATGTGTAGAACTATACAACGTGTCATTTGCACTGGATTATGATAGTGGCCGATTGTCTTAATGAGTGTGAAAGAATAAGAAAAACAAAACATTATTAAGGAGCGAGAATAATAAAAGAGGAACCAAGAAGACAGAAGACAGAAGATAGCGACTGACACTGCATCTAATTTTTTGAAAATTAATGTTGACTGAAAAGCAAGAAGTTGGAAGAGAGTTCCACAGACGAGAAGTGCGAGAAAAGAAACTTAGGAAAGAACGTTTTAGCCAATACAACTGTAAAATGATGAGACCTTTTATTGTGCTTAAATTCATAAATTCTAAGTACCATAGGGCAAAGTTCATTACAACAATTACCATGGAAATATTTATAGAAAAGGCACAAGGAAGCTACATCACGGCGGTGGGAAAGTGACTGAAGCCGAAATGCCAGGTCAGGACCAACAACATTGCAGATCCTTCTTTATTAAAAAAATGTATATTTCTCAGTTATTAATAATTTTTGACAAGCTTTTCTTTATCTTAGTTCTATTGCTTGTTTATCACAACTCCTAGACTTTATAAGCAAAGACTAGATATAAAGGAGATGACGATAAAGTTCGAACTCGCATTTCGTATTCACGAAATATTGATATTCTGGTCAGTTGGCTAATTTGATTATGAAAGTGACTTCGTTACAAAACTTCAAATCTAACAATATAGATGGTCTTCCTTATTCCCACGAACGCCTGATAAGATCTTTTATTTGTTTACATAATCGAGTCATTTTAGTGCAATAGTATTGACATTTCTTAAATGAAGCATTTTATATTAGTATTACTTTTTATTTCAATTCTCACAAAGTTATTCCTCATCATTAGCAAACGACATGGAGAAATACAATGGCGGACAGACGTTTTTTAACAGGTGGTCCTTGTGAAGAAATGTGTATTATGCATTCTATCCTTCTTTTATAAAAGAGTGGTGATCTTTTTTTTAAAAAAAAAAAACATGGTAATTGAAAGGGACGTAACTATAGAACGTCCCCGGACACAATATAGTGCTGTGCAAATAGGCCACGCAAAATTAATCAAATGTTTGCAAACATGGCCGAGTTTATTCGATAAAGTGAACACAAAACTCAGTTAAGGCAAATTCGTGAAAATAAAATGGCATAACTTAAGAAAAATTGGCCGCCTAAATCATCGATTTACCGAAAAGCGCCATTTTAAATAAAAATTCTTCTGTGCAGTTTCGCAAAAATGTTTTAAAGTAATTCAGACGTAATTTCATAGTTTTGTTTTTTTGATTTTTTTTGTAACGCTTTCCATGTCAAAACTTTGCAAACACAAATACGAATGCGTACAGAAATATTAAACACATACATGAACACACAAGCAGATACGCAAGTCACGATCAAAATGTTTAAAGTTAAATACGGATGTACTTACACTAACTCACGCACACACAAATACACATACATACACACACTTTTACTCACATATTGAAATTACTACTGAATAACAAATGCATGTCCATACATGTTTTGTTGACAGTCATCTGTAAGTATACACGCAAGCTAAGAAAATGTTGTTGGCTCACATGCATGCAAATATATATTGGTATACTAATTATATTTTTGCACTTGCATGCAAAAGGTATAATTCATATTAATACTCTACCTAGAATAATTACAGTTCTTTTATCTCCCTTGTTAATTGCAGGTATACACACAATTATATCTGCATGTAACCGTAAATACACACAAAGATATATACTGTACAAAGATACACAAGCTCATCAATGCACACAAATTGATTCAAGAACTATATGCTTGCATATTTTAGAAATAGGTATTAAATATTTATGTTCTATTATATATTTGTGCATATGTTCTTTCGTATTCGAATAACGTCGGTGATTCGTTCTTTCGTATCTCATACGTACATTTATTTGGATATTCAATACAGAAAAGGAAACACAGGAAAGGAACCATAATTCTCTCTTGGATGCAGACAAGCAGAGAAAGACGGAGAAAGGGAGAGAGACGTGTTGACAGTGATATGTAAACGAACATGTAGACATCCTCTACGTATATATCTGAAAATGTCATAAACTTATACATTTATAACTTATACTTACGCCAAATTGTACATCTGCTTCACAAATGCAACTTTCGACACACACCCAGGCGAACACATTCATTTTTGCTGTCATAAACAATGATCTCGACTACTGTCTGGCAAGAAGCAGTTGAAGCCTTTCAAAATATACTAGCGGCGTTTGCATTTTTTTCTCTCTCCTTCCTGACCAGTATTAAAAGTATCGTTTGGTAATATTTTCAGCGAAGCATGCTTTCTCCGAAACGTCGGCTTTATTAAATTAGACAAATTAACAAATGCTGCTTTTTTTCCATGGCGAAATTTCTGCTGCGGGAAATCTGCCCGCTCACTCCACATACGAAACCTTACCAACTGCGATTGCAAGAAAAATGGACGATTCGACAAATTTTACAATTATTATTATTATTATTATTATTATTATTATTATTATTATTATTATTATACGATTCCACTTCTCTCTCCTTTTCCTCTCTTCCCACTTTTCTTAG
>OZ010613.1:17848347-17945847 GCA_963932145.1 Acanthosepion lycidas
TAAATAGAATAATAGACATAACCCAATTTTTATAATCAATGAAAAAATGTTTCACGGTTCTAGTCGGTGCAATTTTACAAACTTTATTAGACTCATAAGAGAGCACTCGATTATTGATAATGACTGAGACGTTCGAAAATACTTGAACAAAACAGAATAATATGAATTTCAGACAATTTTATCCTGATATACAATATCTTCATTATCGAAAATTGGGAATAGTGAATTAAACACAAATTGGTAGTTGCATTTAATAAAACTTATTTTGTGAATACTAGCTGCCTATACATACACACACGCATATATATATATATATATATATATATTATATATATATATATATAATATATATATACACAGAGAGAGAGAGAGAGAGAAAGAGAGAGAGAGAGAGAATTGTGTATTTAGGCAGTAATTCCACGTTAATATGTTTTTCTTGTGATCGCCACTCACGATACAAGAAAAATAATCCAATCTGTTTTCCCACTTGAAGAATAAACATAATAATTCAAACAATGCATGCATTGGTTTCATAATTACTATAAAATCGCACCGGTGAACATGCAATTTACTCGATAACTCGTTTAAATAGTACCTCCACTAATTCGGTATAGATTTTCGATACCTAAGGTTTAAAATGAATTTTAAAAAATGAAACCGCATTCTTGAAGATTTCTTTCAGCTTTAATTGAAGAAATACAGTGTGGAAGATTTTTAAATGATTTTTAAATTATGATAAATTATTATAATTCAATTTTTTAAAAAATGAAAAAAAATTTGTAAAAAATCATTATTCATCGAAAAAAACATTTTTTTCTGAAGACAGTAATATCATAAATATGACTCATTTACAAAAGCGATTAAAAGTATTTCTAATTAAATAATATCATAGCTTTATACATTTTTTTTAGTTTACCATTCGGAGCAAATTTTTAGAAAAAAAAATTGGTCCAAAGTGTCGTACTTTTGACTAATGAAAAAAATGTTTTGACATACGATTTTATTTCTGGAAATTTCATGAAATTAAGTAAGTGGGGTGTAACGTATGTAAAAAAACAGGGGGCGTACCGCCCGGGGCCCGTATTCATAATGGCGTCCCCTTTTTTAGAGGAAAAATATAAATGAAATATATTTAATGGCGTTGATTAGTACATGAAAAACAACAAATTCAAAAATTAGCTGAACAAACGTTATCATATTTTAACCTTTCGATCTTTTGCAGAAGCAATGTTACTAATAATTTGGTCAAAGTTTGTCTTCTTCACAGTTTTATGTTCAATTGAAATGATAGAAAAATTAGATAAGAGATCTTGCGACATACTTGATCTCAAGTGACATTTTATCAGCTTCAGTTTTGAGAATCTTCTCTCTGCAGTTGCAACAGAAACTGTGAGCATCAAAAAATAGCCGTAATCACAATATTTGGCAGTGTTTCTTGAACTTGTCATCAATAAATCCATCTCAGCCATTCAATAGCCGATGATTTGGTCATCATGTTCATGTCACGTTCCACTTTGGAAGCTGCTGTTAAAATATCCAAAGGCAGCCTAGATACATCTATGTCAACACTGTATTCGCTACCGATAATTTTACATTTTTGCTCCTATTCGCCTTCAGTATCTTCCAGGATTGCTTGCGATGATAATCCAGCGAAGACAGTTTGCAGATGAGACATTGAGTCAAATCGTCCTTCCAGTTCATTTACAAGTCGGTCATGATATTCATAAAGATTTATCTTTACTTCCTGCACAAGTGTTTGACATAAATCATCTTCCTTTTCCCCAAGTAGCTTTCTCTTTCTTCTAATCCGCTATTCTATTTCCTCTCACTTTGCTTTACTTTGACTAACCGATTCGAACATCAGCCTGTCTCTGTTTCAGCTAAAGAAAATTTTTGTCGCGTCCATGTGGGTTACACACACATCTAAACCAATATCAGCTTCTTGAAGATGCTTTTGGATGAGATTTATTTGTCCCAGAATTCTTCACTTGCATTGGCATTTGAGGTATGAACACCGTATAAATTCAGACTATGATCAGAACATGGCACAAATTTAGCTTTCCCACATATGTTTCGTAGAAGACGTTGAACTTCCACCATGGACTCCAGCCATATTAGCCGCATTGTCAAATACTATCCCTCTACATTTTTTGAAATGAAGTTTCTCTTTCTCCAGTCGATCCAAAATCATCTTCTTGATATCATAAGATGTTTTCCCATGCTCAGTGATAAAGCCAAGAAATGATTCCCACACATCCACTTATCTTCAACAATGACATATCGACAAATGAAACTCATTTGATCAGGTATGAGAAATGTCCGGCGTACTGTCTAGTATGATTGCGAAATAATTGGCTTTTCAAATTCGATCCAGTATATTTTCCCTTACGTGCTTTCCCAAGATATGAATGATTTCATTTGGGATTTTCGGTGACAAGTACCGCCAGTTATCATTTACTTCTTTTAAGTAACGCTTTCCAAGAACAGGATCATACTTGCTCATAAGTTCAACAAGTTCTATAAAGTTACCTTTATTGGAACTATATACAACTTCTCGATGACCTCTAAAAGGCAAGTTCTATTTCGTCAGAAACTTCACGATATCAAGTGACCATATTAAAACCTGTTTCCAAATCTTTCTTTCATAGTTTGTTCTATTGTTGTAATTTACTGTCAAGGGTTTTAATCTTTATTAAGGGTCATTTCCAAAATCTTCCATTCCTTGAAAGCTCTTTAGTGGTCAGACGAATGTTCAGGTATTTTTTTATGTTCAAATGTTCAGGCATTTTTAATTAAGGTTCCAGAACTTTTGAAATGCTGGATTTCTTGCTAGACTTCATCTACGTTGCTTTGTTTTCAGACAGTAGAAACAATAAAGGAATTCGTTTGTCTTTGAGTGCAGCAACCATGATCTCAAAACTGTCACTCTATTCTCCATAGTTTTGTAAAACCAGTGTTGTAGCATTACCCTTGGCCTATTTTCCCCCGGTCTTACAGTCGGAGCAAAGGATTCATCTTTGTTTTGAAACTTTTAAGGTACCACTGTTACAAGATCAACAAGCAACTGCCCTGAGCAAGTCCGTGACCAAAATGCGATGTTTTCGTGCAAAGCAATCTCCGTGTTTGCCTGTTCTCTTTCATGATTAATTCCAGTAACTTCATCAGTTCCTTCTTCATATCCATACCTGTCCTTACCGCATGCAGGTGGAGCTCTCTTCGTTTGGCACATCATCATTGTCACCTTCAATTTCTTTAACATTAATTCCTGAAGGAAATTCCTCTTCAACTTTTATTTCTATATTTGTCTCCACGATATTCGAATTTTCTCCATGTTCCTCCCCCTCCTAGTTCTGATGTACATTCAGCATCCTCGTCTTTGAATTTTTCTTTAGCTACATATTTCTTCTGTAGGTAAACCTGTAAAGATGCAGCACATTTTCTTTCCTCATGTTTTCTGGTAGCTTTCAACTTGCGCTAAGAGGCGGCACCATTCAGTTTTTACCGTTTACTCATTCTAATCGATGAACAAATAAAAACAGAAACAAATAGGAAAAAATCATATTCAACAGTAGAGAGAATTTTTATTTATTGTAATAAGATACAATTTGGCACAAGGCTGAAAATGGGGTTGTAAAAAAAGACACATTCGTGACTCATTCGCAAGTTATAATGGCACAGGGAAGTGTTTCTAAAAATAGACATAATTACAGGAGTGTATGATTGTTTAAATATTTTCTTAAACTCAATTTTAAAAATTAATTATTCATTTTTCTTAGACATTTTTCTTATCCCTTCTTATTTCATTCTTATATTCAATATAATTTAAAATTTAATCCATAGTAATGGTCGTAATAAAAATAACTGAACATTGAATATTTGTATTAAAAAATCATTAAAATTTCATAAGAAATGTTCACCTCTGATACTTGCATTAAAAATTAACTTATTCTCCAGAGAACTGACTGACAATTCATTATTGTAACTACCCCCTCATTATTTTGCCGGCGTATACTTTTTTTTAACCTTACGGCATTATGAAAGATGGTAATGAAACTAAACTAATAAGGGCAGACATATTTAATAACAATTTATTTATTCCCATCAGTTCAGCCGGTTATTTTAAAACATATTCGCGTTTTAAAGTAATTTTTTAAAACAATAAACATTAAAAGTCACTAATTACACTTCTGACTTTGTTTTTGTTTTTTAGAGAAACAAATCTTTAATCTTTTTTTGCTTTTCTACTACAGTGTAACCCGGATATAAGAGAGTTGTCGGGACGGGAGAAGAAGTCTCTTATATCCGGGTTTCTCTTGGTCAATTTTGTTTAGGTAAGTATGGCTCTAATTTGGGACCAGAGAAAATCTCTTATATCCGGGTTTCTCTTATATCCAGGTTACACTGTAGTCGATAAATGTATTTCCCAAAAACGTGCTTGACGGGGGTGGGGGATTCTACAGTTGATCCTAAATGAATATTTAAAAATATTTTTAAAATCGTTCTGGAAGAATTTAAAGTGTAATATTTTAAAATTTTACATCTAAATAAACTTACCTTTTTTATATTACAAACTTAAGATTCTTAGTTTGTAATACTAATATAAAACGTTAATTAATGCACTAGATTTGATTTTTTATGAAAATGTTTAGTTTAAAAGTCTCTAAAAAATTTTTAATTTAATGTAGAATTTTGTTATTTTCACATAATAATTCTAAAATAGTGATTTTTATGGAAAATCTATTGAAATCTCTAAAATGCGTGATATTTATATACAGTCCTTGAGCCTTGAAAATTGCAAGTTTAGTAAAAACTTTCGAAATTTAAACAAACTTAAATCGCGTATATTTCTGGTTCTACTTTATTAGAAATGTTTTCTTTATTTAAAAAAAAAATCTCTACTAAAAGAACCAGTTGAAAAGAAAAAAAAAACATTCATTTTTAACAAGTTTCAAAGATCTACAGCTGATCATTCTGGGAGGAGATTCTACGGCTGATCATTCTAGGAGGAAATTATAACTGAGTTAAAAGTTGTGGGTGGAGATTTTACATTCGGTCAGTCCGGGGAGATTCTTCAACTGATCCAATGTTTCAACGTTTTCGAATGAAAAAGCAATTAATTGGTTATCTTCAATTTTTCAGAATTTTAAAAAGGAATGCCGCCTTCAAATTAGCAGCAGGAGTCAGCCTCGGACGCTCTTTTGATCTGTTTTTTTTTCATTTGAATTCTTAAATAATTTTCTTTTACAATAAATTAATTTGGGCATTTTTCAATATTTATTGAAAAATGCCCAAATTAATTTTATTATTAAAAAATTTCATTGATATATATTTATATATCAATGAAATTTTTTAATAATAAAATTTGAAAACTTTTTTTAGCAATGAATTGAATTTTTTTTAATAATGAACTGAAAACCAATGAAAGATTTCAGAATTTCCTGAAAAAAGCAGATCAAAAGAGCACGAGTCTGGCTCCTGCTGCTACTATGAAGCGAAGCATTCCTTAAAAAAATAAGCTGAAAATTTTAAGATTGTGCATCTTGAAGATAACCAAATAAGTAAACTTGCCTTTTTTCTTTTTTCCTTTTTTTTTTTTTTTTTTTTTTTTTTTTTTATGTAAATAAATAGTTTAGCAGTTATGTTGAAAAAAATAACGAGGGAGTTGTTATTGTGCAGGGATCGGCAAAAAGGTCTCCTAATTTTTAAATTTAAATGAAGGCTGTTTTGTTCTGAAATGTTTCAATTATTAAAATAAAAAAAAGAATTAAACTGACGTTTTGAACAGTATTTACATTATGCGGACCATTGTCCTCATCTTTGTCGCCATATCTGTCACAACGTCTCGGCCCTTGTACGCTCCGGCCTTCTTCAGGTGGTTGGAATTTCGAACTGAACCCTTTATTTCGATCCCTGTGGTAGACTGTTCTATCTTAGTTGCTCTGAGTGTATGGTGGTCTGTTCCAGGATTGGCACCATAGACTCATAAAATATATCATGGGTTAATATCATTGGGGCAATAAAACCCAAATATTTCTTAAAACCCAAGTGTGTTACTGTTATCATTTACTATCAAGATAAACTACAATCCTTATTTTGATTCAATGATTTTTCTCTTAAATCTAATCAGTATCCCATGATAAAAAAATATCGGAAATTAAATTTCAATTAATCAAATTATTAATTATTAAACATATTAATAATAAAGCAAATATTTTCAAATTTCATGAACAATAAGAGATAAATATAGATTATAATCTAACAAAAATATTTGAAAAAATGCGATATTTTATTTTTAATTTTCCGCCCAAAAGATCTCTGGTTTGGGAAGGAGCGTAACTTATAAAAAAAGACCAATTTTATTTCTTCATAATTATAATCTTAAAAATCTTAAGACTTCAAAGAAGAAGGCGACTTTTCTTTATTTCTTCAAGCAACTTTAGTCTGAATGAAAAATTCTTCGTAATTTTTTTTTTTTAATTAAAATCTCGGAAAATATGCTTTCCTACATTGGGAAGCTTTATTTTTTAGTTTAAATCTTTATTTGATTACAAATATCTCATCTTAGGCAGAGGGGTCCGAAGGATTTCAAAATTCACTGTAAAATTTTCAAGTGAATAAAATGTAGGTAAATTGCATCACGTAAAATTTGTTTTGGGATCAATCCAAAGAAAAAAACATTGTTTTTAAAACGCTTTTTAAAAACAAAATTAAAAATAAGTTTCAAATAACGTTTTCGCTGTGTTCATATTGTACATTTAATTCTTTTTCTATATGTGGTTTTCTCGCTTTTGATCTTTCTAGAAACAAAAGTTAGCGAGTGGGATTTTTTTTTTTTTTATTCAAATGACCAAAAATTGAAACCTTCTTGTTAAATGATAAAAAAAAAAAAAAAAAATTCTCAAGTTTTTTAAATAAAAGAAGCTATTCATTATAAAATTATTTTATTAATGAATAAAATACCAAAAAAATAATTAAAATTTCAACATTTTTACTTGAAATCATTTAAAAAAAAACTTTTCGGACATTTTATTTTTATTAAAAATAATTTTAAAATGATCCAAAAATTATTTAAGTCGATTAAAACGCAATACAAAATCATGAGGGGCGGGGGGAAATATACAATATAGTGGGGATGTCTCTTAAAATGTCCTGGTTTGGACTTGTAGTCTCACAAGAGGTCACTCACAGCAGGACCAGATCAAAGTACCGGAATCTCAGAGAGTCGACCAAGCTGATTAAAAGCTGAGGTCGCCAACAGGGCGGCATGTTATGTGTTTGTGATCTTCCAAATAAAAAGGAATGAATGTGAAAAAAAAAATTTGAATTAAAAAAATAAAATAAAATATTAGATTTCTTTTTTAAAACACCATATCGTAACTTCAATTCTGAATACCCGCAAAATGACGCCACCATAAAGTGCCGCCCCAATAAAGTGCCGCCCGGGGAACCAGGACCCATAGCAAAACCCCCCACCCCCGGTCCACCATTGGTAAAAAAATATTTTTTACCAAGACTTTCTAATACAAAAAATGTCAAAAATAATTAATAAGTTCTGAAAGGTTCATTAAAATCCGAAAATTATTTATTTTTTTGCAAGAATTTCCAAATCATGTGTTTTCCACCGGACAAAAGCGCAAAAACACTTCATTGTAAAAATTACTTACGTTGTAGACGTAAAAAAGACAGAATTTTTAACCAAAATTTTGAACGAGTTATTTGACGATAAAACTTTGTTTTTATTAAGTTTGGGGCCTTTTTTCATCATGCTATGCTGTTTTTTTGTTTTTTGTTTTTTTTTATTTATTTTTTTACAAAAAGCGGACATGTTAATAACACAAAAAAATAAACTGTACAATGGAGTGAATGCTTATTATTAGTATTAAAAAAACTAACATCAATTAAATTTCATTCAATTTAGACAAACTTTCCGAAATTTCTATATAGTGTGTTTACAATTATTGGTAGGATTTCAAGTGTGCCCGACTTTAAAAAGTTTGAGAACCACTGTTCTATATGTACGCACACTCGCGCAGACGTGAGCATGGGTGCACGGGCGCGAATGCACAAATACACTATGGAAAAAATGCATCAGTGATAAGCGCATATAAAAAAGAAAAATCGAGAAGTATATATATATATATATATATATATATATATATATATATATATATATATCGAGAAGTATATATATATATATATATATGTATATATCGAGAAGTATATATATATATACATACTTCTCGATATATATATATATATACATACTTCTCGATATATATATACATACTTCTCGATATATATATATATATATATATATATATATATATATATATATATGTATATATCGAGAAGTATATATATATATATATATATCGAGAAGTATGTATATATATATATATATATATATACATTATATATTATATCAAGAACAATATTGGGGATAATGTATGACAAAAAAGTTTACTTGTGACACGTTTCATCCTTCAGGACTTCATCGGATTAAATTTATTCCGATATATATATATATATATATATATATATATATATATATATATATATATATATATATATGACTCAAACCGTGTGAGTGAAATTGGGTAGATGGAACCTTTGGGGGCCGTCGATAGCTGTGTTAGCATGAAGTCACAAGCCATCGTGACCGAGGGTTTGAGTATGCTGGCCTTGTTCAGATTGTTGATAACGCTAGATAACATGCTCTTTCTTAGAAACTGTAACTAAGGTCTGCTCAGTATAGTTGCAGTATAAACCACTGGTTGGCTCTGTGGGTGTTGAACAAATACAAATGTGCCTGAGCGAGCGTCTGCAATAGGGACTGGCTAGCTGCCTTATTATACAGGTATCCTCGAATACGAGTAGCCAGCTATTATATGTATATATATATATATAGAGAGAGAGAGAGAGAGAGACAGAGACAGAGACAGACAGACAGACAGACAAACAGAGAGAGACAGAGAGATGGGGGGGGTAAATATTACGTTAAAATGCAGCGTTGTCCAGGTCAAGTTTCTAAGCCTAAAATCTCTTTATAAATCTAGGGGTCTACTTATATGGCGGGTGTATTGTTTTGTTTTTTTTGTTATTTCTTTTTTGTTATTTCTTTTTTGTTTTTTTTTGTTGTTTTTGGGGTTTGTTTGTTTTTTTTTTTTTTTGACAGCGGGAGTTCCTCTTTACAAGGCCCGAGTTTAGGAGGCTATTTGTGTGTACAGGTTAGGAGGCCATTTGTGTGTGTAGGTGACGTTAGGAGGCCATTTGTGTGTATAGGAGATGGCAATTAACCCTCGCCTTGAATAGTTTAAGATTATAGGGATCGGTGAATCATCCTGTCGAGAATCGATTCCACGGGGCAGTGATTCGTGGGAAGAAGCTGCTCGAGTGGAACTTATTTCTCACCGATGGAATACGGAGGGAATGTAAATGATTTGCTACTATGTAAGTGGCATGGCGTGTTCTTGCTGCGAAAGTTTGACTTGGCGGTACCAGGAAATGTAGTTCGAAGTAACGGTAGAGCCAGATATGACAACAGTACACCATTTTTGGCCTGATCTTGGTCTTGTAAAGGTAGAGGATAGCTGGAGGGGTCAGGTATTTAATGGAGCGGTACACGGAGCCGACCGTTTTACATGCATCCTTACAAACGGATCAATTGTACGAGTTCCACTTGAGGTCGAATGTGAGTTTGAGGCCCAAAAGTCTTTGTGTAACACCGTAAGAATGTTGATAATTTGAAGAAAGCAAAAACGGCTTGAATTAAATCGAAAAGTGAATACAAAGACGAAGAAGGTAGTAGATAGATTGAAGGACATACCGAAAACAAAAGAAAATATACTTTATTTTATTTCTCATTTCGTGAATAAGGAACTCGCTAGAAGATAGAATTGAAATCCACTTAGACATCAAGTTAAAATGAAGCCCAGGGGACAAGGTGAGAGGAGAGCGATTTTGAACAGAGACCACCAAGCTAGTTACAGATAATAATTTGGTGACATTAAAAATAACACCTGTTTTATGTCGGGCACCCCCGTGGGTGGTGGTGATCGGGTGGAAAATGAATACGTCCACTGAAAGGTACTGGTGTGAAATGCGAGCAAGTGAAAAAAGAAGAACAAGATGGCGGATCGATGTGTTGCTACCGCCACTCCCACAGGGGGAGCTTCCCATATTTGGATATACAAGGGCCAACCAGCAGCACCCGTGGAGAGATTTCATTGGATGACAGGAGATTCAGAGTCATCGCAGAACAAGCCGACCCCAACCCGGTTTTTGGAGGCTGGACTTCATAAATAGATATGCAGAGATCGCAGGAGCGAGAAGAGAAGAGAGAGAGAGAGAGAGAGAGCAGTAGTTGAAGTAGAGACGTGCTTTCATTACACCATGTGATTTCCAGATTAATAGATAAATTGAACATAGTGATGAAATTACAGTGGAAGAATTGAAAGTCTCCATATAACGACAGAGAGAGAGAGAGAGAAAGAAAGGGACGAGTACTTCGTCAGAATTCCGTAATTTGATGCTTGAAGAAGTTTTAACTTAAACTTCGACCCCGACTTGGAAACAAAGTGTCACGAAATTAGACTATGAGAGAATGGTTAGCCTACATGCTTGTAGATTCTTATACAAAAAAGTGTTCCTGTTTAAACCTCAGTTATATAAACCTTGCTGATTTACACAACTTTGTTTTTTTGTCTTGTAACATCGTCCCGCCTGGACGACACCAATGCAGCGATCTTGTGATCAAAACAATCACAACGTGAGACAGGGATAGGCTTGGGTCAAAGTGGGCAACTTCATGATTAGCTGCAGGATTCGATCACGGACACACCGGTGAGCGAGGATGAGACGTAGGTATCATGTAGCGCAAGGGCCAGGACGACCTGCAGCGTTATATATGAAGGCGCGGTGCTTCCCCAAGAGGAACTCCATTCATCTTGATTGGTGGTAGTTCTGGGTCAGATCGGCGATGATGGAACGTAAGTATCTTGATCTTCGAGGCATTGAACGTAAATCAGCTAGTATTTGCCCCATTGGGTAATTTGTACAAGATCGGAAAAGAGATCAGTTGCCAATTTCTGGCCATCGAGAATTTTAGAGGTGCATCCGTATATAGTAGTATCGTCAGCAATATTCAAATCATGGACGAATGGTAAACTTATAAACATGTAAGATAAATCCTGGTGAGAAAAATTGTCTAGCGCAATACAGTTAGCCAATTTTCCTAGCAGCTAACCTAGCAATTGATTCAATATAATCTTTACACATTTCGTTTTGGAAGCGTTAATATTTAGAAGTTATTACTTGCCCCAGTTAACAGCAGATTGAGACCAGCTGCCAATTTAACCTTACATCGAACTGATCAGAGTTACTATTAAGACAGGAGTAAATAGTTATATCATCAGTATCAATACCAAGTTGAGAACCGATGACATTAGGAAGGTCGTTGATGAAAATAAGGTACAACTTAGGCCCAAGGATCGAGCCCTGGGGGCGCCTACATTAATGCAGACAGATCTGGAAGAATGGTCATTCGAGGCAGTTTTAATATCACGATTTGATAAGAAATATTGAATCAGTTTAAAAAGAAATTCGCCCAGAAATACTATAACCTTTCAACTTGTGAAGAAGACCGATATACGAAACCCTTTCAAACGGTTTCAAGATGTTCAAAGCAACAGCCCATGCTTCACCATTCTTATCTAAAGCTTGATGGACTTTTTCTGCAATAATCATTAATACCTCAGCAGTTGACCTAGTGAAGCGAAAGAAATATTGCTCATCTAAAGAAGACCCTGCGATGTAAGATACTTGACTATTTCAGTTCATTAGGGCCTTTAACACTTTACCAAAAAGAGGTAGAAGGCTGATAGGCGGATAGTTGGAAGGATCAAACGATTCATCGGAATTCTTAAAGACTGGAAACACAGATGATACCTTCCAACAAACCGGAAAGCAAAAAGTTGCGAAGTATTTCTTTTAAAATTTTGAGAGAACAGGAGCCAGTTCAGGTGCACATTTCTTGAGGACAGGGATGCAATCAGGTCCACATGCTTTGTGGGGATCCCGTGTAGGGGTGATTACAGAAACCGTGGAGGGAGTTATATGCATATCACTCAACAGGGTTTTAGTTTTAAGTGGAAGTTCAATCAAAGATACTCCAGATGAGTCAAGAGTAGAATTTGAAGAGAATTTACGTGTCAAACATTCTGTTTTATCAACAGAAGATGTTAACACGAAACTAAGTGAAGAGAGGGGGAGGGGTGGAGGACTTACTCTAATTTAACATACTATTAAAGGTCTGCCAGCAGTCACGGGAGTCCAAGTTGTTAGAGGCTATACGGTTTCTCTCTCTTTCAGCAAAAAAGACTTATCACCTTCAAGGACACTTTTAAAATTATTTAGCGCAGACACAAATAGGCGTCTGTTGTGAGCGGAACTGTCAGGCTTGTATAACCGATTCCTGTGAGAACAGGCCGGTGTTAAATATAATAATCACATATTATTAGTATCATAATATTGACTTGTTTTTTTACGTCTTATCAACCTTTTGCAGGTTAATTAAAGCCAGAAAATATTTTTAGACTGTAATATATGTTTTGGAGATAATAATGAAGTGCTACCAATTAACCTATAAAGAAGAGGTTGATTCAGACCTTTCTACGTAAGTAAATATAACGAACCCGACCGTAATTGGAGCTCCGATTTCCCCACCTGCAAGTTTATAGAACCTGCTATTCTCAAGCGGTCACCCATCTAGATACTAATCAGGGTCGACGTTGCTTAACTCCGATAATCGTACGCGAACCATAGTTTCAACGTTATATGGCGGTAAGTCATATTGTTAATAAAATATTACATGAATAATGATATTTTATTAGCATAATATGAGTATTTATCATTATAAAATTAATATTTAATATGCCGTATATATTCGTGTATAAACCTAAACCGACTTTATGTGAGACCCCTGAATGTTTTTTAACCTCTGTTAAAATTGCCTGTGTATAGTGCGAAAGCCTATATTTTGCGTAAGTAACTGATCATATAATGGTATGCACTATATTCAAGTACATACGGTAATAACATTGGAATAAACCACAACCGAAAAAAGCGCCAAATTTGTATTGGAAGTAACTCAATATTTTTCAATGCAGATTTAAATTTAATTGGGTCTCTGCAAAAACAATACGGTTAATTAAAAATGGGATGAAAATAATTATTCCTTGTTTTAAAAATCCGTTTAAAAAGTCTCATCAGCGTTTTTTTAAGAAAGCAAACTTTATAAGTCTTTGAAACCTAAGCGCAAAGTTTGACTGTTTCTCCCTGAAATCCAGTGTAACCCGGATATAAGAGAAACCCGGATATAAGAGAGATTCTCTATATCCCGACAACTCTCTTATATCCGGGTTACACTGTATAAATGCTTAGCAGTTTGGGCAAAAACAAAAAAAAAAACATGGCGTATTTTCTGTTAATTCACCACAAATGATGTAAAGTTACTTATCACAATGATTAATTCAGCCCAAGAAATTTTAAATTTTAAATCAAAGTTTCTTTTTTGTTTTATTAAATTTTTGGCACTTTTGAGATTCTAAATTTTAAATCGAAATTTGTTTAGCTTGCATCGTAACAACTTCAACCCTCACAAAGAAAAATTACCAAAAATGAGGAAGTTAAACACATTTCGTAAATGCGGATTTTATTCGAGGTACTTACAAGGAATTTTTTACAATTTAAAAAAAAAGAGAGAGAGAGAGAAATCTGTTTTTTGGCTTGTTTATCGGGGTGAGCGCGACTTAGACCAAACACTTAGAAATAACGCACCGGAGTGGACGACATTTGGGGGCGATCGCAAAGGTCAACCCAACCGGAGTGAAATGGAAGGGCCTCGCTCTGGGAAAATTTGATGTAAATTTTAATAACTATAAATTATTTTTATTATCGGGTGAATTAACAGAAAAGTTAAAAAATGAAACGATTTCAGATCAACAAAAACTAACTTTTTAAGCCTCATTTTTGACTCGCCAAATGGATGCTAATAGAACATGAAAGTAATTATATTCACTTTTGAGGGAAAATCATGTCCCTACCAATATTGTTGAGATTTTTTAGTATATATATATATATATATATATATATATATATATATATATAGCGAGAGAGAGAGAGAGAGAGATTTTCTAAACCACATTTTCATCAGGTACAACTTTTAAAAGAAAGTTGTTTCTTGATACAAATAAGTCAATACTTGTTATTTTTCTTTTCTTTTTAGAAACAAACTCTAAAACTGCTATGCGGACTAATCTAATTTTATTTTCACTAATCAATTTTCAGATAATTAAGGACTAATTAGCAGAATATTTGATTGAACAAAACCAATAACTGAAACAATTTCAGTTTATTTAGAGATCATGGTATGGCAGTGGCTCATAATAATAACGTTTTTTTCTTTTCTACTTCTTAGTGTTCGAACCGAAGAGACTATTAATCCTGCTAATTCTTCTCTGTCCCGGAGATTGCAACTCTGCAGCAGCACCTCCATCCTTTGGGGATTTTAGTCCTGTGGCTGTATCTCCGTCCTTGTGATTACAACATCGAGACAGTACCTTCATTCCTGTAATTTTAACCCGGCGAATTAACCACCGTCATGGAGATTACCAGCCTGCGACAACTCTGTCCGTGGAATTCCCAGCCTGCGACAGCACTTCCACTCCGAAAATCCTAACCCTACAGAAGCACCATTGTATCGGGGATTCCTATCCTGTGGTAGAAACCATGTCATTGTTTTAAAAACTGAAAGTGTTGGTAGATACCATTGCAAGCGTAACGTCGTCGGCACACTTGTATGAGAATCAGCTCCGATCACGCGTCGCACTTTGCCACTAGCCGTAGATAGCATTTATTTCTCCATAACAATTCTTAAAATAGTAACACTTGACAGGAGTTTCTGCTACTAAAAATCACCGAAGTCTTAATTACATTTTATTAGTATTATGATTTATAATATATAAATGCTATAAATTAATCACAGTGAACCTAAAAATTGTACCTTTTTTAAGTATTTGTTGTCAAGATCAAAATGGTTTACCTGTTCTTCTTCTTCTAAAAGAGAGGAGGTGCAGTGAAATTCTTCTTTTGAGGGAATCGGAGAAACGAGTTCAAATTCCAGTCGGATTTATTACATTCACTTACGTGCTAATAATCTTGGGAAAGCTATGAATCCCCGACCTCCAGTTATAGGTAAATGACAGAACAGACTGGGTTCTGTAACCTTGGTTGGTGAAGGAGAAGGAAAACTGAACTCAAACCAACTTGAAGAGGCTTGGTCTCCGTCAGGCCCAAGACACGCCACTTCTGCTGCGGATGCAGTACATGTGATGCCCTTACGACGGAACTCGTGATCGTGACGAAAAAGATGCAAGAAAAGTTGTGCGAATCTCTTTCTATTATTTTGTGACATAAGTCAATAATAAACGCTAGCCAAGTCTTACGAACATTTTTCTTAATAATAATTAAAAAAATAATTCAGCAGACGATGTCCTTTTATTTACGATAGCATGAATTTTGCTGATTGACTTACTCAGTTTTCGTCATTCGATTCTGCGCGCCTGAAAAATGACATTTTTATCACCGTCGCCATATAATCTCGGCCATTTGGCTGGGATCAAAATGTAATATCTACCCTCGGGTGGATAAACTACATTTACTTTCTCCGTCGTATTTCTGAATAATTACCTGACTGTCAGATAATATACAAAAAATCTTATTTAAGTGAATATAATTCCATTGTGAGAAAAGAGATCTAATATCACTTAGGAAACTATTATGAAAACAGACACATTTTGAGTATTTATTAGCAGAATTATATTCATAATAAAATAATTATTTTGCAACACCGGATACATCATTTCTTTACTGTGAAATTAATAACAACTTATTTACATTAATATTTAAATGAAGACTATTGTAAACGTTCACATTCAAAATGCTAGAATTCAATATTGAAAAGAGAACAAAAATTTTATAAAATATAAATTTAACTTTTAAAAATTAACAAATTCATCGCGTGTATGAGTCACTGATAAATACATTCAAAAATTGAAATTTCAGCGTTTCCAAAACAAAGTTTTCTTTTAGAATTAGACTAAATAAATTAAGTTGTAAAAAAATACTCACCAAAGAGAAATCTTTTAAATCTTTTAATTGAAATGCATGCAACAAGTTCAATTGATGAATTGATATTGTATGAAGTCAAAGAATCTTTACTTCGTTCTTCGAGTCATGTACAATGATTGTGAGTGTGTTCACTTCTCTTAGTTTTTAATTTGGTAAAATATTTATTCTTCCAACCAACATTGAACTGGTGCAGAAGTTTAATTGTAGTTGATTATTGCTTAATCACTGGCCACTTTAACATCTGAAATAGACATTCAATAACGATCTGATTTCCTTTACGTTTGCTATTATAATGTTCGTCCTCATTAAAATACAATAAATTTCCAGTTACCTTTTTTGTTGGGACATCATAAAACTGAATATACGTGTTGACTTTGCACAGACATGTATATGAATTTTAATGAGATCATTTTTTTTTAACCCAGACGAGAATAGCTGCCGATGATTAGCACGGTGATCTCGCAAGCCATTGTTTATCTTGTTATCGCCAGATAATCTTTAATTGTGGATTTCTATTGGAATCATCTAGGATTTTTAAATATTTACTTTATCTCAAATGTAAAACGCGGATTAATTTTCTTTCAGCTTGGAACTGTTAAAAATGTAGAATAAATGGGTGAATACTGTGAATTATAAAATATTTTCAATTTTAAAAACGATTTTATATTGAATTGAATTTTATCATTTCCAATTGATAAATTAGCTCAGAAACAACAAAATATATCTTTTTAGATTTATTTTCTCTTTTTAAAAATGAAAGCAAAATATATGTTCTTCTTTAAAACAGTCCAGTAAGGAAATCTCTAATAAAACCAGGACTAAATCGTTTAGATCAATTGCCGTTGGAATGCAGGGTGACAATCAGGTGGAGATGGTATTACATGATAAATTTCTGGCTCCAAGCTTTGCAGCAAGCCTTAATCTGCAAATATTTAAATGTAATGTCAATCGCTATCTACTGTCCTCCTGATTACTCTTTCCTTTTCCCGCTCATTATTAATGTTTTTGTTTCTAATTCTTCCACACCCAGTAACCCCTTGTGTCTTATTGGCCTTACTGTCTTACATGGGGGTGATACCGATTAAAAAAATATATTTGGATTTCCCCTTACCCTCGCAAAGCCTAATACGCATGTCAGAGAATATAGCCCGGGAAAATGGTCACTAAATCTAATACTGCTACACTCTGTAGGAATGGCAAATCGTAGATGAGTACTAAATCATGAAAAGACAATTTTTGACATAGCTCAACTGAATAGCAAAATAAAAAATTTCAGTTTGGTTCATCAGTCTTTGCCTTGTGGCGCCTCAGCGTTAGGTAATGGTTAACAAGGCTTGTCTGGTTAATGCGTCTCTTCCCCTTACAGCTGTGGGTTATATAGCAGGGTAAACTGGGTTCTCTAACTTTTCGTGTCAAATAGTCTAAGAATAGTAAAACTCAGAATACCAAATCGTGAGGAAGCTAACGGGAAACCACTCCGCTATATTTCCCCAAAATGCTTGTCAATTCACAGAATACGAGGATTGTAGAGAAAGGATATGATATCGAGATAAAAAAAAAAAAAAAAAAAACAACTTTGAAAGAGCATAGGAATCAGAAATACACTCTTTCTATAAAATTCTAAATGTTCTTGAAATATCCTCTATAAAAAAATCTTAGCTAAAATATCCTCAAATTCCCAATTGCTTTTCTTCATTTATTTTTTTCAGAATTTTTAAGGGTATTGTGACGGCCTGTATACCACCGTCAGGATAAATATGTGAGTACGTGAGTCAGTGTGAACAAAAAAAAAACAAAAAAAAAAACGATCAATATATTTTTCAAGAAAAAACACGTGAAAATAGTACATATAGATGCAAGCATCAATGTTGTATGCGTGCGCATGCGTGCCAGTGTTGGGTGAGGTTTCCATATAAATTTATTCAACTTCTTTGCATCGTCCTCGCAAATAACTTTTCTCCCCTCGAGGCGCTGATTTTTATTTTGCTTCATTCAATTTAGGGAAAACAGATTTTTTTGTAAATTAAAAACAATACTTTTTCAACAATAAACTAACAAATTATTACATCTTACCCCTAGCTATATATATGTGTGTGTGTGTGTGTGTGTGTGTATTTATTAGGTTCAGCCGATAAGTGTTAGTCTGTTAAATTTTTTTATTGTATTTTTCCAATTTTTGAATAAGTTGTTGCACATCTGGATAAAATTGTGGCTAAACCGACAAAAAATTGTTTATGTCTGCCACAATATTTTCCTGAATCCGCAAAAACTTACTCGAAAATTGGAAAAATGACAGCTCATTACACGTTTAAATGAACTCTTACACTCTCTCTCTATATATATATATGTGTGTGTGTGTGTGTGCACGCACGCGCCCGCGCGTATATATATATATATATATATATATATATATATATATATATATATATATACTTCGTATATATTCAAACTTTAGTATTTTTAATTATTAAATAGTTTATATTATGTATATCCACCTGCGCATTCGAGTAATCTTAGTAAAGTAAATGCGCACCTTAGCAGGCACCGAACGTACACTGCACTTGATGTGGCAAACCAACACTTTTAGTTTCATCCAATGCGCTTTACCGCTCAGCCACAGAGAACGCGACAGCAAGCAAACTTCTTGAAAATAATCTGAGTGAATGAAATGTTCTTTCCTTTAAAATGGAAAGTAAACCTTGTTCTTCCCGAGGGCAGATTTCCTTGACTAAGATTTTTCGAATTCACAGTCGATAGAGACTCTTTAATAAGGTTTGAAGTTATATATATATATATATATATATATATATATATATATATATATATATATATATATATATATATATATATATATATATACTGCACATGCAAATCACCAGGTACGTACTATGGATCGTTTGTTATAACAATCCCACATCTAAATGCCACGGGAGATAAAATGAAATAATCCATGATCATATAAAATTCAAACTCGAACATAAATATACGCCCTAGATTTTTTTCAAATATCTCGTTTCTGAAATGAAAAGTTCTTTTCTCAGGTTAACAAATATATGTAGTATCATAAAAATATTAAAAATCTAAGTAAAATAGTGAACAGAAAAAAAATCTAAATAATAACAATAACAGCAACAACATTATTCCAGTTTCGTTTGCAACGTGTTCAAATTTTATTTTATTTAGGATCCTCTATATTTTCCTTTCCTTAACTTCGAGAGAATTTCGAATATTTTAGAATGTTCTCGAATTCAAATTCAGACAAGTGAACTTATTTTTGTCGACCATGCGTGCATAAGTACATGTTTCTAAATAAAAGTTCTGCATTTACCTTAGAAAACATCGTCAAGGAACGAAACGCGTCGGCATAAAAAAAGTTTTCCTCTTAACATTTCTTTAACATTGTTTCTAAAGATACGTTTTTACACATGTATTTAATTATTAATTAATACAGTTAATTATATATATATATATATATATATATATATATGTGTGTGTGTGTGTAAGTGTTTATGTATGTATGCATTATTGCATTATCAGCAGTAATAGTGACTGTTTACATATTCATTACTCCCCAGAGTTCTCAACCGATTAAATTATTTTATCGAGAGCTAATATCGTCATCCACAGACAGACTGTTTCGCTGTATCACATCACATCAGTGTGGCTAGACATCCGATCGCTTCAGAAACACGACCGATTTGATATCAGTCGGACATTCTAACCACTAGGCCGTCGACGCCCGGCAGATTGAAAGGCGAATTTTTGCGTATATATATATATATATATATATATATATATATATATATATATATATATATATATATATATATATATATATATATATAATTGTTTTCTATTTTAAAAATATTATAAATATTTTCTATAAATAAAAATAAAAATAATTACTAAGAACACTGGATTGTAAATCTTACTGTTCTTTCTTATTATTTTAATACATATATATATATATATATATATATATATATATATATATATATATATCACATTATAAAAAGAACGTATAAACATAAAAAATGTCCTAACATATATATATATATATATATATATATATATATATATATATATATATATATATATATATATTGGAATATTCACTTGTCTTGATTCTTGCGCACACAATATAGTCCTCTTGCGTAGATAGAATTGAGACAAGTTGAGACGAGTAAGATCAGTAAAAAAAAATGTCCATTAACTACATTTTCCCACGTTTAGCTTTCCGCAGCGAATGTATGCAAATAACGCCAGTAATGCCTGCCGCCAATGACGCGAATGAATACTAACTTTTAACGTTGATAACTCCAAAACGGTAGATTTTAATAAATTTATCAAGTCATTTTCGAATGAAGCATGTACATTTACACCTAAATGTAAGTATTTGAGAAATTTTTAATACGAATGGTGCGCTGTTGCTAAACTGCAAATTAACCGTAAAATTGCGTGAAAAAACGAGAAATGTAGTTTACAAACAATAAAATAAAAGAGAAGAAACAAATTGTAAAGAAATAAACTGTACTAAACCATGAAGCTCATAGACCAAATGAAAGCGGAAAGAAAGGGAGAGGAGGACAACAAAAGGTAGCTTAGCAACGGTTAGCCGGGTCTACTATAACGAAGATTAACTTCTTATCGCTTAATTTTTAATTTTTAAAAACATATGTAATTAATTTTTTTTTTTAAGTTTTTAAATTTTATCTTTTTTATTGACCGTCGATGGACAATGTTCATACAACCTAGCTAAATTCATCAGCTATACGATTTTCTCATTATTTCTCGCTTTACCTCAAGCGAAATCACATGGTTCGGCTTTTCACCACTGCTCTTTACACTTATTTTCTTCGAACCCATGGCGTCATTAAAGGAATTTTGCAAAATAACGATAAAAAGACACAACACAACAGAGAGCCTTCCAGAGTAGAGGTGAACACGTATACTGCGAGTGGAAATACTCTCGAAGCTTGACGCTCGTATCTGAAAACTCAACTCGTATCTCAAGTCAAAAAAGTAAAGTATGGTTAGTATCTTAAAAAACTCCTACACTTGTATCTCAAATCATTACTGTATTGATTTTATCGTTCAAAAGAGGCCAACCCAGATTGCAAAACCAATGTGATTCACCTGAAAGTCGAAGTGTCTGAAACACAAACTACCAATTGACCCAAGATAGGTTAGTAGAATTGGTTAAATGGGTCAGTTCGGAAGCCGTTGTTGTCTATGCTAATACAAAGTCACAAGTTATCGTGACCGAGCATTAGAGCGCACTAACCTTCTTTAAACTGTTGATCATACAAGTTTACGGGTTCACTGCCAGAAAATGTAACTAAGTTCCGCTTAATATACTTGCAGTATAAACCACAATTGGGCTCTACGGATGTTGAACAAACACAAAATGTACCTGAGAAGTCTTCAACAATAGGGATTAACATTTTTCCTAGGAAACGATCATAGCCATATTATATATAAGTTCGCAATTTTTCTAATTTAATGGCTTCATATTTAGGATTCGAACGCCCCTTTCCATCCCAGGTTTTCTATGTGAATATCGTAGCAGACATCGAAACTCATCTGACCAAGAAATGTTTTTCCAATCTTCTTTTAACCAATTCTTTTGCAATCTTTAGCGAATTGTATGCTCCGTTTCTTGCTTTTATCTGACAAGAGTGACACCTGGTGTGGTCTTTTGCTTCAAGGCTCGACGTATTGTGCGTTCACAGATGCTCTTATGTATATCTCTTTTGTAAAAAGTGGTTATTTGAGCTACTTTTACTTTTCGATCAACTTCAACCAGTCTGGTCATTCTTTCTCATCAACAAGGTGTTTTCGTTCATACAACTACAACTCACTGTTTCTTTTTTTCTTTTTTTTTTTTTAATCATTAAATGTCAATCACAGAGACAAGCTGCACATGAAAATCCTCGTATATTACTTGATTTTGAAATGCACAGAAACATACGGTCCAGCACGGACGACCATGCCACGTATATATATATATATATAAATATGGTTTGTGGTACAAAATTTTATGACCGCCATGAAAAGAAAAAAATTTATTTTTATAGCCACTCATGATGATAAGAGATAAAAAGTAAAACTGAAAAACGGGCTAGCTAACTGGTTTCGAACCTCGCGAACAGAGCGAAATCGAGGTTAATAAATTATGATAGAATTATCACTAAAACGAAATGTGTATTAAGGGTGTGAATATTGCTTAGATAGAAATTAGTTGGAGGCCCAGTACGAAATCCTTCTGTTTGCACAGAGAAGGCTTCAAAGATAAAATATAAATGGCCTCCAACACTTTCAAGTGGTAATTCGAGTGGGACTTACTAAGAATAGTAAATGAGTCCACACTGAAACTAGTAGCACAATTATGGTTATCTATTAGGTGTTCTACGATGGAATACCTATACGTATTAGTCAGAATGTCTGAAGGATTGTACTTAAGATTGTGAATTTTCATTGGAATGTGTTGCTTTATTCTGACATCCAGCCTTTGGGTCGTTCTCACTATGTAAATTTAAAAGAATAAATCAAAGAACTATTATGATGTGGAGGGAGAACGTCCTTCCGTATGAATAGAAGGACAGGCTTGGGAGAAAAAAACTACACGAGTGTTAGCAGCAAAGTAACAATGTCGAACTGCTACAGACACCTGCTTAGCATATCTATCACTGATATTACCCAGCCAAGGAAGGAGCAGGTACACAGGACGTCTTTGTACTATAACAGGTTTAACTTTATTGAAATCAACAATTTTATTCTTAATTATTGATTGAACAATGCCCAACGGACAGGCATTGTTGCAGAGAGTAGTGGTAATAAACCTGAGTTCATCATCCAACTTAATCTTAGAAAAGATCATTAAAGCCCTATAAGTAAGGGTTTTAATTAAATTAATTTTACGTTTTACGTGACAAAAGGTGTCCCAACGAGTATATAAACCAGTAAATGTCGGTTTACGATAGAAAAGATGTAACAAAACCCGACTAAGATCTGCTAACCAAAACATCAAGAAAGGGAGAGAAGAATCAATGCCCTTTTCGTGAGTAAATTTTAAAGCTGGATGCAAAGTATATATATATATATATATATATATATATATATATATGTGTGTGTGTGTGTGTGTGTGCGTGTGTATGTGTGTGGGTGTGCGTATGTGTGAGAGAGAGAGATAATGATATACATTTTTATATATCAAGAGCAATATTGAGGAAATTATATGAATATAAATTATATTATATTATATGATTATATATAAATGGAAAAAGTTTACTTGTGAAAAAAATTCTAAAATCCCCAGCACTCCCCGTTCGTGCGAATCTGTAGTCGTACCATCATCACACATTTAGTCCGATGAACGAAACACGTCTCAAGTAAACTTTCTCCACTTTTCATACAATTGCCCTAATATACACACACACACACACACACACACACACACACACACACACACACACACACACACATATATATATATATATATATATATATATATATATATATATATATATATTTATATATAGATAGATAGAGAGAGAGAGAGAGAGGGGGGAGCTGAATTTTGATTTGAAAATATTACTCTAATGTTCGGAATGGGTGTCTAATTTTCAGCACTGAATTAAGTGCGTTGACAAACAAGAGGATTATATTGAAAATATATATTTGTTTTCTAAAATAAACATTACGAAATATTACGATCTATCTATGTATTTCCGATGGGTCTCTAAGAAGTGTTTCGCACAACTCACTTCCTAAAATCTGACTAAATGACCATGAATCAGAATTTTTGTGACTCCTATCTTAGTTGGTCCAATAAATTTTCAACATTCCGTAACACACACACACACACACACACACACATATATATACTAGCAGCATGACCCGGCATTGCCCGTGCTTGATTCAAAAATCGTACGACTCATACAGCAACCGCTATCACTTGACTTAAAATATTTTTGCCTTCCTTGCCTACAAAGGAATGCCCTTTGCCTTACTGCTGTTGCTACATGCCTTACTTCTTGCCTATCTTCCACTGCAATTTTTTTCTAAGCTCTATACTAAACATTAAATCTATTACGAAAAAAAGAACTAAACAAAATGAACACAAAATAATCAGCTTTAAAAAAGGACTCGTAACTGGAAAAACCGAATGAAAAAAGAATGTTAACAAATACTTTTTCACACACAACCCAGTTCTGCAGAATCAAAATCAACGTTGAGTTTAAGCAAGCGAATGAGCCAGTTAGAGTAAAGTGCCATGTAGATTTAAATTTTTCCGACTTGTGACAAATGCAGCTATCAATTTTTTTTTTTTTTTTTTTTTTGCATGCTAACATGCTAGTTAACATTCGTGTCAGTCAGCTGTTGGCTCTCACGCTGGCCAATAAAATTTTCCTGCCTTATTCGTGGCAGCCAGCTATAGGCTCTCATTCTGGCCAGTACAAAATGGCCGCAAACTACATGAAAACTGCCGTAAAAGCATGAAAAAATCGATTATTTCCACTATCGATGGGAGTTGAGAAATGCAAAGTCGGTCTTGGCCTTCTCGCTAACTTGGAGCATGTACATGTCAATTTTGGTGAAAATCCGTCGAAAATGGCAGCCATGCATTCCTTACACACACACACACACACACAGCCTGCCTTTTGTAGATAGAGTATATATATATATATATATATGTATATATTAGTTGAAAGAATTATGACAAAGTGGAACATGTTTTCGTGTGACGCGTTTCATCCTTCATCCGATTAACTTTTGTTGTGTTTACGTTAATGCGGCTACACATGCACACAATGGAAACGGAGGATGCTAAGAATTTAATTTTTTTTATCTAATACATTTTGGGGGATTTAATTTAGATGATTTTTCTTTTTGTTTATGCTCTCATCACTTTAGTTATTAAATATCCCAAATTGTGATAATAGAAGATCTGCCAAGAACCTGGACGCAAATATACGGTGGAGAATCTTGCAATTAAAGTACTTTCTAAATATTTTTGTCCTAGTAAATTGTTTTCTCTTTTAATTAGAAGATCAACTAATGCATTTAATCCCTTTTATATTCATATAATCGTTTATTTAAATTCTTTGAGGTTTCTCTTGTATATTCCTTGTGGCAATCATTACCGGTGATAGAGTAAATTCCTCCTTCAAGTTTTAGCATATTATTTTATTTTGTATTGTCTTTTTTATGTTGAGTTTAGATAATTTCTTTTCAATCTGTACTATGTGGGTAGAACAATATATTTTGATTCGTTGTGTTTGTTAAGAACTTCTTATCTATTTTGAAATATTTTATGAGCCTTTTGTTTCGCATTGGATATGAAATAATTCAGTGGAAAATTAACTGTATTTTTAATGTATTTTATGTAAAATATTTTGGAAACGACCAGATTCAAGAAATTCTAATACAAGCCATAACCTAACTTAGAGGCGACCCTATTAGTAATCCAATTTTTTGTTTATAAAAATTATTGTTAAATTTAAAATAACATCGATTGGTGATGAGATAGATTTTTATTGTTTTAGCCATTGGTAAGAAGGATTTATTTTTTTATTGTGTTAGTTGGTTTTTTGAAAAAAAGATTTAAACATTTATTAACCGGGCGTTGGTGTAAAGAGATTCTACATTTAAACTAGCTATAAGTTTGTCAGTCATATTTGTTTAACTTGGTTTTTCAACTAAGTTTCCTGAATTATGTGGTTGTTCCGAGGAGAGGTGTTAAAATTTGAGTAATGGCTTGTTTGTTGGGAGCGCTACCAATACTTGAAATAATGGGGTTCACTGGGATGACGTCTTTGTCGGTTTTTGGGAGGCTATAAAGTTTGAGTATCCTAGGGTGGTATTTTATTAGTCTATACCAGTGGTTTTCAAGCTTTTTGCTGGAGCGGAACCACAAGTAAACATTCCAGTGGCACGAGGAACTCCTGCAATAAATTAACTGTCTTATGCAAAAAAAAAAAAAAAAAAAGCTTTCAATTACTAAAATAAAATAACAATACTCATATTCAGATTTATTTACAAAAAATACAAAGACAAACTGTAAAAATAACAAACTGTAAAATTTTTTTAAAATAATTAAAAATTACTTTGATCTTTCCTCTTAATAAAAATATAAACATTTTTATGGAAAAAGTTTGTTTTATTAAATTTGGGACCCTTTTTTTTATTCATACTATGCTGTTTTGTTATTTATTTAGTGGAGGTACCTAAACACACATATCTGCACAGGACAATAAAAAATTACTGTCAATCATAGTACTTGTGTAACTTCTTGCAGAACCCCTGGGCTTTACTGGCGGAATGCTAGGATTCCACAGAACCCTGGTTGAAAACCACTGGTCTATACTATGATTTTTTAAAAAATATAGAATATCAACGTAGAATAATAATTCAACAGGAAATTCGTCACAACTACGTCTAAATCAATAAAAGGCTTAATTAATACAAATCAAAATAATAAGATAAAACTTGAAATTTACCCTAATACCTGTAATAATTGCCACAAGAAATAGATAGGAGAAACCCCAAGGAATTTAAATAAAATATTAATACACAAAAGGGATTTTTAATAAACAGCTTATTAAATGCTGCTCACAGTAAAGAGACTAACTACAATTTTGATTTAAAAAATGTCACTCAAATTAAAAAAGAAAACAATTTACTAAAACGAAAATGTTTAGAAAGTGCTTTAATTGCTAGATCATCCACAATAAATTTGCGTCCAGGTTCTTATAAAATTTCACCATTCTTGGCTTTTCTTTTATTGTCACAATGTGGGATATTTAATAAAAAAAAGTGATAGGAACATAATCAAAGGAAAAAGAATCTGAATGAAATCGGTGAAGTTATATACACAAAATGTATATTAAATTTAAAAAGATTCATTCAAATTTCTCAGTGCCTCCATTTATTTCGTGCGCATGTGTAGTCGCATCAATGTCGACATCAATTTAGCTGAATGAAATGAAGTCCAAAAAGAAACAAAAGCATCACACGAAAACTTTTCTCACTTTGCCATACTTCTTTCCCCTAAAGTTGTTCTTGATGCACGAAAAGAAATTATATATCGTTTTCCCATACATTCACATGCGCGTGCGCGTGCGCGCGCATACACACACACACACACACACACAAACATATATATATATATATATATATATAATGAATACGCTTTCTATTTCACTCGAAATTTTTTCAACATGGTGTTTATTCATATTTATATTGAAATAAATTGATACTCTCTATATGCCAATCATTTAGTAAATTAAATGGCTATAAAAATGAATGCTCGATATATACAAACATATTGAGGCATCGTTACATTTCAGCATTTTATAGACTTCTTAAAACCCATTTTGAATATATGCGTTCATGGTACTCCACTGCATCCTTTTCTTTTATTATCTGTAAAGGGTTATGATTTCTTGGGAGAGATAGTGGAGCGGGTTTTTGGTTGCCTTCTGCACGTTTTAGCATTCAGAATTGTTTTCCGCTTGGACTGGTTGCCATCAAAGGCTAGAAAGATCTGTCTACCCTGCTACATAAGGATTATCTTGTAGGAGAAGAGATGCATTCAGGCTTTTTTCTAAGGGCGTCAGTGCGAAAGTGAAAGCAACAGATTGGAGCGGAATTTGAACCCAACTTGTCAATAACAACTGCGCAACCCAAACATCCTCGACGGAATATATTTGTTTTTGACTTGTATTTTATTGTCTTTTGTTTTATAGAATTGTAATCAATAACTCAATAATCCGAATCTTGATGTGAATTTTTTAATAGAACGAATGACATCATTCTGAAAAGCGATCAAATACTAAAATAATGACTAAATTCTAGTCATTAGTTAACTTGAAACAGCGATCAGGTCTTTTTTTTTTTTGTATCATTTTTTGATGTTAGAAACCTGATAATTTTGGTTAAGGAATCCTGAAAAAAAATTGGTATTAAAAATGTACGCGAGCTCATTAGATTCTTAAATGTATTGCAGTAAATAACGTGTAGAAATTCAAACGCTTCTGCTTTATGCTTTTCTTTTATGTCTGTTTTCTTTTTTTCGTTTAGATGTTTATTGAAATGAAGATCGTAGAAAATTCTCATTGTACACTCAATGAGAAAGTGGATTACTGTTAACTACTAGCAAGAGTGGAACGCCGGTTAGTGTAATAGGCGAGATGTGGCGAATCACTCACTACTCTATCGCTACTATCATGGAAAGTGCTTGTACGAACTACACTTCTGGTTCCGCAACGGTCTGACTTTCACGGCTAGGACCCGCCATGACACTTAGATTGTAGTAAACCACCCAGATCCCCTTCGTGAAAGACGAAGGAGATGTGGGGGGGGGTAACGGTGAGAATTCCACTGGAACAGCTTCTTTCCGCGAACCACTTCTCTATGGAACTGACTTCCAAGAGGATATTTCCCCGATCACTATAATCTTAACCCGTTCAATTCTACCGTTATCTCTCCCCCCCCTATCCATATAAACTACCCCAACCCTCTACTTCGAGTGGCCGCTGAGCTTTGCACAGAGTGAGCCTTACTGTAAAAATACATCAGTTTTCATTTTCTCTGGAGTTAATTTTCTATTTCAAGAATAAATATCGTTATAAAGCGGACAAAAGAAAATCAGAAATATAGGCAAACACGAGATGAATTACGAATTCAAATTTTCAGTATATTTGTCCTTTTGAAGTTTTTCTCTTTCATACACGTTCCAAAATACAACAAATTAAAAAAAAAAACTTATCAAAAGTTTCCAAAGATTACAAAAACAAAAATGAAGGTGGATTAAGAAGGACAAGATTCCTTTAATTAAAAACCGTATTTCTCTAAATAACAGGTTTGCTGGAAAATCTTCGAATATCCACTTTGAGATGGTTGTTTTCAAACTGAAACAGTCATCAACGGCAGCTGCTATGATACGATCCATCAGGGGCACTGCACCAGCATCCTTAATCTTGTTTGCTAATAGAGATTATCCTAATCCGATTTGGAAATGAAGCAATTAGTAATGCCAATCAGGGAGATTAGAAAATCGAGGCAAAATCCTTATATACGTGGATATAGGCATTTATATCTTGCCACATTTTCGCTCTCTATCTTGCCACATTTTTGCTCTCTATCTGTCTCACAGAGAGATATGCGTGTATATATATATATATATATATATATATATATATATATATATATATATATATAACAGCCATCGATATTGTACATAGAGAACAGAATACACCCTAAATATTAATATATTAAAATCTGAACATACAAAGCTTTATATATGTGTGTGTGTGTGTGCGCGCGCGCGTGCGCATGTATTTGTATATATAATGGCCGGATGCTAATCAATCCCTGTTAGGCACATGTATTTTTATTCAATACCCAGAGAGCCCACCTGTGATTTATACTTCAAATATGCCGAGCAGACCTTAGTTACAGTTTCTGGCAAACAGCGCATAATGAACAACTGTCATGTTTGAAAAACTCCTGTAGGCGCAAACCCTCGGTCACGATGTCTTGTGACGTCGTGCTAAGCTGAATCATCAACGGGTTCCGAAGAGATCTCTCTACCCAATTTCACTCACAAAACAGGGCGTAGGTTTTTCAGGTGCTGCACGCTGTGCTCGTCTCCCCAGGCCAATAACATAGACAGGTGACAAATTTACTATGTTGAGATTCAAACGTTGCTAAGGACCAGAAGAGATAGAAAATTGTGGGGAGCCATGATCACCCACATCTGCCTATTCCTTGATAGTCAGGAATGTCAAATTGTCGAATATGGTCCACGAAGATATCAGATAGAGAAAAGTTCAATAATAGCCAAGAGAATAGTATGATCTGGATAAAGCGCTTGCTAAACAAATTAAAGCACTTTTACGACCAAGTTACCCTAAATATCTAGCCTCCTAGCTAATCCTGGGCTGTATTTGAGAAACCAACAAGCATTCACACAATATCAAGGACTCGCTGAAGACAATTACCGGGCACGTCATGGTCAACATGAATAAAGAACACCTGGTCAAAGCATGTAAATCTGTTCTCAAATACTTGACGCACGCTAACTCTCTCTCCCGCTCTCTCTCTCTCTCTCTCTTTCTCTCAGTGTCCACTTTTACGTTTCCATACGCTCTATCTCCGATATTGAGCCCTTTTACCCATAAGTATAATATACTTTAAAACTCTGTTTTTATCATATATATATATATATATATATATATATATATATATATATATATATAGAGAGAGAGAGAGAGAGAGAGAGAGAATCAGAGTTTGCCTGAAGATCACATAAGCGTGAAGCCGACGGTCACAAACTAATATCCATTCAACTAAATATGTTAGCTCTATCACTGATATTGAGCACTTTACAATAAGCAACGCACATTTATAAAATATATATAGAAATTATATATATAATATATATATATATATATATATATATATATATTATAATATTTTTTGTTTAAAAATATGATTCCTTCGCTACATAAGAGTTCTCATGTTTCAAAAACGAGTGCCGAAAGCATCCAAATAATTATTAAAATTAAGTTGAATTAATTTTAGGAATTTAGGTTATTCCTAAATTTTCGCATGAAGATTAAACGGGACTAAACACCTTAATTCAACTTAATTTTAATAATTATTTGGATGCTTTCGACACTCGTTTTTGAAACAGGAGAACTCTTATGTAGCGAAGGAATCATATTTTTAAACAAAAAATATTATAATTTAAGCTCTACTTCTGTATGGAGCACTGTCTTCTTAAAAATAAAAACAAAAATACTAAAGAACTCCGCATTACGCATCCAACGTGTTCTTTTCTATTTTCTGCATAACTGCGGACTTTATATATATATATATATATATATATATATATATATATATATATATATATATATATATATATATATATATATTTGTAAATTAATTACTGATACTGTTCGGACTGCAAACCGCCTGCTTTAATGCTTTGCTTTTTTTTATTATAAGTAACTGTTTAGTGACTTTATTGCCACCTTATATATATATATATATATATATATATATATATATATATATATATATATATATATATGTATGTATGTGTGTGTGTGTGTGTGTACAAAGATTCGCTAAAAAATAGAATGATGAAAATATGCACCCAAAATGAATAAAAACAATGTTTTTTCGTCAAAATCTTTATTACTAAAAGGAAAAGCCAATTCTCATTAAATTATATTTCTAATCGTTTTTAGAAGCTTCAAAGTTTTAGTTATTTTTTTTATTTTTGCGTCATTAGTATAAAAAATGTCAACGTCTTTTTGTGTTGAAAAACACATTGATTTGGAAATTCTTACAAAAAATAAAATAATGTTTGATTTTAATGAAACTTACAGAACTTATTCACAAATGAATGAAATCTTGGTAACAATATTTTTTTTTACATTTGTTACACCCCATGTCTTTAACTTTTTAAAATTTCGAGAAATTCATTTTTCTAGGGGTAATGTTTATATTAGTTATAAGCACAAGTCCCGAAGAGACATGGCACATAGAAGAATTAAGAAAAAGAAGAACAAAAAGAAATAACTTGTGTAAATATTTAGCAGAATAGGGTTTATGAGCGATAACAAAAAGACAGCATTTATTTAAAGCTATAACGAACAGGAAAATGTAGAGAACAATGATCGCCAACGTCTCGGAGGAGCATGGCGCATAGAAGAAGAAGAAGAAGAAGAAGAAGAAGAAGAAGAAGAAGAAGAAGAAGAAGAAGAAGAATAGACAATAGAATGCTGACATTATCTATGGGGATGAATTTCTGTATGAAATAACATGATCTTGCCTATATTTTTATGCTGTGTACAAGTGTGTTCGTTGATATGCGAGCTCCCGTGTCTTTGCGTAAAAGCGCGCTTATCTTTGACCGTGTGCGCATGTGTGTAACTATTTGCCGAAAGATAACATCAGTTTTGAGACTCTCAATAAATCTTATTAGAAAAGATAAGAGATTTTACCTCTCCGATTTCGTTTGATAAAACTCAACTAAGGGGCATGCATTTTAGAACAAGTAAGAAACACGAACTAAATCGCTGAATAAGAAAAAACACTTCATTTTTTTTTCTTTAAAAGATTGAGTGACGAAAATCTTCACAAAATTTAAATAAGTGTAATAATTTTGTTTCTTTTCAGTTATTGGATAATGAAACACTCAGAAATATATGTACGCTATTTTACGATATAGGCGGTTCAAAAGTCCGGTAAAAATATGAACAAATAAAATCTAATATGCCAGTTGCATGGCTATCTTTTAAAATGAATTTCGTGTTTAATATTCGATAGTATTTATTAAAACTATGCTAAGATAATGACAATTCAGTTACCTTTTCTTTCTCTTGCCTTCTTTCCAAATTTCTACTTTCACATTTTCTTTCTCTACCTCTTCCCAAATTTTGTATCTGTTTACCCATTTCTATTGCGATGCCAATTGATCAATTTATTCAAACCACTCCCTTATCCGTGAGATCCACACATTTCAACTAATCACGTCTGTCCACGATTACTTTATCTGATTGTCTTGAAGTAAATTGGTCATGTTCACGCAAAACGGAGAAATAAGGGACGGAAAGAAAAAAATAATATAGAATAGTAAAGAAAAAAGCAACAATTTACAGCAAGGTTTCTACGTGTTTACATAACAGGGCCGATGGCGCCTCCGAGTAGAATTAGGTTTAGCAAGGAAATCTCATAGAACATGCCTACTGTAGTTAGTTTGATCCTTGTTGGATATCGTAAACTTGCGACCGTTTGCTAGATTGATCCGAGTTTAGAAAATGCTTTCATAGCGATTAACCGAAACGTCTTCAAAGGAAATAAAATAAAATTAAATATTAATTTTAAAAACGCAAAAAAAAGTTGAAACACCGGTTCCCATACAATTCAGCTAAGTTAAGCAACGTCGTGCCTTGAGGGGTGATCGCATTGGAATACCAGGTGTTATAACTTCGGATGAGAAATTGATGTCATAGCTGGGAAATGTCAATTTCAATTTTCATTCTGTTCGATGTATTCGCGTTGTATTAATGCACAAACACCCTTGGAAACTGTATGAATCCATCTCTTCTTCGCCAGCCATAGGTTAACTGTCTCAAAAAAACAAAACTGTATGAATCCATCTCTTCTTCGCCAGCCATAGGTTAACTGTCTCAAAAAAACAAAAAACAAAACATTATCTTAAAAAAACATTATCTCCAAAAAATATACTTACAATCTAAATATATTTTCTGGTTTTAAATTAGCTGCAATGGGTTGATAATCCGTAGAAAATAAACCAATCAATCAATAAAAAAGCATCGCACAGCAAGCATAGCATTGGTTAATTTTGAATTCCGTAACAACATATTAAGTTTTCTAAGCGTAGCTAAGATGTAGCACAATCCCAAAGTGTGGAGCCCCCAATGAGGTTTGAACTGACTACTCGATGATAATTGATCTACCTAGACAGGCTTGATAACTATTACAACACGTCGAAGTGCCCCAAAAGAACTTACTACTCAGTCGTAACTGATCTAGTACGACTATTTTGCGTCATCATTATCCCACGTCGATGTACCCCAAAAAGGATTTTACAAGCGTAGTTTAGAGTTGGCCCATGACCAAAAATGTGGAACACCCAGTGAGGATCTTACCCACCACTATGTGACAAGCTTATTAACTATTAAACCACGTCAAAGTGCTAATGATTTTCTTAGGCTAGGTTAGATGTGGCACAAGGCCGATAAAATGAAGCACCCAGTGACGCTCGGACTAACTACTCATTCGTAACTGATCTAGCACGACTGGTTTGCTAACCATTACCCTACGACATTGTGCCCAAAAATGATTTTACAAGTTTAGAGATAGCACAAGACCACTTATCTGATGGTCTGCTTGTGTTACAGTGCCTAGGAAAGAGAAATAGGCGAACCGATTTCGATTTCCAGTCGCGTTCTCTGCGTTCACTTTCGCACAATTATCCTTAGAAATGTATGCATCCGTCTTTTCTTCCCCCACCTATAGATTAAATAGCAAAGCAGCCTGTATTCTGTAGCAGTGATTAGCAATCAGACTAAGAGAATGACAATTCTGAATTCATGACCGTTTATGCAACCCTGGTGAGACGTATACTATACAGCTAGTAAAAAGTTTATAGGTTTCACAAAACTTCAACGCCGAATTATAAGCTCGGCTGAGGTAAAACGGGGTACTGTCTGTTAATACGCCAAGAATTTTGGAATCGTGAGGACAATATTTCATATCCTATCAGGAGTAGGTTATTTCGGCCAGAATATATATATATATATATATATATATATATATATATATATATATAATTTTACATGTTGGTCGATGGTTTTGTTTTTGTCCTATTATATTTAATTATACATTGGTGCATGTGAATTTCTGCATTTATATTTACTACCTTGGTAGACACAATGCTAAGATAGAGAAAGAAGACATAGGAAGATTATGTTGCGTTATTCTTTCAAGTAGAAAATGCTTTTCTACCTTGAAAATCAGCTTTCAGTATACTGGATTCGTTTGTCTCCAATATCAGAACTCGTGTCCCGGTAGATATCTTCCAGATTTTTTCACCAAAATGGAAGTTATCAGATCATAGTCTTTCTTCGAAATCCTGGTCCAGTGTTTTTTTTTACAACAATGAAATACTTTTCCAGGGTATTGTCTAAAACACAGCAATTTGTGTACCCATGACTCGCTTCTAAAATTCGGGCAAAGCCTTTGCCTCCAAGACTGGAATTCATAAAACAGATTCTAGCTTACAAAATTAAATTTCTAAAGTTGGTGAAACCTGTCTGAAGACATTTGTGCTAATTCTACGAATCTCTTTGATAGACAAACCTATTCAAAACCGAAGTTTTTAAAAATATAAAATATTACAAAATTATTGAAAAACATCCTTTATTTAAAAAATCATCATTTATTAAGAAATTATTAAAAATTATTTAAAAAAATCATTTAAAAAAATCATTAAAAAACATTAAAAATTATCCTTTATTGAAAAGTCATCGTTTATTTTAAAATTTCTAAAACTTATCTCTCTCTCTATATATAGCTTACACTATCAAATTTCTGTCACAAACCTATTCAACACGAAAATTCTAAAAATATAAAATATTAAAAAAATCATTATAAAACAATCTAAAAAAGTTTATTAAAAATAATCATTTGTATAAATATCAAAAGATTTTTAAGTTTTTGATTCAGCTATTAATAGTAAGTTATTTACATTTGAATGGCTATGATCACATTGCCTTTTCAATATTTCCTATTTTAACAGTGATGCAAAAATCTCTAATAGCATCGTTTGTACAACATTAGGGAAATGTTAGAAGTGTGTTTGAAGTGTATTTTGTAAAATATAGTATATATTTTAAGTTTTAAGAAAAAATATGACGCTTAGAAAATGATTTCCACATGAATGAAGGGAAAGCAACATTGTTCACATCGTTCATTTCTTGTTTGACACAAAAACAAAAAGCCATTTTCGGACTTTATAATCACTTGCCATAAGAAGTGGATAACTTACAAAAATTCCAAAAACAAAGAAAATCTTCTATATATTCTGAACAAATTGCAATCGAAAGTGAATTTAATTGGGAAGTTCTTTCTCTGTTTTTGGTTGTATTCAAATGGAATTATTTATGCATTTCTAGCATCCGATATGCGCGTAGTGTAGTGGCTATCAGAACAAAAAGTGAAAACGAGTAAAAATTCAAAGTGAGTTAGTTGTGTTCACTTTCGTTCAAGTGCCCTTATGAAAAAAAAAAAAATGAATCCATGTCTTCTCCTTCCAGCTATGACACAAATAGCACCACCGAGAGGATCTCTAGCCTTGGTTGGCAACCAGATTAATAGAGAAAAACATGGAAATCAAAACTCTTTGGGCGTGTGGCTGGCAACTCCACTCCGTCAAAATCTACTTGTTAGAAAAACCACTACCCAACGTGTTAAGGCTGTCCCTAAGCTCCACATAGTGTGTCTAATGAGATTAAGAAGCCTAGGAAGTGAGCAAACAGATAGTACGAAATGCTGCCTTGAGGAATTATCTCGTTTGAAGGATATCCAAGATCTGATTTTTCTAAGTAAAAAAATATGATTTAGTGATTTTGCTGCATTTTGAAAATCCTCACGCTACAAATGCGACGCAGTAAATGATCATAGAGCAGTGATAGAAAAGATTTCACACCCGGCATGATCTCAATACCTTCACCTTCAAACTATCAAACCGGAACTATAGGAGCAGAATCTAGTTGAAAAGGGGCAGATGAAAAATACTTTGATGAATAATGATGCTATGAATACGTACAAATAGAAGTTTTGCATCAAAAGAATTAATTTTTTCTTTACAATAGTGTAAATAATAATATTTTCAGAAATATAGACAGATAATTTTTTATTGTTTAACTGATAGAAAGGTTTTTTTTTATTCCTGTTTAATCTTTTTTATAACATACCTATCATTTGTCTGTTACATCCGTTCAATATATGTTTTTTCCTTTCAGGAATTCATTTCAGGAATCCATTTTGGGAATTCATTTTGGGAGTTCATTTCAAGAATTCATTTCAGGAATTCTTTTCAGGAATTCATTTTGGGAGTTCATTTCAGGAATTCATTTTGGAAGTTCATTTCAGGAATTCATTTCGGGATTTCATTTTGGGAATTCATTTTGGGAATTCATTTTGGGAATTTATTTCAGGTATTCATTTCAGGAATTCATTTTGGGAATTCATTTCAAGAAATTCATTTTGGGAATCCATTTCAGGAATTCATTTTGGGAATTTATTTCAGGTATTTATTTCAGGAATTCATTTTGGGAATTCATTTCAGGAATTAATTTTGGGAGTTCATTTCAATAAATTCATTTTTGATATTCATTTTAGGAATTCATTTTAGGAATTAATTTCAGGAATTCATTTTGGGAATTCATTTCGGGAATTCATTTCGGGAATTCATTTCGGGAATTCATTTTGGGAATTCATTTTGGCAGTTCATTTTGGGAATTCATTTCAGGAATTAATTTCAGGAATTCATTTTTGGAGTTCATTTCATGAAATTCATTTTGGGAATTCATTTCAGGAATTCATTTTGGGAATTCATTTTGGGAATTCATTTTGGGAATACATTTCAGGAATTCATTTCAGGAATTAATTTTGGGAAGTCCCAGTTTCGTATCTTCCAAAATAACTTTGAGTTTATTTTCATAACTTTTCTTATTGTGACGAATAAAAAAAATCTTGGGAATAATTCTCTTGAAATTTATACAAGGAAATGTTTCGGTAAAGTCTGCAAAGTGTTGGGTCGGAACAAAAGACTTTAGAGTTTATAAGTCAATTTCTTAGACAATATTTAGATAATTTCTACATAGATCTCTATTCAACCAGATATATACACTTTCGTTCCACCATATTTCGCCATTTTGAGGGCAGCTTTTTCTGATTCAGTCATCCTAGAACTTGGCGTATTTCCACCGATGAAATGATCCAAGTGATTTATAAAGACTTCCATAGAAGTGAAGTTTTTCCCTTAAGAGAATTTTGTAAGGGTCGAAATAAATGTTAACCAATGAGGCAACGTCAGGCGAGTACGACGGGTATAGTAGAATATCCCAGACAACCTGTACCAATGTTTGTCGAGTCTGCAAATAGACATAGCGCTCTCCTGATGGAAGGCGACGCCCTCTCGATTGACTATTTCGCAGCGTTTTTCATCGATTGCTGCCCAGTCCAGTTGGGAACAGTACTTGTCTGATTTCAATGTAACACACTTCCAACCCCACAAGATATATAGCATCACCTTCTTCAGCTGTTGACTGGCTTCTCGTTTTCTTCAGAATCTTTTTCACTTCGCATTGTTGTAAACAATCCATTTTTCATCGCTTATGAGTGTTCTTTTCCAAAATGGGTTGTGTTTGTTTTGTTTGATCAAATAATCACATATTGAATCGTGTGGCACACAAACATCATAGCGATTATTGTTTCCAAGTCTTGGAATAAACAGTACCTATGTTTTTTTGCTTTTTGTAGAGTTTTTTTTTCTTCTACGGAAAAGTCAAATGTCGAAAATATATCTTTCTTTGATTTTTACTTTTAATGTGAAAATATTTAAAATTGTCAATCCACGCGTGAATTGTACAGAAAGAGATGTTGAAATGTCACTTTTCAGAATATGTATATATGTAATATATTTCAATCATGTATGAAGCGAAATCACATGATCAAATGCCACAGGCTTTACTTCCGACCCAATAAAAAATAGAAAAAAGGACAGTCTTGTTTGTTACAAAATATAAAGATTATGTACTTCATGTATACCTCACTGCTCATATGACACAAGGGGAGAATCTCTTTGATATCCTGTATCATGTGATTTTAGTTATTTTTAATCAGCATTTCGATTTGGCCATTATCAAGAATTGCAGTTTTGCTGGAACATTCCCAGTCTTTGTAATTATTTTTATTTTTATTTCTGAACCCAGCCAACCATTAGTAACTTATTACTTTCAACCATGGTACAATCTCCATAAATGACAGAAACAAAATTGATTTTTTGCCTTTTCTGCAGCATTTTTCCCAGGAAATAAAAAAGCATCAAATGATGAAAAGGCATCTCATTTTCTTCTATTTTCACTTAAAATGTAGAAACATTTAAAATCCATGCATGAATCGTATAGAAAGATGTGTTGAAGAGTCACCTTTCAAAATATGTTATAAATTTCAGTCACGTGTGAAAGGAAATCACATGTTCAAACGCCACTGATTTGAAAACGCTCCGAACTTTGGTTCCAACTAAATAGGTTTATGCAATTAAATATTTTCTCTGTTTTAATTATTTTTTATTATTTTTTTGCATTTATAAAATGTCAAAATAAATATAAATAAGGGCAAGTTTCGTGTCATTATGAATTTACACAACTACCGTAGCCACTTACAAGTAAAAAATTACTTTTGGGTTTGAATCTGATTATCTTTTCTGTTGTGTGGATCTTGAAGACGAGCCTGATCGTGATTGCAAGTCGTCAGTGAATAACTGAAGTCGGATTTTTTTTCTGTTAATTCACCCCAAAATATTAATTCACCCTAAAATAATAAGTATTTATATTTGCTAAGATTCACATTATATTTTCCCAGAGGGTTGGATTGATCTTTCCGATCGCCCCAAATGTGGGCGATTTGAGGGCGCTATTTCTAAGTAACAACTGACTTCAGGGATTTTTTCTCTTAATTCACCCCAAATAATGTAAAGTTACTTATCGCAAATATTAATTCACGCAAAATAAATATACATTTTAAATTAAAGTTTTTTGTTTCATATTAAATTTTTGACGCTTTTTTGAAATTATAAATTTTAAATAAAAATTTGTTTACCTTGCCTCGCAACAACTCCAATCCACTGAATGAAAAATTATCAAAAATCAGGGAGAATCACGTTTCGTAAGTACGGGTGATATTTAAGGTGCTTACAAGGGTATTTTTACAATTTAAAAAATCTGTTCTTGGCTTGTTTATCGGAGTGATCGCGAACGTTGAACCCTCAGAAATAGTAGGCGGACACTCCTGGAATCATTACGTCCACTCGTCAGGAGGTATAAGCAATTGACAGTTTATACTTCTCGATTTTTCTTTTTTATATACACTTTTCATTGATGCAAGTTTATTCTTTCATATTATATGTGTGCGTCCACCATGCGCCCGTCTGTGCGGACGTGTAGAATCGTCATAGTTATTTCTTTTTTTTTCTCTTTACACCTAGACCTTATTTTTTTACCTTTTTTTCTATCTTATTTATATATATATATATATATATATATATATATATATATATATATATATATATATATATATATATAACAGTTGTGTGGTTTTCACTTCAGAATAGTCCTCCTCCTATATTGGCTGCCACACAAGGCTTGGGGAGCTTAGTCTGTTCTGCTACTTACCCTATAGCAGGCATCCACGTCTTTCGAGAGGACATTAAAGACAAAGTGAACGCTACAGACTAGAGACCGAAATTTGAACTCGGCTCGTCCGTTCCACTTCCCTTTAGGCTTTATCTCTGCCAAAACAACTGAACGAATACATATATTCTATTATTATCTCTATCGCCAGGTTAATCCCACTTTTTGAAAATTGCCAGCATTAAAGATGCTCGAATGCAAGCAATTTAAACATTTAAAATAAAATAAAACTTACAAAAAAAAGTATTAACAAAATCAGAATGTGGGATGATTTAATAATAGTTGTGAAAGAAAAAGAAAAACACAAAAAGCCGTTTAAGGACAATGAAAATATTTTCATTTGACGACGAAAAAATTATTTAAAAAGGTGTGATCGTAAAGAAAGCCGTATGATTGGTAAATTTAATTATTAATTGTCAACTCGGGAAGGCTTATATCCACAACACTTTACGGGCCTAAAAAGGGTGGGAAGCACAATTCTACACGGAACGCTAACACTGCTGCTATGAGGGAAAGCGAGCCTGAATATAAGGGAGATAACTCTGTCTTTACTAACGTACACTTGCTGACAAATGTAAGATGATTACTCTACACAAATACATGGCCTTCATAATAAACTGACAGGGTACGGAATTTTAGCAGGGTACATTTTATTTTAGAGAATTCTACAATAATCACTCATTTGACCAAACGAAATTATATGTAGCTTGTATTAATAGTTGGGGTCACCATAGCATTTTTACTAATGTAAAAATTGATAATTGCTATATATATATATATATATATATATATATATATATATTATTTAAACATGTATATTCAGGTTTAAATTAACATTTTTTTAATTTTATTTCACATTAATAAAGGTTGCGGCAGAAATACCTCCCACAAGATAGTAAGACACTAGTGGCAATGGTGTCTACATCTAACTAATGTCTTGGTATTATGTAGATGGTATTTCTGAGAGGCATATGTGGGGGAGTATTTCTGCCGCACCCTGTATCTCTCTCTCTCTCTCTCTCTCTCTCTCACTATATATATATATGTCATACACTAAGAAATGGACAAAGTCCGACAATTTTATTTATTAAAGACATTTTTTATGTTTAACGTTCTTTTTATAGATACTTGTATCTATAAAAAGAACGTTAAACATAAAAAATGTCTTTAATAAATAAAATATATATATATATATATATATATATATATATATATAGAGAGAGAGAGAGAGAGAGAGAGGGAGGGAGAGAGAGATATAATGAGAGCGGTGTATGTGTGTGTGTGTCAGTGCGCGTGTGTGTATGTGTGCATCATCTCGATTTTATGTATGTAAGCAGAGTCCCCAGTCCTCTTTATCATTTTTGGTCCAATCCGGGCTCCCGAAACTGCTTGATTAAATTCAGCAAAATGGACAAGGAATTAAAGAAAATAATTAAAGATTAAAGACTGCTTTAATTAAAGATTAAAGACTGTTTTAATAAAAGATTAAAGACTGATTTAATTGTCCAGCCTCTCCATCCCCCAAAAAACATTTAGGCTTCTTAAGTGTTTATTATCATTATTAAAAATTATTATTAAAACATTTAAGATTCTCTCCGACTTTCAGATGATTCGACTGGATATAATTTAAATATAACACATTTCCTCTGTACATCTGTTCTTAGCAGTGATGTCATCTGCGCACTGCCAATGATGCCAGGTTTCCTAAGAGGGCTGCTTTTGCAACCTTGTTATGCTGGATGCGATTCCAATGTTATCAAGGTGTATTTTTGTTTTTTGTTTTTTTATCTTTATCATCTGAAGCAAGGCGATAATGCCAATAAGACGCAAGAGGTTAGTAGGAGTGAAAAAGAATGAGATTTTAATGAGGAGAAAGGACAATAAAAGAACAGATTTCAAGAAGACATAAGATGGTGATTGGCGTTGCATTTAAAGTTTTGAAGCTTGTAAGTGGCAGAGAAACAAGAACCTGAATGGAATTCCACAGGGAGTTCCAAAAAAGGGAACTATTAGAACAGGATTTACGGTTCCATCTAGTTAGACGGTGTCAGTCTAGTAGTACACTTAAATTTATGCAGTCAAGGAACTAAGGAGAAAAGCTCATCAGAATAATTGCCATGAAAATATTTATAGAAAAGGCAAAGGGAAGCCATGTCACAGTGTTGGGAAATGACAGAAGTTGAGGTGCCAGATCAGGATTGATTACATTTCAGACCCCTTTTTGAATATTGTCAAGTATCTCGAGATTTATAGTAGGAAAAGCAGACCTTATATGGCAGCAATATTCAATGCACGGGCGAACGGTAGTTTTATAAATATGCGAGATGAATTCTGACGAGAAAAAATTGTCTGATACGACACACTGATTGAACTTTCCTAGCACTAGATCTAGCAATTGATTCAATATAATCACTCCACTTCATGTCAGTGGAAAACGTGGATCCAAGAAGGCCCAAATAAATTTTCTCCTAGAGTCTACCAGCAGACAGGAAAGGTTCTCCCTGGTGACAATGAAAGCTGTTTTGTTTTGGAGGTGTTAAAATTTGCAAGCCATTCCTTGCCACATTTAGCAACTGATTGGAGGTGATTTTTAAGAGCAGCTGCCAGTTTTATTTTTTGAGGACTTGCTACTAAGGCAGAAATGAACAATTGTGTCATCGCATAAATACTGTGTTGGGAACTGATGACATCGAAAAGATCTTTGATGAATATAAGAAACAATTTAGGTTCAAGGATAAAGGCCTTGGAGACTCGTTTATTAATCTAGAAGTCTATCCGTTCAACACAACTCAGAGGCTCCAATTTTGATAGGTACATTTCACACTGTCTCAATATATACCCTAAACTCTAGTTGGATGTAGCTCTGACTTGTATTTTATCCTTAACCAGTCATTAGCTATTAGGATAGTTATCCACCAAAATTTAAGAGTTCACCCTGCCCATAACATATTGTCTATACGACGCCAGATGTCAGCCTGATACTTCTAAACCACTAGGTTTTATTATGTTGGTGTCGCTCATTGATGTAGTCAGTGAAAATTTTGTTCTTTAGAAATAGTGTCAAGAAGATTCCTCAAGAGAATCCGTCCAGTGTAAATGAGAGCAGTTTTCTGTAGGTATTCAATTTTAGTCTTAATCTGAATTTTCTTTAACCTCTTTCTCAAGCCGCCAGGTAGTTTTCAAACCGCAGGAAATTACTTCAAGATTTCCATAGCTTTTTCAACTCCCTAGCCAGATTCTGGTAGTGTTCAATCTTTTCTGTTTCTTTGGAGTTTACTCTTGTATCGTATGGAACAGCAAAATCAATTTCTTGTTACCTTTCTTATCTATAACATTTAGGTAAGTTTTTAGTGTTTCAATAACATGATCTGTCTGACCTGAGGAATCTAAAATATTGGGACTATCAGTTTTTATAGCATTGCCTCTTGTGCATTTAACGCGAATTTACGGCATACTTCCCAATGGATAAATTATTCTGTAATCCCTCATGATTCGCGCGCCTAAATCCCGAGTCTTCATCGTATTTGATCTTCAGTATAGAATATCGAATATGTGACATCAGTTATAACACAATGGTGCTGTTTCATAATCACATCTCTCACCCACTTACCATTGGGAAATGGGTTCTTCAGAAATGTGGATGATCAAAATCAAATATCGTGCAAGACTGTCAATTAAAAATTATATACATGTATGTCTGTCGGAAAGGATTCCCAGAATTGATTTACTTATTGAAAAGAACCAATCCCATTCATCTCATTAAATGTGTAACAATCTATTGAATAAATTGATAAACAATAAACTGTTTTGTTATCTATCCTATGATATCCATACATTTTGTATTATATTTTTCTGAGAAGCTATGTGAAAATATTCAGGCAAAATGAAAAGATATGCAGAAATAAAAAGTTTGAGAACCCATGCCATATAATTCTTATATGAGAGAACGTACTGATCTATTTAATTTTAATATATTTGCCGCCATATTAGACACACGTATGATTAGAAAAAACCGAACAGGTGATTCATATTTATTTATTAGGTTGGTGCAAAAATAATGACGTAATAATGTCGTTTTTTTGACGTTGCGTCAAAAAACAACATTATTACGTCATTATTTTTGCACCAACCTAATACATTTATTATCATATATATTTCATTCCGGGTCATGGAGGTGAGTGTTGCAAATAGGAATCTTTTGGTTTAAGTCTAACGCAAAAATTGTATTATAAGAAACAGAGTGATTTTTAAGGGTTTTTTTTTTAAATCATTTTTTTATTTATTTCTTAAAAGTGTATGCCTAAAATGCGTTCTGAAACGATCCTCGATATCATTGTGTATGTTTTGTGTCTTTTGTGTCTAATTCTTTTTAATTCATTTTAATTAACAATTATTTTGGAAAATGTCTTTGTTGCGCTGTTACTTCTATCAATTATATGGTTCTTCTGTTGGGATTGTTTGTTGCTTGAAGCAGTTCAACACATACTTTCGACTCAGTGTCCGATTTTTAAATTCTGATTTTGAAGGCCAAGAAACACAATCCTCTTTTCTCTATATGTTCTTGTATCCGACAAAGATAAGCACACATATCATTTCACTGGCTATTCCCTTTTCTGTCCTAAAAAGACGCATTCGAAAACAAAAAACAGAAATGAAGAAAGGAAGATTTCTTCATTTCTGTTCAGCGTTGATTAATATTACTAAGTTCGCCTATTATAATGTTGATAAATGAATGCGTTTGATTTAAAATTTCATAAATACAGAAAATATATATTCATTTTACTAAATGTAATTTGATACAAAAACGTTTCTAAAAGAGGCTCTGTTTTTTTTACATCCCAGAATTCACCGAATATAAGGCTCAAGAGTTACTCGAAGTAAAGGTTTTTCGAAAGTTTCCTATGAATAAATGAATATTTTTGCCGGAGTCTATGGGCTCGGAATCACCCTACGTAAAAACCGGTCTCGTGCCACATCCTGCCTTCTAGGAAGGTTTGGTAAATACCTAGTTGTTTCGAGTCAGGGATTTCGCTGTCTTGCTTGCAACTGACAAGACCTCTGTCTTCGGACAGAGAGTGACTCAGTCGGGGCTGTCTACGGATTGAAATTCGGCTGAGTAGAACCGACAAGCAAAGTACCCGTTCCTCGAGGTTGCAGGGAATGAGTAAATTTTGGACCAGCGGCTCGCCTGTACGCGCTCGGGTTCTCTATTTTAAAGCTGATCCTGTGTTGCATCACGTCTAAGTAGGGAGGTATGGGAAATGCCTAACCGTTGTAGTCAGACTTCAGTGTAACTAATACAGGCGTCACGCGAAGTAGCCGAAGCATTATGTATAGCGAATCCTTTTACGAATTACGTCATATAAGTAAGAGTGTGTTGTAACACGAGCCATAGAATAGTGGCATTATCATAACTTATCTTTCTCCCCATTATGCATTCGTTATTAACTGGTCTTGCTTTGAAACCTCCTGTTTATTTTTTGACATTAGCGATGACCCTCAACTCTTGATTTACCAGGTGAAAAACTTACAATTACACTTTGTTAAATGAAGCAAACATAAAAAGAAAGCATTTCAAGATCTCCATATCTTTTCTGAGGGGCCATCACAGATACATGATAATACATTTCTTATTCACTTTTATCCCAGTAACCCTTTGCATCTTAGTGGCATTATCGCCTTAGTTGGGGTGAATTGATTATAAAAATACCATGTCAGATTTTATTATGCATATCAATCTTTTCTCAATAAAACGGATATTATAATTTTCCGGATATATTTATGATAAATATGTTATATACAAGAAGTCCTTTGACAATATGTAGGATGTTCTCCAGTTATGGAATCACTGGAAAAGTTTTCTCAATTATCAAGTCCTTCCTATAAGGTAGATCCGTGAAATGGTTCTCACCTCTGGCTGACCTTTAACAACTTAATGGTGGTAAAAACTGGCTGGTCAAATTCAAGGCCTTAAAAACCAATAAACTCACTGATAAGCTCCTTAATTTCCGTCTATTGCAATGTACAGAAAGGCCTCTTGCCTTGAACACCAGAACTCAATTGGAACCCATATATATACGATCCATCGCTAAAGATGCTTAAAAAATGGTTGGTTCCTTATCATTGCTGCCATATCTACGCTGGAGAAGACCCGTATTCACTTTTTAGTTGTTATAGGGTCTTAAAGAGTCTATGCGGCCTTGTAGATAATGAATTGTTTTCCACCTTATAACACCTTTTGGAACAGACGAAATGTTGCAAGCCTCTCGCTACTCTATTACTAGATCCATTGTAACTGTTTAAATGAGCTACATTCCTAGTACATACATATTTTACGTCCAGCAAAAGAAAATTATAAGAAGGCAAGAAAGATTGAATAAAAAACTTAACTGCAGTAACTTGTCAGTCGTTTTTTAATGAAACATTCATGCACAACGCTACCTCAATTATCACCTGAAAATTACGTTGTGCATGAATCCCTGAGTAGTACTACCGGCAAGAAAAATGTATATTTATTAATTTATATATAGAGATAGATAGATAGATAGATAGAGAGAGAGAGAGAGAGAGAGAGAGAGAGAGAGAGAGAGAGAGAGAGAGAGAGGGGGGGGTGAATGTATACGAAAGAAGGTCCGTTTCAATATATAACATTCAATCTCTGTAAATAATCTTCCTCACGGAATTAGGAACATTGCTAATGTATGTGATTATTTACGCTATTTACATTGTTCGGACTGTTGCTATCATCTTTATTGTCTCATTCACAACGTTTCGACCGTTGTACGCTCCGGCTTTCTTCAGGGTTTTTTTTTTTTTGCTTTTAATTTCGAACCGAAAAGTTAATGTGTACGTAATGTGTTTGTTTGTCTCTCTGTATGTATTTATATCTATTAGGTTGGTGCAAAAATAATAACGTAATAATGTCGTTTTTTGATGTTAAAAAATACGTCAAAAAACGACATTATTACGTCATTATTTTTGCACCAACCTAATAAAATGGTTCATATCTATCTATCTATCTATCTATCTATCTCTCTCTCTCTCTCTCTCTCTCTCTCTATATATATATATATATATATATATATATATATATATATATATATATATATATACATATATATATATATGTATATCATCCCCATCCCCACCAGTTATTGCTTAAATAGTAGGGTAGACTGTGTTCTTCAGCCTTAGTTTCCAACTGCTCTAAGAGAAAGCATAAATGAATTCCTAAACCAGAGTATCGGTAATGGTCATACTCCACTAACGAGTCGACAGCCATTATCTATTAACGCATCCTTCTTTATATCTAGTAAAACTGTAGAGCGAGAAAATTTAAAAGAAACAATTTATTTTTACTTCTGGAAGTGTTTCTTATTAAAACTTTTAAATTCTTACCTTTTTTCTATTATTAATTCAAAAGGAAATCTTAGAAAAGAGAAACATTTCTTTTCTTTCACTGTAACAATCTTTTTTTTTTTTACATTCCTGTTTGTAAATGAGTAAAGTATTGTATGCACATATCTATCCGAAATATAGAAAAAGACATGCTTAGCTCAGGCGGCGGAGGGGTGGGAGGTTCGTTTTTAAATAGTTTTCTATTTAACAGCGTAGCTATTTATACCACACACGCGCGCACATACACACACACGCACGCACATACGCACACACACACACGCACGCACATATATGCATATATACTTTAACTGTGCGTACATAGACACAAATAAATTTATACATACCTATACAGATACACCAACAGCTTTCAGTTTTAACTGATGCTATGAAAGCAAAAACAAACCAAGAAGGAAAAAATATAAAAACACCTTTTTAAAAACTCTACCTGCTAAATAATCAGCGACACTCTACAAATGCAGACGTAAAAAAGGACATTTTTATGCAAACCAAATCCTGAAGCCTTATATTATATGTTATTGAAAATGAAGAGAAAGCCGGTCAGGATTTTTTTTTCTCTTTTCCAGTGTTTCTATGGAGAACTAAAACCAATGACCGAAGCAAGAAGTATGACTTATCACAGCAAACAGGTTGGAAAAATTATTTTTCGGAGAGGCCAACAAAAATACTGATTATTCCATTCGTTTTTAAATTTCTTTTTCGTTGGTGTAATCTAAGGAGAAGGTTGATGACTGCAAGTTACTACAATTCTTGATATACCTTGTAATTGATAAAAGTTGACAATTCCACAGTTAATAGAGAGAGTTTAATATTTTATTCGAGTGGGATTAGGTTGGATTTGTGTTTTTTGCGACATATCAACACTTGGCGTATTTATTATCGAAATCTGTTTTCTAGTATACTTAAAACTATAGGTAAATATTAGTTGGGTTTATACTTGAACCTATAAGTAAACTGATGTGGGTGCCAAAGTTGGGCCCACAGAAGTAAAACACGGAACACGGAACACGGATTAGATGTAAGAAAGATATATTAACAACAGGTTACAGAGATAGTGTAAGCAGAGCTTACTATAAGTTAGTGTCCAACACTGGTAGTCGTTCTAGACTCTCGCTGTTACTCTCTATCACTCTGTAGAGTGCTATGTCGCCTAATTAATATAGTCCTGGAAGAGTCTATTGTGTAGGTAGTTTCCGGTCTCACAATATAAACATTGGCCGTGTTTATATTTGAATCTATAGGTAAAGTCTCGTGTTTATACTAGCGTCTTTGTTTGATTAATTCTTTTTTATGGCTTATCAAAATTTTGCATGTTATTTAGAGCCAAAAATATTTTTAGATTCTAAGAATTTTTCCTTTTTTTATATAATAATGATTTACTGATACAATTCCTACTAATTAACCCATAGCTGGGAGGAGAAGATGCTGAATCATAACTTTCTCCAGTGTATTTGCGCGGAAGTGAGTATAACGGACCCGACTAGAATTGGAACTCGACTCTCCGATTTCCAATTAAAGGCCTTTATATATTACGCTCCCTGCACATTCAAGCTTACAGAATCTGGTATTCCCAAACGATCTCCCATCTAGGTATTGATCAGTCACAGCGTCGATTAACTTCGATGATCGTGCAAGAACCGGTGTTTCAACGTGATATGGCCATAAACATATTGCTTACAGACACCTTGTCTGTAGGAAAACATTGGCCAGTTTATATTAGGTTATTGCAACAATAATGATGTTTTTTGACAATAAAAAATACGTCAAAAACGTCATTATTTTTGCACCAACATAATACTTGTATCCACCTGAAACGTTGCCCATTTTGATTGAGAGTCCGTACCTCTTTGCAGGGGAATATATTCTCGGTCCTACTGTCATGGGAAATTTTCTTCGAATCCATGCACTTAAATCTGATTAACAAAATCAGTTATTCCTATTATTTTCAAAATAGAAATCTAGGACGAACTGTATTGTCGCATCAGGTAGACACAAAATCTGAGCGGATATATGCAGGTTAATGTTCATCTGGTTTCAAACGCCAGCTATCATTATTTACAACAGAAATATCACGTGACGAATCATATCAGTTATATCATACTTTCATATATATACAAAAAATATCATATACACACTCTTTGAAGTTGTTAATCATATAAACTTCAATAATTCAAATTTGGTTTGAAAGCATATTGTCAAATTTTAAACAATCAATTTAGATGTCATAACAAAACCCGTGTTTTTAGGTATTATCAATATGTTTTATCGAAGTTATTGAAGTCATTTGATGTATTTTAAAAAACTGCCGTCTGAAGGTATTAGGCAAAACCAAATAATAACATTTTACTTCAATAAAAAGCTAATAAGATCATTAAAAATTGATCAACACCTATAATAGAACAAATAACAAACACATAAGATAAGTCTTTGAATCCTTTTACATTTTAATATAGTGACCCTTCTTCTCAATAACAGCCAGTAATCTATTAGCCATTGATTTTGTTAATTTTTTTACTTCAGCAAGTTCAATTTCCAACATGGTAGTTTTAATTGCTTTCCATAAGTATACTTTGCTGTTATATTGCTTGCCACCTTCATATAATTTCATCTTCACAGTTGATCGTAGATTTTCAATTCACCTCAGGACTTGATGGTGGCCATTCCATTACCTTCTCTTCTGTAAATCTTTTATTCTCAATGGATTCACGGGTAAACTTAGATACACGAGGAGGAGCATTATTGTGCATAAATACACACTTCACTTTGAAACTGCGAGACTGGTACTTGTACCATTCAAAGAAAGTCTTGTTCATAAAAATCGCAATAGTTAACATTGTTCAGTTTAACTCCTTCATAGACTTTGAATGGTTTGGTCAACAATTCCAACCCATATCATAATACTACTGACTCCTTGTTGCCTTCTTTTAGCCACAGGAACGTCTGAATTAGATAAAATCCATCCTTTGTCTCGTCCATCGGGTTCATCAAATACTACTTAAAATTCGTCTGTGAACATTACTTTAGAAAAGTAAATTTTCATGCATTTCTTGGTCCAATTTTGACGCTTTAAAATATTTGTTTTAGTGAGCGGAGGTTACGTAGATTTTTTTACAGATCCCAATTCACAAAGCATTCTATATCTTTTGTGTTTCTTGACTCGCTCAATTCCCGCCTGTTCAAAGATCTGAGCGCTGGTCAAAGGTGATTGTTTCGCTTCTGAAATAGACAAAAGCAGTATTCGGCAACTTGAACCACAAAACAAGAAAACTGTTGACAAAAATGAATTAAAATTAAGATGAAAGAATTAGTCGTAAAGGCTCTACACCCGAGTGATGGAATCGAATGATTGTTGGTTAAAAGAAAAGAAAATGAATGAGAACTAGAAAGTACCAAAGATTGCAACGACTTCACAATCAAAGAATTCAAAGAGTACAGAAAACAATAAAAGACTACAAACAATAGCAAAAAATATTGCACTAAAATGAACAGAGGAATGAACGCAAGAAACGAAAAAGATGAAAACTCAAAAAACATTCACTTCAGAAAACAATTAGAAAAAATGGCTGATAAATCGACATGGCTATGTAAAGGAAACCTAAAAAGAGTAACAGAGTCGTTCTTAATAACGATTCACAACGCCATAATCGCAGATATAGATTAAACGTAGAGAAACAGAAAATGTAGACTGTGAGGAAATAAAGATGAATATAGCAAGTTGGCTCAGAAAGAATACAAAAATAGGCATGACTGGGTGGGAATGGTGGTCTAGTGCGAACTGTGCAAGTGGTTACATTTTAATCATACAGATTAATGGTATATGTTTTGACCAGAATCTGTTTTCGGGGAAAGAAACATAAAATCATCTCTGATAATTGAGATTCGAACAAATCACCCAATCCAGACCAGAGGGCAGGATCTTGTTTTAGAAAACAAAAACAAGAAAACATGACAGAAATTAAATTTGGATTTTCCGGTGGATCATTACATTTGGATCTTCCGAGGGACCACTGGATTTGCATCTTCCGATGGAGCAGTGGATTTGGGTATTGCGACGGACCACTGAATTTGGGTCTTTCAGCCGATCACTGGATTTAGGTCTACCGGCGGACAACTGAATTTGGGTCTTGCGGCGGACCAGTGGATTTGGATCTTCCAGCGGACCGGTGGATTTGAGTCTCCCGGTGGAGCACTGGAATTGGGTCTTTCGGCGGACCACAGGATTTGGGTCTTTCAGCTAACCACTGGATTTGGGTCTTCAAGCCGAACACTGGATTTGGGTCTTACAGGGACCATTGGAATTGGATCCTCTGACGAACCTCTGGATTTGGGTCTTCCGGCGTTCCACTGGATTTTGGTCTTCCGGCGGACCACTGCATTTGGGTCTTGCAGCGAATTACTGGATTTGGGCCTCCCGGCGGACCACTGCATTTGGGTCTTGCGGCGAATTACTGCATTTGGGTCTTCCGGCTGACCACTGGATTTGGATCTTCCGGCGAACCAGTGGATTTGGATCTTGCAGTGGATCATTGGATTCGGTTCTTCCGTCGAACCACTGAATTTGGATCTTCTGGCGGTCCTCTGGATTTGGGACTTTCGGCGAACTACTGGATTTGGTTCTTCCAGCAAACCACTGGATTTTGGTCTTCCGACGGTCCACTGGATTTGGGACTTTCGGCGGAACACTGCATTTGCGTTTTGCGTCGGATCACTGGATTTGGGTCTTCCGGTGGATAACAGAGTGAATGGAAGATAATGAAAATCTGGTTAAATATATCAACTTTACCAGGGAGAAAATTATGGAATTGTTGCTGGAGTTCTGGGAACGCTCCGGAAGAGAATTGAAAAAGTTTAGAGTAATTACCTGCGTATAATTATTCTTTCTATTGCCATTTTCTTTAAGACTTCCTTTTTGTTTGCTCTCTCTGTCCACCCGGAGAATTATCAGTATCCTTCTGTAGAGCCATAATCCTGCTGTCTCTAGTGTTTTCCTCATCCGTGAGAAAATTCACATTTCAACCAAACACTCTTTGTTTAAATAGCCATTACGGCCAATTCACGTTGAAACAAAAGTTCAACTTTGTTTCTAACGACTTACAACCATATCACGTTGAAAACGAAGTTGAGCTTAGTCAGTACCTAGACGACGACCGCTTGGCAATATTAAGTGCTGTAAACTTGGGTGTGTCGATGGTAAAATGGATAATGGCTCTTTATTTTATTTGATTTAGCTCACCAGATTTTGTCATGTGAAGGATATATTTTTTTTTCAAAGCTGCTATGCATTCTACACAACAAAGATCAAACTGGGAGTGAAGATTTGAGTCTGCTGATCGCTGTCAATCATTTCTGGGCCAGGCTCAAGAAAATTTCGTTTAATTTTATTTTTCCATCATATAAGGATAGATCAATAAGTTTGTAACCTGACATAGTTATTATTAAGAATTATGTGACAAAAGTTCATTTAAGTGAACTGACTTGAGATGTTGAAAATGTCCTAAGAAATACATAGGTGAAGCATCACGGAATTTACATAATTGATTATATGAATACAAAAGGGTTTTTTGACAAAGCAATACACATATTACATTAGTCTTGCATTGATCATGATTTCGACTTAAAGAACGCAGTCATAATTAAAAGACAATGTAATTTATTAAGGCACTGAAAGTTCACTAATTTTCACTACGGTAACTTTACATACAGGATCATACATTATATATCCTTTCGTAAAAAATATATAAATAATATTGGAGATTGAAAGTGTTTCTAAGGCACAGAAATTTGCCACTAATTTATAGCTTAATGTTGTTTAGGAACAACACTGGTTTGATACACAGGCTAACACATCGGTACGGGCTTATTTAGGCTTATCTGATGCCCAAAAGGATTTTTGGGGCTTGATCATTAAGTTCTCCATATACTAATAGAGATGGAGCTCTTCTTTGTTAGTTAAGAAGGAGATTATGCTGAAAAATAAATATTTGCTGTAATATAAACGCGTTTTTTATTTTTTTTTTTTTTCCAAGATTAAGCTACGGACTGATTGATGCATGAACGTATGCGAAATTATATGCCATAAAATATGAGTGAATAAACTCGAATATATTTGACCAGCTTTACACGGCAAATATTAACCAATGCCATTGAAAGAATAAGAATCAGTTGATAGTTAAGGGAACCATCTCTATCAGTGGTTACTTAGCGAGAAGGATGGCATTCTCTTTCGAGTCTACAATATGTTTCTATTTAAAAAAAAAAAAAAAAATGGCTTTACGCGAATATAAAATCATTTGATAATTCAACTAATGAAGATAACATGTTTGACGCTGTGAAATAATTAACAAATCCCAGCGTAGCACAAAAAGAAGGTTTAGAATTGATTTAGATTTCTCATCTACAAACGAAAAGATAAAAATATTGGGTGTTCGTTTTGAAAAAAAAAAAAAAAAAAAAAAAAAAAAGGCATGTCTCTTTATATGCTGATTAGATGGGATTCTTTATTTGATTTTTGTTTATACATGTAGAAGTGTGTGAATTTGTGCGTTTGTGTAATGTGTGATTCAGTCACTGTGAGATTTCAAAAATCATGCAATAGACGAGAAGAAACGAAAAAGTTTCTTCATTCCATTTTTTTTTTTTTTTCCGATTAGCGAACAAAAATGGAAAAGATTTTTTTTTTATGTATCCGCAATTTTCCTTTAAATTGACAAAATTTCTGTATTGCTTTCTTTCAACATTCGGCATATTTGCTTCCATCTCATGTTACCAGACGTTTTACGGTTCTCATTTAAAATATGGATCATTGTCTCACATTATTCTGGTCTGTAAAAAATGGTTTATTTCATCAATTTAATCGTGGAAATAGCTGAAAACTGCAATTTCTTTATTGGAAAATAGTAAAAATTCTTTTTACTGTTCAATTTTGTATCAGCGCTGCTACATTTAATTTGCAATCGAAAAACAATCATGTTTCAATAGTTATCTCTCTTTAATTAGCGTTTGTAAAAATTTAACGACCAGAATTCAATAGTCTTTGAAATTTGCTAAAATATTCACCGCCAAACGTTACCTATTTAAAAGTTGAAATAAAAGTTTACATGCTTTAACTTATTCTAAGTTTGCAATGTTTCATAATATTTAAGATTGATACAATAATAACTATGTGGAATTACCTTTCCTTGTGTTCTAAGTGTCTTCTCTTACCCCCCCCCCCACTAACTGGTATTGTATAAAGCAAGACTTGAAACTCTCTTTCTCTCTCTTCAGTCGTAGGATACCGTAGTGACCAGACGTGTTTCGTTTCCACTCTGGGGAACTTAATACTCAGGCATACCTTCAAAATAACAAAATAGACTATAATACCTCCATTACAGTCAGGGTCGGATTTAGATGAAGAGAAGCCTCAGGCTATTACATTTGTGAGGCCCCTTGAACACCCCCTTCTCATGAGTAGAAGAAAATGGAAGAGTGTTAAATTAAATAAATCCGAGGATGATGAGGGCTGTTTAAAACTACTGAAGGGTTTACAATGTATTATGGCAGCATTTGTAAGAAAGGTCTGTGTCAGTGTCAAAAATATTATACATCTTGGCTGGAGGACCCCTAGATTTTGAGGCCCTAGGCTTCATCTTGCTAAGCCTATAGGTAAATCCGGCACTGCCTAGAGTTAATCACGTAATTATATATTTCTCTCTTTTCTTAGCTTTTTAACCCCTTTCTTTTAAAACTACTAAATTTCTTTCTAAAAGTAGCTAATTAATAAAACATCTTTCTTCCTGCCGTATTTTTTAAAAATATTTCTCAATATTTTATCTTCCAAAGGAAAAGTAGTAACTTTGTTCACCATGTGCTCATTACAAGTAAATTATTATTAAGTTTTTCGTTTATAATGCAAAAGTTTCCATTTAAGAATGGTAAACTTGACTTATACTGTCTGAAGCCAAATATATATTTGCAGTAGATCATACAACATTAATTACAGTAAAGATTTCTGAAGAAATACAGAAATATTTTTCTTTTATCTTCCAGAAAACTTTATTATATTCAATCATTTATAAATTATGAAAGCTTCCAAGGATTAACTGTAACAAATGACGATGTCTTCGTTCGGTATTTGTTCGGATTTGCCCAGTTTACTGAGAAGCTGATGGACTTTGCGAAAAGACAGAGTTATCTTCCTTTACATACGCACTCTTTTTAGAAAAAAAGAAATCAAGTAATGAAAAGTGCTTTTTCCTATTTGTTTGTTACGTTTTGCGGAAACTTTGCGGGATTTAAACGCCTAATCAGAAGAGGAAGCCTCGTAAAGGAAGCAGATTCGAAAACTGGGAATAAAATCCAAGCATTTCGTTTGTTTTAAAACTCGACGTTTTATCATTATCTGAAGCTGATAAGAATAATGACTTTCACTTGGATAGAAGCCGCCCGTTTATCTACAGCAATATAGACACGCAGGTATTTAAAGGCATACCTGGGCGGAGGTAAAGGAAGTTATCTATGTATGTATGTATGTATGTATGTATGAATGAATGTATGCGTATAGTACACGCGCAATACCATGCATGTATACACACAAACACACACATATATCTGTGTACGTATATTTTAATTTGAAGATTCTAACGTATATGAAGATAGAAAAACTCATATACTCAGACACGCGCACACGCAAACACATACACGCACATACACACATATCTCTATATATGAGGTAGTAACATATATTTAAATATATCATATTCTGTTGAAATGAGGTTGATGAATGCACATATGCATTATTATACATACATGTATATATATATATATATATATATATATATATATATATATATATATATATATATATATACATATACGTACATATATATACATACACATACACACACAGACACACACATATATATATATATATATATATTGCGTGGTGGTGTTAATAAAATAGAGCTATAAACATGTAGATTTATTATTATTATTATTATTATTATTATTATTATTATTATTATTATTATATACACACCGAGTACGATGGCTTAACTGCCGTCTAAATTACGCAAAAATGAAAATTACACTGACATCTCATTTTAACAGAGATATTTACCAAAATTACACAAAAATATCTTGAAATACTTAAGAGTAAATTTATTCAATAAAATCACCATTGGCTTCAACCACGGCATCCTAGACGACTTCGGAATCTCCTGCAACTCTTCTGGACGACTGCTGCCATAAACCTTGCCTCAGTTCATCTTTGGTGTTAAAAGGAGTTTTGTTGGTCTGTCAATCACACATAAAAATCAAGGAGTTTAGAGTCTGAGGAGTTAGGTGGTCACATGTAAAGAGTAGTGTGATCGCAGAAATTGTCTGACAGCTAGGACTGTGTTCTCCTACTTGTGTGGCATGGTACAGGGTCATGTTGCCGCACACAGGTTCATTCAGCAGACATCCTCTTAACACAAGGCAGTACTACCTCCTCAAGGCACTTGATGTGTAGGCCTTCGTGTTGAATTTGAGGCCATCACCAAAAAATTCGGGAATTTTTTCTTCTCAGATCGATTAGAGTAGCGTAATCACCATTAGACTCATTTAAGTCTTTCCGAATCAATGTCCTCAGATTGAAACCCTAACACTCTGAATTGTTCGTAATGGAGCTTCCGGCGCGAATGCCAAGCAGTAGAGCATGCCGTTTCCAAATTTATGGCGGAGTGAATTGCATCATGGTGCTTTATTTCTCACAGACGATATCCTACTATACTGTACGGCGACAAAATCATAAACAAACAAAACACGCATGCACAAAAGTTAAAAATATAAAATGGCGTCAATTTAGCGATCGTACCCTATATATATATATATATATATATATATATATATATATTAATGAATATGCATATCTCACACCGTTTGCAATACTAAACGCAATCTTCACGTGTTGAGTGTATTGTAACCGTTATTTATTGTGAAAATATATCAGTTTATCTTAATCCTAGTGTAGTTAAGCACTATTTATATAATTATATAATCTTTTTCAAAAACCTAAAAAAGAAAAATATATATATATTTAAATATATATATATATATATATATATATATATATATATATATATATTTCTCATTACATTAAATCTAGTAACTAAATAAACTGGTATTACCATACAGAAGATAAATAATTATAAATTTAATTTTATGGTGCTCAGTTCAGCTATAAATTATTAATAATGTAAAGGAGCTAACTTAATTTAATATAAAACAGTAAAACTAATAGAGAAAATGCATAATAAATTTTTAAAAATATAAATAAAAATCTATAAAAAATCTATATTAAAAATCTAATAAGTAATAGCCCATGATAGTTAATAAATATTAAACAAGTAAATAATTATATACATTGATTTGTGTGTTTACGTAAATGATTTCGGTTAATTCCGGTGTTCTCATGTTTTCTGGGACCGTTTTTTAAACGGTCAAACTGGAATTTTTATGTGTATTTCTTAAAAACACACTTCAATTTCTGATCTCCTATGGAAAAAGATACGTTATTGAATGTTGACTGCTTCTCTTTTATTGCACCTGGCGCCAGAATTTGGAGTCATTCTTCGCACCGATTAGAATGTTGATGTTACTAATAAAATCTGTTTTATATTAATATTATTTTACATATTTGTTATATATTGATCTATATGTGTTGTAATAGATTTTGACAAATGACAAGTCAACCTACGAGAGAAGGTGGCGCATGTGCACCCAATATAAGAAGAATTTAGTGTTGTAAAAATAATGTTGTTTATGAATTCTTAAGTTTTTCACGAGTTTATATCTCCAACACTAACAATCAACAAACAACATTAAATTCTTACACACACACACACACACACACACACACACACACACACACACACACACACACATATATATATATATATATATATATATATATATATATATATATATATATATATATATGTTCTGACACACACAAACATGTATGTGTGTGCGTGTAATTGTCTTTATATATATTTGTGTGTATATAAAATTTCAGATATAACTAAGAATCTGTAAAAGGAGAATCTGAATAAAAACAAAAGGAAAACTTAGCCGTTTATAAATGCTTGTTACAAAATAAAACCCTTACATTTGCCTTGATAAAGTCCATCAGAGGACGACAATTTTTCTTTTGTCTTTATTCACACACATGCACACACACGCGCGCACACACACGCGCGCGCACACACAATTACATACGCTTACATACACGCACACATACTCACACACATTCAGACATTTGAGATATTTTCTTCATAAAATGTTTTTTCTATCTTTTGGATTCATTTTTAAAGAAAACTGCATTGCACTTAATTTTTCTTCATTATAAATAGTTTATTTTAAATGATTCTAATAAGATCTTATCAGTTGAAAATCATGCAATATACAGCCCATCTGAAGTTATAGTGCAAACCACAGAAACCTGAATAACTCGAATTTGCTTTGAACAATTTTTGTCAACTTTTAAACAATTAATTTAGACAGCAAAACAAAGCTTGAGTTAAATTTTTAGGTAACATGTCTTGGATTTATTACTGCTCAGATCTGTAAATATCACCAACATTTTTACAGGAGACAGTTTTTTTCTCTCTTAAGAAATCTTCACGTAATATAAATAGAAGCCGTATATATTATTATTACTCGTATGTACATATATGCAAAGATAAAAAGAATTCGATTTCATAGCTACAATAAGATGAGCCTCGTTTTGTGTAACAAATAATAATTGCCTTGTATGTCGTCGTCTGAGAGTGAAAGTCAGGCGATAATCTGTGCAAATCTCCGAGCGGTCATTTTAATAATGCCAAGAAACACTAGATAAACAGACACAAAATACAAGAACAAAATGCATTGAAAATTTTGATTTAATATTATCTGCAAATCTTTAATTGAAATAAACGAAATTATGAAACAGACGAATCAATATCAGTTATTGTCGTAATAATTCTCAATATTATCTAATGTATCCCTGAGATATTAACTGAATCCCGAATGATCTCAGCTGTCCACAAATTTGATTTCTACTGAAGGGAGAAATGCCGTAAATTCCCACGATTCCACTCACTTCACCACATCTGATAAAACATCAAGTTATATTTTGGAGGGTATTTTTAAGGGCGGAGAATATTTCAGCTCCCCTTTGTAAATATGTACTCGTTTACGAGTTCTGCGAGCGAATTTACATAGTAAATTTAATAATAACAAAATATGCCTTCGTTAAGGCATTGGCTCCTTTAGTCCTTCTTACGACTTTACACACTTAGTAAATCCTCTTTTGGGATTGCTATCATCCGACATATCACATTCTCCTGGGTGTCACGGTATTTCAAATATTTTAGCTTTAGGTAAAACTAGAAATCGAAGGGACCTAAATCTGAACGGACAGAGTGGTTGTCAGGCTTGGTTGATGAAAGGGTTTATAAAACAAAACAAAAAAACAAAACAAAAACAAAGTAAAAACCTGCAGGAAACTTGACGAATCCACCCACTCTGTCACATAGTATATAATCTCACTTGATAGCCTCTCCTCAGCGAGGTGCGTGTACCTGTTCTTGTATGCAATGTTCTTTCGAAATGGCTGGTAAATTGCATCAAAACCACGAAACGACTGAATACATTTCCGAAAAAAGTTTCAACTGTACACCGATCTATCGAAACTTGTCTGATGAATAGTTCAATTTATTTTCTTTGTCCAACCTTACGTTGTGGTCAATAGAGAAAGCAAGCCATTCTTTAACAATATACTGGAATCATTGATCAACACTTTCTTCCACACTCTTAATTATCTTTTCGTAACAGATTTGTAAAATGTATTTCATACTAAAAAGACACATGTGAATTACACACTGTGCCTTTGCAATTTCAAAATAAAGTATAATTATATCATATTATTATAGAATAAAAGAAATCCTATCATTTGCAAAGTCAAAATTTCCGTTTATGATTTCTATTCCATAAGTGATGTGCGTGATATACGCTTGTATGATCGAGTCTCTTTTTGATTTATGATTAACTTGGCAGAAAAATTCACACAGTAGGCTGCCATTACTTTCTGTTGTAGACTGATTGCTACAGGATCAAGTCTGTACTGCTATTTAACCCATAGATGGGAGTAGAAGAAATAGATGCATATCTTTTCCAAGCGTATTTGCACGTAAGTGAAAGTAACGAACTCGACTGGAATTCGAACTCGGCTCTCCGATTTCACATCCAAGCTGACATACATATTGAAAAAGAACATTTTTCATTTAAAAAAGAAATATGGAAAAAAATCCTTCTGTTTTTCTTTTGCAGCTCAACAAATGCAACTTTTAAAAATTTTATTCAAGTTGCGAAGGAAACAAGACATCTTTGCTGAAGTTTTCCGACAACAACTAATTTAGTTGGTCCGATCCACCGTGAGAGCCCCACAGTTATGACCTTGTGTAACACTCAGCTAGTAAATGAGTAAATAAATTCTAACCCTTTCGAAATTTGGGGTTTGGAAATTATTTTCATTTTAAAGCATGTACAGATTTTCAGTATCATTAGAAATAAAGAAAAGGTTATGTGTGTGTAAACATTTCCATCGTCTTATTTTTTGAAAATTCGACACTGATTTGCCATTGAGATGACCTATCAGTCATAAAACATCAAGGTTTACAGATATTTGTAGATGAAGTCAATTTTGGTACAATGTTATTTCCAACGACACTCTATTCTTGAAATTGCTGGTTAGAATGGCAAAGGAAACATCTATTGTCTTCTTTTCAAATCTTACGGTGGATTTCTCTAAATCTTTGGACAGAAGTGAAAAAAGAAAATCATTTTTTTAAAAGATTAATTGTGTCTTTATAATGCTTCTAAAGTCACTGGAGATGTGGTAAGTCAAAATTTGTTGTCGCTTTTCTTTAAAGATTTTACCGCGTAAAAGACGGAATTAAAATTTTATTTGCGTTCTAATCTATTCTATCGGCTGCTTACATGAATTAGATGCTTAATTAAAAGGGGTGGACTTGGTGTCGAGATTTTTCTGAATATGTAATAAAAGGTGGGGTTCTAAAAATCATTTAAAGGGTTAAAATAAATTTCACCTCAAGCAAGGCAATAAAACCACTAAGACGCAAGGGGTTACTGAGTATGAGGGAATATGAGAAAAAATCTGTGTGTGTGCGTTCGTGTGTGTGTGTGTGTGCGTGACAGAGTGAGAGAGAGATAAGGAGTGATTCAAAGATTTATTTTATAAAAAATCTGATATAAATGATAAAATATAGTTTTTAGTTATGCTATATTCATGGTTTAAAGTGATCAATATCAGGGATAGAACGTATATAAATATAAAAGTAGACACCAGAGGCGACAGACTGTTTTATGCTAAACGCAATCGACCTAAAGATTACGTTTAACATGAAATAGGCTGTGTCCTCTGGGAGTTGACATAGAAAATATTACAAAATGAAGAATAACCATAACGGAGGCTGGAAATGAAACGATAATCAACACAATACAATACTCGCCAGCGGCAATATTATCCCCACTTATAATAGTTTCCAAGGTATTTATGAGGATTGGAACATAGCCATTAGTGTTCATAGGTACGGTATACTTCAGTGCCCACTCATATATATATATATATATATATATATATATATATATATATATATATATATATATATATATGAGGTGGCCATAAATCCGTGCACCAACACTAACTTTTTCATCTGACATTTTCTTTATATATGTTTAATGTTAATTACTGTATATGAACAATGGAGGAGATTATGTCGAAAACATATACAGAGTGCGATTGATATATTGTCGCCTAAATTACTCAAAAATGAAAATGACTCTGACATCTCATTTTAATAAATATGTTTACCAAAATGACACAAAAATATCTTGAATTAGTAAAGAGTAAATTTATTCAATAAAATCGCCATTGGCTTCAACCACGGCCTCCAGAAGATACAGAATCTCCTGCAACTCTTCTGGGCGGTCTCCTTGTTTAAGTTGGTGAATGCTGCCATAATCCTTGCCTTCAGTTCATCATTTGATGTTACAAGGAGTTTTGTTGATTTGTCAGTCAACTGCACCTCATGCATAATAATCAAGGAGTTGCTGTTTGGGGAGTCAGGTTGCCAGATGTAAAGGGTAATGTGTTTGTAGAAATTGTCTGACAGCAATAACTAGGTTCTCCTGCTTGCGTAGCATGGTGCAGAGTCCTGTTGCCATGCATAGGGTCTTTCAAAGGACACCCTCCTGACCTAGGTCGGCACTATCCCCTCAAGGCACTTGATTTAGGCCTTTATGTTGAACAAATTTGGGAGATCATTTCTTATCAATACGGTCACAGTGAGTTTTCCAAGCTGTCGTACTTTCATAATCACCATTAGACTCATCCTCGCCATCACTAGTGATCACACCAAACATCTTCGTAATCACCATTAGACTCATACAACTCTTTCCGAATCCTCTTCACTGTCACTCAAACACTCTGAAATGTTTGTATTGGAACTTCCGGTGCGAATGCCAAGCAGTACTGCATACCATTTCCAAATTTGCGTGAGTTGTGTCATAGTGCTCTTTTTCTCACAGACGGTGCCCAGCTGACCCTACTATACTGTGCAGTTGTCAAAATCAAGAATAAACAACACGCATGCGAAAAATTAAAAATTGAATCAAAAAGGACCCTAGGAAGGCTCAATGAATTTACAGCTAGTTTAATGAACACTTGAAACAGTCATTCTATATCCATCTTTACAATAAAATTATATGACACTTCCAGATCTGTCTATATTTCTGAGATGAGGTATTTTAACTATTTACATTGTTCGGACTGTTGTCCTTATCGTAAATGTCATATTCACGACGTTTTAGCCGTTGTACGCTCCGGCCTTCTTCAGGATCTGTCTATATTTCTAAGATGACGTCGGTAAATATTTGCACTATTTACATTGTTTGGACATCTTTATTTTCATATTTACAGCGTTTTGGCCGTTGTATGCTCCGGTCTTCTTCAGGTGATATACGTTGGAATTTTGAACACATGTGCCAGTGGATAAAAGCGTTGGCTGAACTAATCCAGTGACTTGACACAAAGAGTTATGAGTTCAATACCTGGCCACAGCAGAGGTGAACAAAAAACTTGGAGAGTTGAGTTACTAAAGGTAAATAACTGAAACTGAGATATCCAGAAAAGGCATGGCACGTGGAACTAGAACAACCCACCACCGTGGACTAAATAAAGGGTTCGACTCGAAATTCCAACGTATATCACCTAAAGAAGGCCGGAGCGTACGACTGTCCTAACAATGTAAATAGTGTGAATAGATGCTTTCAGCCTGAACAGAATAACTTTGTGGAAAGGCAGACAGTACACATAAGTGCCCTGTGGTCAGTAACGACTGCTGATGACTTGGCAAAATTTGAATTCAATTGGGTTATGTTCAAATATTTAAATATTATGCTAATACGTATTTTTATATTCATGAAAAATTATTTTCATTTCAAATCAAAACAGTGTAATTTGCTTACCATGGCATAATTATCGGGCCATCTCCCAATCAACCGCATGTATTCGTATATAAGTCGACTTCATGTATAGGGTTACTGCTGAATTTATTCGCATGAATTTTAATCCCACATGAAAAATTACCTGTATATAGTGCAAATGGTCGCTAAAAATATATGATTTTAAGCCTGTTCAAAATATTTACCTGTGTGTAATGCGCCCCCCTATTTTTTACGTAAAAAACTGGTCAGAAAAACTCGCCCTATATTCGAGTATGTATTAATATATATATATATATATATATATATATATATATATATATATATATATATATATATATATATATATATGTTATGTAGCCGTTTGTAACATATTTTTGTTATAATTGTTAATAAATTTTATTATTATTAAGCTCTACTTTGTATTGATTCTGGACATTGGTACTAACCTAACTTACACTTATATATATATATATATATATATATATATATATATATATATATATGGTGTGTGTGTGTGTGTAGTTTGTGTGTGTATGTGTGAGCCTGGAAAGATATCAGCTTATATTAATGGCTAAAAAGTAGACACATTATTCAATGCAGAGATATTTTAATATACACGATGGCTAGAAACTGTTTTATTATGTCTAAAACTTATCGAATTAAGAAGAATTTAAGAATTGTAAGAATTCTACTGGGAGGATATTTTCGATTTTGGTCCCTATGGAATTAAATCAAAAGGAACCCTCGCAAGTAACTCAGTACTCATTATTAAGAACCTTCATGGCCTGAAGTTGAATTTCATCATAAATCGAATTATCTTAAATCGAACGGATTATTCTTTTATGATACGACTGATATTTCTCATAAAAGAAAACTTTATTCAAGTAATTTACTAAAGACAGAAAATAATTTACGAATGTATTAATTTACTTTTCGTTTTATTTTATTTGGTGTTTTCACTAGAGAAAATATTGCCGGCATGCAAAATGCAAAGTTTATCTCAAATAATTATATACGTTACATGTTATATGAAAGTGTTTTAACCCATAGCTCCCCTGGCATCACTTTAGAATTACGCCTTACCTTTTTTTTTTCATATATCTACATAATATTAGGTTGGTGCAAAAACAATGTCGTTTTCTCACATATGTTACTATGTGAGAAAACGACATTATTTTTGCACCAACCTAATAATTATAAATTATTATTTTGGAAAGTGAAAATTTCAGATAAATATTGTTTCATGTGAAATTAAAAAAATACGAATTTTAAACAAAATTGTCACAGTGTATGGAAAAGAAGCTGTTAGTTTAAATTCATGCCAAGAGGATATGAATTAATCTTTGGAATATACTTTTGGTCATTATGGGTAATATTAGATTTTGCTATATTTAGCCATATTTTATTAATGAGACGCCCGTTAAAATAAAATTATATATGGATGAATTTATTTATACTACTTCCTCAAGGACACACGATGGATAAAAGTGTTGGTTGAACTTGACCAGTGACTTGAGCCAAAGAGTTGTAAGTTCAATACCTGGCTACAAAACAGAAGTAAACAAAAACTTGGAAAGTTGAGTTAAAGGGAGATAACTGATACTAAGACACCCGGAAGAGGCACGGCACGTGAAACTAGAAATAGAGGGTGGACGAAATAGAGAGTTCAGTTCGAAATTCCAATCACCTGAAGAAAGCCAGAACGTACAATGGCCGAAACGTCGTGAATATGGCAATAAAGATGAGGACAACGGTTCGAACAATGTAAATAATTACAATACCTTACCTCAGAAATATGGACAGACCCTGAAGAAGGCTAGGGCGTACAATGGCCGAGACGTTGTGAAGATGACTATAAAGTTGAAGACAACGATCAATGTTGTTAGTGAAAATAATTACAATATCTCATCTCAGAAATGTAGACAGATAATGGACGAATTTAATCATCATACTTATTATAAAACCCAGGTTGTGTGTGTGTCTGTTCGTTTATATATTGGATCTGATTTCCTACATTTTTCAACCGATTTCAACAAAACTTCACAGGACTACTTAAAATTACCTTGCGCCAAAAATTGGAAAAACACAATTGTTTTTGCACGAAATCAATTTGAAAACATGATTAAGAGGCATTGCTGTCGTGAGATGGAAGGGGGACAACTCATATCGAGTTATACTTATTATAAAAGCCAGGTTCTGTGTGTGTGTGTGTGTGTGTGTGTTCGTTTATATATGGGATCGGATTTCCTACATTTTTCAACCGATTTCAACAAAAGTGTTTCTTATTGTCTTGCACACTTTTTTCTTTATTTTTACATTCAGAATGCTTTAAAAATTCCATTTACAAGACAATTGTTTATAATAAAATTCTATTCAATCGGTAGACTCATAACGATTGAAAACAATGTTTTTATTTGAGTTTGGGTTTGACCAATTCGTAAAAAAAAAAAAAAAAAAAAAAAAAACTAATTAAGACATGCGTGTCCGTCAACCTTAAACAATAATCTTTGTCAATTTTATTTTTCAGTCTTTATGATGGTCGATACTTGATCTATCTCTTACTGTTACATCCCCGGGCAACGCCGTGCTCTACTGCTAGTATATTAATAAAGACATCTGGCTCAATAACTACTTAATCTTTTAACTGGACTGATAATTAATGTTAACAGACAATCGCAGCATAGGTTGAATCATAAGTGATTTCCATTTTTGTGAACCAAATGTAATGATGAATGTATCATTCAAATTAACCGTTCCATAATTATTCCATAACAAGTGATGAAAAGTGGTATGCATACAACAATGTTCAACGCAAAGGGCTTTTTAACTAACCAAAATTCCACATCTGCTAATTACATATATATGTATATGATGAGTGTGTGGGTAGGTGGGTTAATGGATAGCGGTTCTAAATGAGAAATCAGACAACCGAACCAAGTTCGTTACATTCACTTACGCCTAAATACCATTGAGAAAGGCATGAACCCACCTATTCTCCCCTACCTATAGCTTAAATAGTATAACAGACTAGGCTCTTCAAACTTGACTGATAGATAATATAACACTGAATTCCAAACCGTATGTATAGCTGGGGAAGTATGCGGTGCTCCATGGACCTAACTAAATATATATATATATATATATATATATATATATATATATATATATATATATATATATATATATAAATATAAAAGAGACTGTTTGACCAACACAAGGAATGTTAAAAGATTCATGTTAAAAAGATAAAAAATAAAAAAACAAATGAAAACTACAGACAAAAGTTCATTTTCTCCAGCAAAAGACTCATTTCTGTAGTTTAGTGTTACCAGCAAGCAGAAATATGTCTCCTCCCGATGATGGCCATTTTGGTCGAAACTAGTCGAGGAATCTAAATGGAATAATAATAAAAAAAAAAACGAAAGAATATTAATCTACAACCCAGTGTGTCTAAAGATTTTTATTTTTTTATTTTTTTTATTGTTCAATATATATATATATATATATATATATATATATATATATATATATATATATAATGTACTTACGACTTATGCTGAAAATTATTTGGCCTACTTTTCATTCATTTGATTAAACATTTTTATAGAAAGGCTTTCTCATCTGGCTGAGAACTTTTCTGCATTCTATCTTATGTATCTGGTGAGGGTAAACCGCTTCAAACCTTTAATCTGCAGCTCATGGTAATATGTTGCCTGAGGTTCTTTTTTTAATCACAATTAATATAAAAATAAATAAGAAAAATTCAAGTTTTAATTATTCACTTGGTATGAATTGAGAGCCCGATTGAATAAAAACGTAAGTTTAATGTTCATGATTCTTAAAAATATTTAAGAATTTAAATCCTAATTTTAATGCTAAATCTGAATGAGACGTTGTTCTTTAGTACTGGTGGTAGAAATGGTGGAAGGCAGTAGAGATTAAAGAAACATTAACTGTTACTTTACTGAGAGTGTAACAAGCAGTTGACTTTCCAAGTCAAACATCGGTTGGAAAAACTTTGAATAAAGAAGAGTAAGTACAATCAAACACCTTTTATTTTGTGAAGATCTTCTTGCTTACTGATTCGCTTATCCTGAATCTTCATCTTAATTCTAAAAGTCCATGCCTCTTATCAGCACGACTCGTTGCGCCTTCTTGATCTAACATTCTTGGCTGATATAAAGTAGACAGACTACATTGAATCCATTGTTTGGTCTGTTGTCAAGAAAGTTAGTTCATTGTGTCATGCTAGACAATCTTTCTCTCCAGAATCTATCTTGCATATTTATAAGATTTACCATTCGTCCATCAATTTAATATTGCTGCTACATCTGGTCTGGGGTTCCTGCTATATATTTAGAGATTCTTAATAAAATCTAAAGAAGAATCAGCAATATTATTAGTCCTGACCTGGAATGACTTGAATCTGTATATATTTAACATTACATTTTATTCAATTCATAACTATATCAATTACTCACATTCTGTGTATTAGGTGCACCCCCAAGTCCTCGTCCGAAAATTTAGTCCTTACATTATTGTATCTGACATACTGCCCCACTCCTTTCTAAGGTGGTTGTTTATATAACTGCGTGTTTTACAAAACTTACCGACGTTTACCAAACGGATTGCAGGTATGAAGTTACGTGCTTTTCCATTCGGTGGTTGGGGTTAAACCCAGGCATAACTCTGCAGCTGACTTTCTTGGCAGTCTAGTAGAGTGCAATGACTATTCTAACATAATAATGAAGGTCAGTCAAAAATAAAATCTAAAAATAATCAGACTTCAAATAAATTAAAACTATAATTAGATCGTAAAACCAAAAACAATATGCTATATGATTGTGTATGTGCTTACAGTTACCTATATAAGCGCTCATATGTATATGTTTGTTTGGGCACGAATTTATATATATATATATATATATATATATATATATATATATATATATATATAAATGCACACAGATACAGCCACATATATATGTAAGTCTATAAGACCAGGTGTGTTAGAGTCTAATAAAATATTCATTTTCTTTATCTTCACACGCTTGTAAAAAAATAAAGCCGTATTAAATTTTAACGAATAGAAATATTTCTTCTTTCCTGAAGGCGAATTTTGCACATTCTTTTAAATTTGTTCATCTTAAACTAAGACATTCTATGGAAATGATTGGGTTTCTGTACGTCAAATACAGAAAATAATTCCTTTCGTAATTTTATATACGAACTTAGCGTCAATAAAAAATCCTTTTCTCGATCTTCTTATTGATAATAATGATTAGAACTTTATAAAACGTGTTAAAGAGAAATTAACTCCTGTCTCCTTGACGATGTAAATGCCATTGAATATACAAGATAACAGTTATTAAAACACTTTATCAACAGTACAAAATCTTCCTCTGTAATAATTTCCTATAATTATTTGATATTAAAGGAAACATTTAGTAATGATGACTTTACTAATCATATAGTCGATAAACGAATTATTTTTTTCAGTTGATCATAGTAACACACATCATAAATTTGATTTAAACAACTAAAATATTATTGGTTTATTTTGCTTCACTCTACATAAAAGATGAAAAGACATACAACATCTGAAGACGGTAAAACCGCCATTCACCATATACCACAAAGAAAATTAATTTGGAAAAGACTAGTATCTTATAGCAATTCTCTTTCCTTTTGGAAACTCTATCTATGCTGATAATAAGGAAAACATCATCATACATAGGTGTTACCACATTTCTTTGAAGTAGATTGACCTGTCATCTCACTGAACAAAATACCATTAGTAAATATATAACAACAAATCCATGGCGTTCCTTCTAATTTCCGTCAGATTTTGATCGTCAATATGGCAGTACTCTGCTGTTGCAAACAACTACAAGCCTTGAAAGAAAGCACACCATTATCAATGAAATCTATTGCAGTCTAGGTGTGCCCATGTTAAAATGCCTTTGAACTGTAGTATCAATCTATTCTACAGTCATAACCCACATTCATTTTAAACTTTGGACTATATATAAATGCTATCTCTCGACTTTATCTTTTCTTTTCTTAAAAACGACCAAGAAGAGTTGAACGGAATGGTAATATAACACTTCATTTTGGCATTTTCCTTTACAAGTCTCGACCTGACATCAAATTACATATTCGATATGAGAAAAAAATCACCAAAAGGCTTAACAGATGATTATATATGAAGATAAGAATAAAAATGGAGAGCAAGTAAATGTATGGCACTATAGGGATTCGCGTATTGAGAAATATTTAGTAGTTATACAAGATGTATAAATTAAACCATCATCTTAAAATGCTAATGACTCGAATACCAGGTCTGTTTAAACCAATTAAATATGCTTTATGCTGTAGATAAGATAGTGCACTAAAAAGCTGTTGTCTTGTCTTTCTAAATCAATTACGGCTGAATAGTGAGTTCGATCCTTACTAAGCGCTCCATACTTTTGGTCTTGTGCCACAACTAAGTTACGCTTAGTAAATCGCTAAAATGAAAAATTTGAAGGGAAATTTTTTTATTAGTAGAGACCAGATATCTGGATTTTCGTGTTACGAAGTTCGTGTTCAATATTAAGTGGCTAAATGTTTCATGTTAGGTGTTTAGTGATATGATTTCTTCATCTCAACTTATTCAGAGTATGTGTTTTAAGTTGGAATAAGATTCATTATTCGTTTTTGTTTTTAATATTAGCTGGAAATAGTGTGGTTTAGGGATGTTTATTGTATATTCGACTATATCTTTTTTTACCAACGGAGTGTTTCCTATGAGACCATCGAGGTTTGCACTGGTTCGATCTTGTGTCAAACGGGGAGTTCTACTGAAGACCAGCTAGCCGAACATCCTCCTCACCCTCACTCAGTGCCATGTTCGCTGGTTCAGTCACTACTTCAGTCTACGATGACTTCATGACCTCTCTACCAGAGTCATCTACGAGTTCGATCCGCCATCTGCAAACTAGCAACGACCTCCCCGTAGGCCACGCAAGGAAGGACATCATCAAACATTACCTCCAGCAGATTAATCTGGCGCTGGACGATGTTCCAACGATCTGCCAATATTGTGAGAACTAGAGGGACAAGGTGGCTCTCGTGGGCTCAACGGTTTCGTGATATGGGATTTAGCAGCAGTAGCAGCAACAGAGTGTTGATAAAATGCCACCGAGGTCAATGTTGTCCAGGAAAGTGAGACCGGTTGCCAGTTGTGAGTAAGACCTATACTCACCGTTACGTTTCCATGATTTAGCAATTGACAAATTGAATAGACATTTCTGTTGAATAACTGAATGGAGTCGTCCAGCTCGACGAACTTGTATCCAACTTCAATAAACAAACCTGTAATTTAAAGACTACTATCTGCTTTTAGTTTTAGAATGTTCTTTGCGATCTGACCTTTGCGTCCAACACCGATGCACATTAGTTTTATATAAAGTGAATTATTGCTTGCCCGTAAGCTATTTCTATTGACTCAACATAAACAGCCACATATTGAGTTTAGAACTCAATTCCGTAATGCCGCCATTCTTACAAATGGTCGGTACATCATCCGATCACCTTTAATGTCATCGGAGAAGATAGTAGAGAAGTGGTCAAACATAGGGGATTATAGTCAAACCATGTGTCCACTTAGTAGCTGTTACTTTCATAATGGAACTAGACAGGGCCCAATTTCTCTCTCGTTCTCTCTGACTTCCTTACTATCTTTCTCCCTTTTATCATCTCTCTCTCTCTACTTTCTTGACTGTTTACCACTCTCTCTATTTCACTCACACCTACCTCTCTCTATTTTCTATCTCTATCTCTCTCACTCCCATTACCTCTCTCTCTTTCCCTTTCCTGTTCACTCTACTTACTTCACTCTTTCTACTCTCTCTGTACCTCCTTCACTGTCATTCTCTATTTCTTCACCTTACGCCTCTCTAACTCACTCTCTCTCTCTTTACCTCTCTTTCTACCTCCCTCATTCTCATTACTTTTCTTTACCTCTCTCTTTCTACCTCCTTCACACTCTTTAACCCCCCACTCTCTCTCTGTCTTTGTCACTCTCCTTGCTCCTTTCTCTATCCCATCACTCTCACTACCTCACTCTCATTAGTTCTTTCTCTCTATACCTCTCACATTGTCTTTGCCCTTTCTATCTACGTCCTTCGGTGATTGTGCTGCTTCAACCGCCAAATCTGTGCTCGTGTGATAACGCCTAAAGTCGTAGTCCAATTTGTTTCTCTATTAATATCTTTATACACCGACTGATAAATTACTATACAATTCGTAATTTTTTTCTAAAGTAAGTAACACATACATACACACGGATAAAATGATTAGCCTGAATAAGACAAGAAATAAGGGAAAAGCCTACAATTTACCAAATGAAAATGTCAAAATCTTTTGAGAAGACGAGCTCTTTGAATTTTGTTAAATTGCAATTACTTACAAAGCAACTAGCGTTTATGTTTTCATCATATTTTGGTGAATAGAGTGTTTCTGTAGATATGCACAGAAGCCAAATCCTTTCCATAGAATTTCTTAGTTTAAGCCATATTTTTATGCAAAAAATAAACCTTCAGGAAAGAAGAAATATTTCTGTTCATTAAAATTTCGGTTTTATTTATTTTTACACACCGGCTAAGATAAAGAAAAATTTCATTCTTTATTGGAATTTCACACTGAAAAAGATTAGCATACATTTACACATACCTGCACTCATAAACGTCTATACACATGTGCAAGTATATTTCTCTACAGGTATATATATATATATATATATATATATATATATATATATATATATATATATATATATAAACACGTGTGTGTGTATGTTAATTCACACACAGATACTTATACTCATATATGCTCATACCCAATCAAATATATTGAAAACACTCTCCTTGAATACACACACACACACACACACACATATATATATATATATATATATATATATATATATATATTAGATAAACCTAGTGAGCCAGACAAACCTACCCAGGTTTCACCTAAGCGGATCGTCAGGAAAGCTGGCTAAAGAGGCAAAAGAGAAACAGCATATTTATAGGCGATAATCAAAATCATACCACGTGACCAAAGAAAAAGAAAAACAAGAAAAAACACAAGAACACGGGAGGGGGGAGATTTATTCAACGACTAAAAGGGGAGGGGATGTTAACACGAACAATAAAGGTGGAATGACAATACAAACGGGAGATTAGACCTAATTTAATAACCAAGATTTTCTATGCCTACATATGTTAAGAATCTCGGTTTTGGAGTTTAATAGATATATATATATGTATATATTTTTTTATATATTTTATATATATATATATATATATATATATATATATATATATATATATATATATATATTAGTGCCACCATCACGCAAGGGTTTACAGAGTGGGAGCGAGAGCAATGAGGCGTGATAGAGGAAAGGATGAATAGATGGACAGGGACTAGATCAAGGTATCTGGATATGTCGATTGACATTACATTTGAATAGTTAGAGCTTATAGCTAGCAGGGAAACAAGTAACAGGAAGGGAATTCTGAGACATGAAGCTATTTGAGTAGAAGAGACGGCTACATTTAAGTGTTTCGATAGTGAAAGGGTGGGATCGAGATACCAGCCTAGTTGCACGTTTAAATTCATGCAATCTGGGAAATAACGAAAGTAGCTTGTTGGAGCAGTTACTGTGAAAGTATTTGTAGAATAGACAGAGGGAGGCAACGGCTCGTCTGTGAGAGAGCGAATGTAGACGAGATGCCAGATCAGAGCCAGTCACATTGCATATCCGTCTCTGGATTTTGCCGATGACCTTAAGACGAATATCGAGGACTCCAGATCATATATGGCAACAGTATTCCATGCAAGGGCGAATGGTTGATTTAAAGGATGGACTCGGGCGAGAAAACCTTTCTGGAGCGACACAGGGAACCAACTTTCCTTAAGGTGGATGAGGCTATTGATTCAATGTAATTGTTCCATCTCGGGTCAGCGGAAAGTGTGAGACCAAGCAGTCGCAAAGAGGTGCTCTCGTGGAGTTGAGCATCAGACATTCTAATGGGTGTCAGGGATGGTTCCCTGTGGTGAGTAATAGAGAGTAGTTTTGTTTTTGAGGCATTGAAATTAACCAGCCAATTCTTGATACAGTCTATAACCGATTAGAGGTCCTTTCGAGACTAACGGCCAGGTTAATTTTGTCAGCGATACCAGATTTGTTTTTGAGGAATGAGTAAATAGTAGTGTCGTCAAAATAGAATGGGAAAATCTCAGTTTGAAATTCTTTTAAAAATCTATTATAATTAAAGAAATAACAAATAATTGTATTAAAAATTCATTTTTCATCAAAATTTTTTTTTGCTTTCCGAAAATATTGTCCATATTCATAAAAACAACTAAAAGCAAACAAAAGCATTTGAAATTAAATAATATCTTTGTTTTATTGAGTTTTGTATATTTCAATTCAGAACTGATTTTCAATTAAAGAAAAAAAAACATGATTTGCATTCCTCAAAGCCTTGTGCTTTTAACTATTGTAATCACTAAACTGGATTCGATCGAATTCCTAGAGTTTTCGTAAAATTAGTTATGCGGGGAGGGGGGTAATAAATATAAAAAAATATTCCTGACATGACTTTAATAAAAATACATATTTATAATAATTTCCATCATCTATGAATAGTTTCTGAAAGTTTCATTAACATCCGACAATTATTATTTATTTTTGCAAGATTTTCCAAATTAATGTGTGTCATACAAAACAAAAAAAAAACATGCTAAAAATTGTATTGTTATTTTTCTGGTGATACAAAGAAAAAAAAAAGGTTTTCTTAATCAAAATTTAGGATGTTCTAAAAAGAAGGAAAGTTTTTTTTAAAATAATTAAAAAGAAAACTTTGATCTTTCCTCTTCATAATAATATAAACATTTAGACGCTAAAATTTTGTTTTCGTCAAGTTTGGCGTCTTTTTCATCATGTTATGCTCTTTTTTTTTAGCGATCTCACGGTGTTATCTATTTTAAGGTATGCTATATTTATGGATTAAAGTGTTCAATACCAGAGATACTGCGTATGTAAATATATAAATATAAAAGTGGACATTGAAGTCAACACCCAGTGGTAACAGTCTGTTTCATGCTAAACGAAATCGCCAGGCCATATCTCCACTTATATATATATATATATATATATATATATATATATATATATATATATATATATATATATATTAAACTAATAAGAAAGAACTGTATGATTCCAATCCGGTGTTCTTAATAATTATTTTTATTTTAAAAAGACAGTGTTCGATACATAATCCGTAGAGCATAATATTATAATTATTTACTATTTTAAAAATATGGTCCCATCGCTACACAGGAATTACATGTTTCAAAATAGAAATTAAAGTTTTGAATTTAATTATAAAATTAAATTTAAAATCCATAGTTCCATTCTATAATCAAGTGATTTTTGGAATAACCTAATTAAGAAGTTTACTTCACTTATAAGCACAGACAATTTTAATATTTTAACCTGCTATGGTTAGAGAAAAATTCAATCATTTTGATAAGAGGCTTTTGGGTGTTAATTTCACCAGAAATTATGTATCAAATATAAGTTACTTTCAAAATCAGGTTAAGGTGGGATAGGTGTTCCTATTAGGTTGGTGCAAAAATAATGACGTAATAATGTCGTTTTTTGACGTTAAAAAATACGTCAAAAAACGACATTATTACGTCATTATTTTTTGCACCAACCTAATACTTATCCGTTTGTCGAGTGTCGTCTGGGTTTTTCAATGATAAAAGGTTTTTGCCATTTTTATTGGCCGCTTAATTTATAATATTATACACAAAGAGTTCTTAAAGGGGTCGGCAGAATATGCGTAAATCGTATTTTTAATATTTAAAAATTTATTCCTATAAATTTAAAGTACTTTTCTACTTCTAATAACTAATAGACTATACGTTATTAGGTTGGTGCAAAAATAATGACGTAATAATGTCGTTTTTTGACGTATTTTTTAACGTCAAAAAACGACATTATTACGTCATTATTTTTGCACCAACCTAATATTTTCTAAATAAATACATTAGAATTACATTCATATTTTTTTTAAATTATCGCCTATTAGGATAAAGCCGTCCCAGACATCAAGTGGAACACGTACCATCACTAAAGATAGTGGAAAAATGTTTGGTTCCCTGTAACGCGCCACTAAGTACCTGACTCTCCTTTTACAATCCGTAATTCCGAATTAGGAGGACTGCTGCCATATATAGACAGGTGCTGCACAGTATTCACTTTCTAGTTTCGACAGAATCCAAAAGCCTCTTTTCGTGTCCTTGTGGGTGATTAAATATTTGCCACACTACATTCCCTGGCAAACCCAAACAGCCGAAAGCGTGACATCGACCCACGATACACATTGCAAGTCCTTCAGATTCCGACTACAGACACCATGTGACCAGGTGTTGTTCTGTGTCCGGTGTCAAGGTGTTACCAGGAAAGCTAAAGGACCTGATGGATATGCGACCATTACATCCTACATTGTCTGTGGATATGATTTAAATCAGTTTCATTTGTCTGTTACGAGAGACAATTCAAGCCAAATATCTCTGGTCCCGATCATAGAAGACCTTTTATCGGAACTGTTGTCTGCGGTAAGCAGTAATGTTTGCCCTCAAGTATTTGCGTAACACATTTCAAATATCGCAACAATTTCAGAATCAGAATGTCCAATCATGTCCTTTTCGAATTCCGATAACTCACGCCCCCTTGAAATGAACAGCATAGCTGTATTCATAATAACTCGTCAGATTACAGGGTGAGGCAAAAGTTGCGTACTATAGGGGTTAATGGATAGGTCGAAGAGGTCTTGTTGAGTGACCACCGAGGTTTTTTTTTTTTTTTTTTTTTTTTTGTGGGGCCATTTGTAATCAGTTGTTTATCAAACGCACCCAAAAAATATTGAGGAACCTAAAGAATTAAATATGAATGCAGTAAAATGACGGAAGAAACTCTCCGACGTGAATCATGGGTTTTGAATAAGAACGAGGAAACCTTTTTGAACAGCACATATAACGATTAAATGACAAGTAAATAAAATTTCATGCGTAATCATACTTTTAATAAATTATCCCTATGGCGCGCAATTTTTGCCTCACTCTTTACAACTGTTATTTTTACAAGACCTTCAATATATGGTGACAGTATTCCATGGCTTTTGGCACGAAGTCAATGAAGTTTTTCAAGCCGAATAAAAAAATTAGACATAGGCATTTTTTACACTAAAAATGAGTTAACAAGTTAAAAGATTTAACATCCAACAGAAAACACCTTTGAAAACTTCGAAATCAGAGTTATTCGAAGCGTGAGGTGATGTTTTGAGATACATAGATGCAATCGATGTATTCTCACTTTTCACGAAAAAAGAAACAGGATACTTATCTTTCTAAGTTACCATTTATTTCTTCTGAAAATCCTTTTCTTTTTAATCTCAACGTTTTTTTGTTTTGTTTTTTTTTTGTAAGAAGAAAACAGTGGCAATCAGAAGATTTTACTTTTGTGCTTTTTATTTTATTTCTTTTCAAGAACAAATTTGAAAACACAAATTTCGCAAAATAAAACTCCAAAAGTATTTCTAATATGAAACTACGATTTAGTATTCTCCTATCGGGAATTGGAAGAAAGAAAACAGTAGTTTTTATACAGCAGTGAGAAACATTAAACACACACATATATTCTATACTGTATTTTATGTATGTACATATATTTAGGCAGCATATCTTCATTCAAACATGTGTCATTGAATAATATAGACGTATTGCGTCTATTTATTTTTATACTGATTATTTCCAGTTCTCTATTCATTTTCTTGATGTTAAGATGAAATTCATTAGGGAAATAATAAACAAAAACTTCAAATCCTCGATGCCCTCTATATCAAAATCAACGAAGCAACACTCAACAAAATTTATTACGAGTATAGCAGCAACGTATTGAAGTGCATATAATTAACATTTAATGCAATTTTGTATTTCTACCAATTTCCGATCAGCTCCCGTATATTGAAACGCTTGTTTTGCAAAAGTACATAGCAACAACGGATAAATTTTAAATTTTAAAATAATTACAGAGCGCATTCGCGCGTGTCTTTTTAAATATCATCATCACAACGGAATGCAGATTTTTATCTTTGTAATTTATTCCAGAAGATGATTTTGGAAAAGATTTACTTTGGTGGGGGTTTAAAAAAAACAACAGCTCCTTCTTTGTTGAATTTCATCTTAACATCAAGAAATTGATTAGAGAATTGGCAAACAGTCTGTACTATTCAATGAAATATAGGTGTTTTGTACAATGTTTCATTCTCCCACTAAAACATAGGAAGGGACACATTTTGTTTAAAGAATAAAGAAACACAGATTTCTCTACTGACTTGAGTGAGGTTATATTAGTTTTGTAGATAAATGTAGATAAAGACCTGTACGTTATTTATCGTTTAATATTACCTCTTGTTTGTTTTACCACTGGCCCACACAGACATACAAAAACGCAACAAACACAAGTAAACATTTGATAAAAAACATTTTGTAGGGTAGGAGTAAATATATTCTATTTTGACATGTTGCTTATTATGTCATGTTTCTTAAGTTCAACCTAGAATTATCCTATGACGTTTGATACGAATGACAAATATGTGTACATGGTGCACAGAAGAGGATGCTGTAGTTCATGTGCGGTTCTACATAGCCAAAGAAACTGACACTGATCAACGACTTTTCTTTTTAAAATAATTTAATGTTGTTCTTTTTTGTTGTCTAAAAGAAAATATTTGTCTATATTTCTGAGATGAGGTATTGTAACTATTTACACTATTTATATTTTTTCGGACGATTGTCTACATCTTTATTGTCATATTCACGATGTTGCGGCCGTTGTACTCACCGGCCTACTTCAGGTGATATACGTTGGAATTTCGAACTGTTGGATAAGAGCGTGTCTCGCTTAATCTGCGACCGGATGGGCTCTCCTTGAATTGAGCAGAAGTCTTGCTGTCAAACCTGAACGAATGAGTTGTAAATCTCCGCATCGGTGTAGGAAATTTAGTTAGTTCGACATTCGTACCAACTTCTAGTGAGACTTTTCTAATTGTCTCTATATCTTTAGTATATCGGGTCCGTAACGATTCTTCAATATCTGTCTATATTTCTGAAATGAGGTATTATAACTAATTACACTATTTACATTGTTCGGACTATTGTACTCGTCTTTATTGCCATATTCACGACGTTTCCAACGTATAAACCGGAAGAAGGCCGGAGCGTAAAACGGCCGAAACGCCGTGAATATGTCAATAAATATGAGGAAAACAGTCCAAACAATGAAAATAGTGTAAATAAAAGAAATATTTTAAATCTCATGCTAGAATTATTATATCAGTTGCTAGATTTTATAATTACAATATTTCGGTTGTTGTATTCTCCAGCTTTCTTCAGGTTCTTCTGTTGTCTATCTATATTCTTGGAATTACCAACTGAACCCTTTATTCAATCGACGAGAGATAGATTGTTCTCATTCTGTTTATCATTAGGGGTGGATATAACAGTTAATACTCACCAATATTATTCACTTTTCATCTGCTTGTAGTTGAATAGGTTACTTTATAACTCTACCACATTCAGGAATAAACGTCTGCCACTCAACTCGACGTGTTTTAACTAACTATAATCCATTAGGCCAGAGTTTCTCAGCCTCTTTAAACAAAGGCACATCTAGGAGAAAATGAAAATATCACGACTCACTTAGCAAAATTTTTAAAGGGTATACATGAGGTATTGTAACTAATTACATTATTTACATTGAAAAAAATACACACACAATTATGAACCTACTTTATTTCAATGTTTTTATTCTACCATTTGTGCAGCTTATTTAGTGTGAAACAATTACTACTCCTCCACCCCACATAGATATGTATGTCGTGACAATATTTCACGGTTGAGAATCACCGCATTAACCCATATGTTTCTAGGACAATGTACTATTAAGATATTCGACCTTGTAGGTTCTAACTTGTTGCTGCCTGTCGGTGGTTCAAGAGAGCACATGGTTCCCAAAAGATAACCTGACGGAGATGCTGATATTTTGTATGCAGACAACATGTTTCCAATTGGATTCTGACATATATCAACATGAAAAATGCTTAGATATGTGATGGCCGTTATCTCCTGAAATGGCAAACATATACATGAAATACTTCGCAGAAATGGCGATAGAAACGTCACCACTAAAACCGACCACATGGTTTCCATACACCTTCATACTCTGGCCCTATCAGAAATATTTACGAATATCGTTTAACCACGTAAACTAATAAGCAGAAGTACAGCTAACCTCCTTGGATGTATTAATAACTCGCAAGGCATCCGTATATCGTAAACCAACATCTACAGGACAATACATGAACTTCAATTCTCACCATCCATACAGCGCGTCAAGTAATCGTTGTGAGCATCGTTTGCTGCCTAAAACTATCTTATATTCAGTGATGGCCCTAGGGTTGCTGGCAACCCGTACAAGCGGAACTTTGGCGCCCTTACAAGTATAATTTTTAAACTTTTCACAACGATAAAAACAGACAATGTAGAATAACGAGTTTATTATAATATACAACTTAATATAAGCTAAATAAAATATTCATTACCTACCTAAAACATTTTCTAGTTTTTAGATCTGCAAATCATTTCATGGCACTTTCTATACCTATCTTCTTTACAAGATCATTTTCTATTGACAAAATTGCCAAAGAATTTAATGTTTAGGGTCATGGACGACCGCAAGTTTGTTCTTATAAGATTTAGTTTTGGAAGTTCCCGAACACATGACATGGTGGCATGACGGTGCCCTCGGTCATGTTGGCAAACGGGGTGACTACCCGAGTTGTCAATAACTCGAGCCGGCCCTGCTTACATTCAGAATATCAGCTTCTGTGATTTGGGGCAGAAGAATTGAAAAAAACACAATAAAAAAACCTGTCACGGCCTGTCCCCCATACATAAGGGGCACATTTGAAAAGATTAAAACGATCTGTGGTCCATACAAGGCCGGATTCAAAAGCATTTCAGTTCTTGGGGAATATCTCGCTCGAACCAAGTTTCTTCACCATGGAAGAAAATATGACAAATAAGTATGTATTCTATCTTATGAAATTGTGTAAAGGAGTAGAGACAAGCTACCCGACAATACTGGATTTTCACTGGGTTGCTAGTGAAGGAACATCGAAGAGTTTTTTGTCCAGAGACAAACATTGAAATATACAGCGTGCGATGAGTAAATCGTCGTTATTTTATATTTTTAATTTCGCGCATGCGCCTTGTTATTAATTTTATCGTCTGCACAGTATAGCAGTTGGACACCGTCTATGAGAAAAAAGAGCATCATAACGCAATTGACTCTGCCAGAAATTTGGAAACGTCATGATGTACTGCTTGGCATTCGCGCCGGAAGACTCATTCTGATAAGAAAAGAACTCCAGAATTTGTTGGAGAGAACCTCAGACTTAACACAGAGGCCTACATCAAGTGCCTTGAGGAGGAAGTACTGCCCTGGGTCAAGAGGGTAGCTGCTGGAAGACTATGTTTGGCAATAAGAATCAGCACCATGCCACACAAGCAGGAGAACCCAATCATGGCTGTCAGACAATTTCTGCGACCACATTACCCTCTTACACCTGGCCACCTAACTCCCCAAACTGCAACCCCCATGATTATTATGCATGGGGCACAGTTGAGCGAAAGGCAAACAAAACTCCTTGTAACATCAAAGATGAACTGAAGGCAAGGGTTATGTCAGCATTCAACAACTTATACAAGGAGCTAGAAGAGTTGCAGGAGATTCCGAAGGTAGTGGCTGAAGCCAATAGCGATTTTATTGAATAAGATTACTCTTTATTATTTCAAGATGTTTTTGTGTAGTTTTGGTAAATATATCTGTTAAAATGAGATTTCAGTGTTATGTTCATTTTTGCGTAATGTAAACGACAATTTACCCATTGCACCCTGTAGATGATAAATATATATGTGAATAGAAAAGAAGAGTTACCAACCTTTGTGGAATGAAGTCAAGATAATAGAAATAAAATAACACTGGCCGATGAGAAAGTTGAAAGAATTAGCATACATGTTAAGCACTGACAACCTATACAGTAGATCTAGCTTGTAGATGAATACCACCTGAGAATCCCTAATCAAGAAAGAAATAACACTCAAAAGAAATTCCACCAGCTGATACAGGACACTCATACAGTCCAGCCACCTGACTACAGACATTAAGTCTCTAAAATTTCAACGCTTAATCATTGTTTTGTGAACTGAACCGTTGATTAAAACATAACGCATTTCTTGGCAGTTGTAAATTCAATCCCTGCATTTGGTAGTGTTGAAACGACACATTTGGATAAATTCTCTTAAGCCTGGAAAGTGTAATAAGAACAATCTATTCACGTGAAATGAATCTGTTTGAAATCCCCAGAAGATTACCTTGTACGGAGACAGACTCCTGAAGAAGCCTAGGGTACTGGTACGACAGAGGAATGGTTGAGCATGCCAATCCAAATAGCAAAGTATATGACAATTCTTATTGTTTTAATTTTAAAATTAGAAATAATTGTTTTAAAAATCAATATCCATATTCATAACAGCGTTTTTATAAATCAATGAACATGTTTGTTTTATCAAGAATAAAATTTAAAAGTTAAAATTACACAATTGAAAATTTTATAAATCTAAATTATGCATCATTAAATAATTGAATAAATGCTGAACTAAGCAGTGGAAAAGTTCTACATTTTGGTTAAAACTAAAATGGGTGAAAACGCAAATTTATCAACTTTGTCAACTTTTTGCAGACGACTGGAGATGACTGATAAAGCATACGCATTTGTGTACAACTGAATGTAATAGTACCAATTCGCCGTAGAGTAGTAGTAACATTGTGGCTAAAATGTAGCTTCAAAATTAATTATTTCTTTTGTAATTTTACATAGCTATATGAATGTTCAGACGTCATCGTAAGTAATTTTTGATTCAGAAGTTGGTGGGGAGTATAGATTAATTTAGTTTCCGTGATGACTCAAACCGAAGACATATACTCATATAATATGACTGTTTTTATATACCAGAATATAGAGGTGTAACTGACTTCTGGCCTTAATGAAAAGGGCCCACGCTTTATATTTTATTTAAGAAATATGTCGAGAAAACGAGAAACAAATAAATACATCTCTCAAAAGAGGAAAGGGACAAACAAAATACATCGCAAAGAAGCAAAAAAAAAAAGGGAAAACACTTTTCAAAGAGAAACTGCAACAATTTGGAACAAAATCAATGATAAAGAAAGGCTTAAAAGAAAATCTCAGATTTAACAGGGAGTAGATATTTACCAGTAGACCAGCAATAGCGAAAAGAAAGGCGTGTAGCTTCCTTCGTCATAGTCGGCAGCCGATCGCATCTGAGCATCGGAATCGTCATCCTCTCTATTCCATTTCTCTCCTGTGGTAGCAGTGGCAGAAATGGCTATGAAGGCCCAGCCTACTCCTGAAGATTCCTCAGACGATCGCAGAGGAGTGAGGATAGTGGACGCCGACCTGACAGCACGTCGCAGATCCCCTTCATATCAGCGGATTCAATTCATGTCAGGCGATGTTGAAGTATGATAGCCTCGATGCTGGGGAGAGATATCCAAGAGAGGACCTCGTTGTTGGTGATACTGTTCTTCCATCTGATGCGAAGGATTCTTCGGTGTTTCGTTTATCGGAACCGTCCTATCTTCTTCAACCCTAAAGAGTCCCGTTGTGGCATACTGTCAGAATCACATATCCGTGATGAATGTATATTTTTATATTTTTACGGAATATTGAAAATTAATCTCATTATTTCAACACTATTGCTGAAGCTAAAATACTACAACTAAGTAGCAAGGTCTCTAAGCCTGGGAACGCATATACCGGTCTATATAGGTGTTGTGTAGATAAGTCATAAATTGAATTTCAGTTTGAGTTACATTAAAACTGGGGAAAGTTAAAAAATAAATTCAATCTGAAAAAGTTAACACAAGAGAAAATCAATGCAGAAAAAGAAAACCACGGCCAGGTGATATACTTATCTATTTTACAAGTTGTAAGTAATTAACACTGATAATAATATGGATGACAACACAAACATAATCACTCTATTTGATGCCTTCTGTTCAGATGAAATGTAATCCAACACTCAAGAGATGTTTGCCTTCAACAACTGAATGTAAGTTTTAGAAAAAGAAAATTAATTTACTTTCACGTATTAACGTTGGTCGTCCATAAAAAATGAATCTATTAAATGAAGCGCAGTGTAAAGATAACACATTTTCTGCAAAAAGAAATTAACAAACATGTACATATTTCTTTTACGACATAAAAACTCTCCCAAGAAAAGTGCATTGTTTAGACAGGATGTAAATCTCTGCCAAAGAATTACAAGAAACATCTTATCGACCAGGTTGCCAATCAGCGAACGGAATAAAAACATTTTGATATACTTGTTTTTAACGAGGAAAGGAGTATTGCTATTAATGATAACTATGGGCTTCCATATATAATAAATTAACAAATCTTGGAACTGGTTTTTCAACACAAACTGATAATGAGGTCATTCATTCAAGCTGGTAACAAATGATTACTTTTGTTAAGTTTTAAACTTGTCTTCTTGTTATTTTGTAAGCTGGTTCTAACACTCGACAAAATGATTTGCCATCTGGTACAACAAAGTATTTACATTACTTCTGTATTGTATATGAACTGTTCTCAGAGAACTACGTCATATGTGATATCATTATTTTGTCATTTTGGGGGGCCTATTGACCAAAATACACTCGAATCCTAGTTAGTTTGTTTTTTTAATCGGTAAAGCCACCACGACACAAGTTGTTACATGGTGTGGAAGAATTAGGAACAGAAAGATAGAAAGATGAAAAGCATATAGCCAGAAGGTAGTTCCACAGGAGAGAAGTGCGAAGCAAGAAACTGTTAGCATAGAATTTACGGTTACATCTAGCTAACTCAACTGTAAATTGATGAGATCTCGACACCAGTCTATCACAATACTTAAATTCAAAAACTCAAGGTACCATAGCAAAGAGCTCATCTGAACAATTACCATGTAAGTATTTATAGAAAAGGCATAGAAAGGCAACCTTATGGTGGTGGGAAATTGACTGAAGCCAAGCTGCCAGACCAGGGCCAATAATATTGCTGATACTTCTTTGGATCTTATCAAGGAGCTCAAAGTAAATAGCAGTGGCACCGGACCAGATGTAGCAGAAATATTCTACGGTACATTTGTAAAGATACATGACAATAAAACACCAATACAAATTTTGTAACACAGTTAAAATCTATATCTTCCGACCAATGGTGAAGAGTCTATGTATTCAAGACACATATTGCATTTCTTAGATCTTTCTAAAATAAATAATTTTTGCATAATAAAAAAGTAAAAAAGAATTATTTATAATTTTCACTAGCCTCCTTGCACAATTTTTCAAAATCTCCTATTTCTTAGGATAAATTGTGAACAATAGACATTATCAGAATCGTGTAAGCAGAGAAGAACACTACTTCCGTATAACACGCCCGCACTATTTCACTGGCAGAGACAATGTAGAACGAAATGAAAGAAAGGTAAATGGCTATGGTTGAATGGACGATAAAAGAAGAAAAAAAAAAAATCAGTGAAGTTACTTGCTTCTATTACTGTTCTCAAAATGAAAATAGAAAATTGTTTTCCATTTCCATAAATAAGGACCTTTCGAAGAAGATGGATGTAGACGGTTCAGCTGAAACAAACTGATCTATGAATTTGCCAAAAAGAAAAAAATTGAATTAATTAAATACATAATTGAATACCTAATGATATCAGCAAACAATGACGTATTTACATATGCGTCTTTATTTACTGTTATTATTTTCTATAATTTCTCTCATAGCCATTAACACTCATCATGGATTTCCTGTTCCAGTTTCAAAGTCACCCTTCACCTCTATGTCATCGTCAGTCACTTACTCTGTTTGTTGCAGACTATATATCAACAAGTTTCTCATGTTAATTTTATGAGCCTACTCTTCCATGCTGACTCAAGGCATGTGGCAACGCATAGTATGTACTTTGACAGTGATACTTACAGGTTTGATTTCAGAGTTTTCCTTCTCCTCGTTCGGTTGCTATTCAAGTCTGTCTTACTATTTACCCATAGAGGGGAGAAGGGTTGGATTCATACATTTCCCAGGTGCCAAAGTGTCCATATATTCAACGCCATACATTTCTTAGATTTTTCTAAAATAAACAATTTTTGTATAATTTTCACTTTGCATAATTTTAAGTGAACGTAACTGAACTCTGCGGGAATTCGAACCCGGTTCTACCGCCCCCACAATCCGAAACGCAATGCATTATTCTACCGTACCTATGACTCGCAAACAGTTATAGAATTTCAGATATTACACAACGAAACCATCGTAAGATGTATCATGATTTTCTAAGCGTAGCTTAGATGTGATACAAGGCCGAAAGTATGGAGCACCCAGCGAGGATCGAACTCGCTATTCAGTTGTAATTGTTTTAGCGAGCCATCGCAAGTTCTATGCCAGCAGCGATGGTGAGTTTTTTTTTTTCTCAAAGATTATTTTTCATCAAATATATATATTTTTAAATGCCTATGGAATTTTCCTCTGTGTGAATATAGGTTTGTTCTATTCCCAAACTTCACAAATGCACGCAGAATCTAATTCTATGCTTTTCTTAAATTTAAAAAAACTTGGAACAGATGGAAAGCTAACAATTAAAACAGTTTACACTGTTTTATATACATATTTTTTTAACAAAGCCACTAAGACGCAGCGGGGTTACTGAGTGTGAAACAACATAAGAAAAAGAAAAAGAAAACATTATTAAAGAACAATAAAATAAAACAAAGAACATTATTATAGAACAATAAGAGAAATGGAATTAAGAAAACAGAAGATGATGCATTTAAATTTTTGAAGATTTAATTTAATTGGAAAGCAAGAAGTCAGAAGACACTTCTGCAAGCGATAAGTACAAGAAAAGAAATTGTTAGCATAGAAGTCACGACTACATCTAGCCATTTAAACTGTAAAATGATGAAATTTTGCGGCCAATCTAGTACAGACAAACCTCTCATCTACGGACACCCATCAGCGGACTTCGGATGCAACGGACAAAATCCGCAGGTAAAAATTAAAAAAAAAAAATCTGCAGGAAAAATTAAAAAAAACTTCCAAATCGTCTGCGATATATTTCAAAATTTGCAAGCTTAGAGCAACGAGTTGCATTAGTTCTCAACGTGACCGCTTGGAGGCGATTGCGGGCCTTTCAATTGTAAACAAAGACGGAAAGTACGATACATTAGCGCGTCCATGAGAAAGTCGCTGTGAGAAATCTATTATTTTTGTTATTTTGATTAATATATCTATATTAAGTATATATTTATTTATGCCAAACATATACATGTTTATAGTATTTACTTTATGATCATAACTACTGCTAGTTAAGATAGTGGTTTCATAACTAAAAAATAATCCCATTCTATCTACGGACAATCGACTTTAACGTACTATCCCACCCTCTTAATGAGAGGTTTGATGAGAGGTTTGTCTGTACCGTTCTTAAATTCATATAGATATCCTATATGTTCATATGCAACATCCATGCACTTGCATAACAGAAAAAACAGTTTTTGTTAAAATTCTCTAAAATATGCTTGTTATTTGGTATGAATTGTACAGAAAAATGATAGGAAATTGATATTTGTTTTTGTTCTACGGGGAGGCGATGTGGATAATGAACACTTGATTTTTAATACTTTTATGATTTTTGTTGTATGTAAACAATGTTAATTATAATTTAGATTCAGAGTAAAGTGGCCTGAGGCTTAGGGGTTAAAATCAATTGTTGATTTACCCACGCCAAGAAGATTAATGAAGGATGATAATGACGAGGAAACACAATGGTAATTTTAACAAAACAAAATAAGGAATTTATTTACGAGTTTACATGCTTCAAGCAAAATAAAAAGTTTCGGGAAAATAAATCAGAAATTTTTAAAGTTCGTAGTCTTAACGAATTGCCATGAAAAGGAAATGTTCATGCAACAGATTAAATGATACGACACAAAATAATATTAAAAAATATTTAAAGCAAAGAGAGTTCGTTTCTCCCAGAAAGGATATACGTTTGCATATGTTCAAAATTAGACGAAGAGAGATAGTTTTAAATACTTTGCTTTCTTGGATTGTTGAAATAAGGCTCTTTGAAGTGTTCCGTGCTTGGTTAAAAACTGATAATTTAATTGGTAAGTAATTTTACACTGGCCAAAACTTCAATGCTGGAAGCGGTGAAAAAAAACAAAAAAAAAACGAAACCTTTTACATGATTTCAGACACTTTTTCTTATTAATTTAATTCTCCTCCTCATTCTAAATCAAAAGGAATTTCTCATAGGCTCGATACTTTCTTTTCTTTCTTCTTGGCTCAACGGCTAATTTCTATGAAGACAAGGTTTTCATTTGTCACAAAGCAATTTCACATAGGCTCACGAATTTATTTCTGTCTTCTTTTCAGCTTACTGCTCAATTTCTGTTAAGGCATGGATTTCATTGGTCCAAAGAAACTTTCACATAGGCACACAAATTCCTTTCCGTCTTTTTCTTCAACTCTCCCGAAATTGAAGTAAATGGGTAAAAGGAGTTATTATTTCTCACTCGCTACAACGGAAAGTAGAATTGTAACAATTTGAAGAACGATGTCATTTTTTTTTAAGCAAGTATAGTATGCGCATACTTTGATTTAGGAGATATTCTGATAAAACTTTCTATCTTGAGTCGTAAAAGCATTCACTTCGGTGGCTGCCTATGTCTGAGATTTAGGCTGTGACGCATACTGCGATTGCGTTAAATGTAGTAGAATATTCCATATATTGGTGACACGGCATTTCAATTGATGTCGCCAGATATTAGCGACGGGTAAATTTTCCTTTTATGCTACTTCGTCAAATGTTGGAGGCACTTTATGCATATATATATATCAAGCAATGTCTGTGACTTTTTGTGAAATTTTGGGAAAAGTATATGACACTCTGCTTCTCTTAACTTTTAATTGAATGTTTTATAAATGTATAGCAGGTATAAAAAACAAAGCTCAAAGAAAAAATTATTGAATCAACTACAATATTTGCCGAATTAATTTTCTCACTAATGTATTGAGTCGGGTTAACCCCTCCTAATTTTTGAAACCGCTACTAGGGAGCGCTCTCCAGACTATAAATGCTCTGCGATAATTTTACGTATCCTCTTCTTACCGTATCCGCTTATTCGTCAACATGTAATCTATCGCGGAAGAACGCGTTCTCTTTGGGAAACGCCTGAACAATACACACACGCACACGTAAGTACGTACATTCACTTACTACACATACTTTGGACCAAAAAGTTCTCACATTCTTTTGTTACACACATCAATGTCTTTGTCACTTGTATAGCTTTCTTGTTAATACATTATAATTTGTTTGTACATATTTATTAGTTCTTTTCGTTTCCTAGCATTCTTTACGTGGTCTCACATCCCCAGTCCGCCATTTTGTGGAGTGTATTTCAGAAGGCAGCGTGTTATTGACAATTTCAAACACCGACGTTACTAACGCTTGCTACAATTTTGGAGACACGTTAACCAGCTCGCGACAATTGTGATCTAAATCACATTTATAGTAAGTAATAATACTCCTTATTTGCCATGGGGAATCAAATTGTTAGAAAATAATGTATATTATATATATATCATTTGGTTAATCTCAAAAAGAATATTATGCACGCAAGAAATTAGCCGTCACCACTAGTTGGTGACATGGCTTCTGAGTTTAGGAAAAAAATCTTTGGCGGATATTTTCTAGAATAATTTAACTCATTTATATAAAATATACAATTTAACTCATTTATATAAAATATACAAAATATTTTTTAAAATTAATAAAAAATGGTTCCACATGTCCCTATACTGTTTTTGGATTGGCAGTCAACATATAGATTATAATTGTGTATGCACCGACAGCACAAAGCACGGAAGAAGAAATCGAAACTTTCTACTCTAAAGCATACACGGAAAAGGAAACTAAAAAATCTCCTAAAGAAGACAGCAAAGGAAAGCGAGAATAAAGTGCTAAGTATAAACTAGAAAACAGAGTACATGGTTATCATCAAAAGGATGAAACCCAAAATGCCGGGGATACTAAAATCAAACAAGTACAGAAATTTAAATATCTGGGAAGTGTTCAAACAGAGGACAGAAAGTGCGACACTGAGATCATTAGCGTTGGCCAAAGTTACATTCCAAAACCTAAGTAGAGTATTAAAAGAAAAAAAAAATTCGTTGGAAATAAAGAAAATAGTACTGAACTGTTCTGTGATATCTGTCCTACTATATGGCAGCGAATGCTGAACAATTTCCTCAAACATGAAGAAGAGACTCGAAGCAACAGAAATGTGGTTCTACAGAAGGGTGTTGAGGATACCGTGGACCGAACATGTGAGTAACAACGAGGTTTTGGAGAGAATGGAAATAAACACGAAACATAGGAAGAGAAAGTCTGAGGCTTGTAATAAGGAAAGAGAGCTTAGAAAACCTCATACTCACGGGACAGTCTGGTAAGTATTTAGATGGCTGACCATTTGGTAATACCAGGTGTTTTAAGTTTAGGTGTGCAGCTGGTGTAATGGGTAATGGCTCGGCATTGTTAATCGGAGAGGCGAGATCCAATTCACGTTGGGTTCGCTAGATTCACTTACTCGTAAATATCTTTAGGAAAAGTAATTTCTAATCGGTATCACCCCAAACAAAGTAGTACAGCCACTAAGACACAAGGGGTTACAGGGTGTGGAGGAATTAGGAACTGAAACACTAGTAATGAGTAAAAAGAGAAAAGAGTAATCAAGAGGACTGTAGGTAGCGATTGGCATTACATTTAAATTTTTGTAGATTAAAGTTGGCTGGAAAGCATAGAGCCGGAATGGAGTTCCACAGACGAGAAGTGCGAGAAAAGAAACTGTTAGCATAGATGTTATGGCTACATCTAGATAGCTATACTGTAAATTGAAGAGATCTCGCCGACAGTCTAGCGCTGCGCTTAAATTCATACATTCGAGTTATCATAGCGAGGAGCTCATCCGAAGAATTAGCAAGAAAGTATTTATTAAAAAAAAAAAAAAAGGCACAGAGAGGCAAACTTACGGCGTTTTTTCTTTGGATCTTATCAAGGAGATCCAGGTAAATAGCAGGGACACTGGACCATATATGGCAGCAATATTTTAAGCATGAATGAATGGTAGATTTATAGATATTTAAGATAGATACTGGAGAGAAAAAATGTTTTGCACGACACAGTGAACAAACTGTTTTAGCAGCTAACCTAGCAATGGATTCAATATAGTTTTTCACTTCATATTAGCTGAGAACGTTAGCCCGAGAAGGTGCAACGCGTTACATTCCTGGGCCTTAGCATCAGCCACAATGTTGGAAGGCAACAAGGAGTCTCTCAGATGATTAATAGAGAGAAGTCTAGTTTTGGAGGCGTTATGCCATCTTTTCCCCCAGTTAACGACGGTCTCGAGGTCATTTTGTACATCAGCTGCCATTTTGACCTTGCCGGACTGATCAGCCTTACTATCGAAACAGGAATAAATGGTGTTGTCAGCGTATGAATTCACCTATTCTCCCCCAGCCATGGGTTAATTAGTAAAACTTGTATGACTAAACTATTATTATCTCCAAAAAATTTCTTAAAATCTAAAAATATTTTATGGCTTAAAATAATCTGAAAGGGGTTTATAAACCGTAAAAAAACGATTCAATCAATCAATAAACAATTCAGAGAGGAGTAGTAAGGAGCAGAATTACCGAGTTGCCTTTTTGACCAGCAGTAGCTAAAGTACACGTGGTAGTTTCATCCTCGCTAAGGGTTCACGTAGTAGCAGACTCGCAGGAATTATAGCTAAACAAGTGTATGTATATATGTGATAAATGTCTATCTTAAATATCTTCTTTAAATCCACCCCAAAATATTAATTCACCCCAAAATAAAAAGAATTTATATTTACTAAAATCGATACCAAATTCTGCCAGAGCAAGGGCCTTCCATTGCACTCCTATGCGATCGCCCCAAATGTGGGCGACTCAAGTGCGCTATTTTCAAGTGAATATGATTTAAAATGGTCTTCGTTCGCGCTCATACCGATAAACAAACCAAAAAACAGATTTATTTGATTTTTTTACTTAAATTCAAAAAATTTCCTTGTAAGTACATAGAATATCATCCGCCCTTAAGGTTGGGGTTGTTTTGATTTAAAATTCATAATTTCAAAAGAGTGCCAAAAATTTAATAAAAAAACAAATAAGTTTTGATTTAAAATTTATATTTTGTTTTGGTGGGGGGGGGGGTTAATTAATATTTGCGACCAGTGACTTTACATTATTTGGCGGGAATTAACATAAAAGATCTGTATTTTTATATTTTTATGGAACATTAACTAACGGAAGTCACAGAAGTTAATATATAGATATTGAGAAATCCATTTAGGCATTCGTACAAGATTTGACAAAGACGAATCCTTCGCACTAAATCCTCTACAGTAAACGCCACACAATTGAAACATCATCTTTTATTATCTGCTTCAGGCCGCCACCAAAATATATTACTGAAGCAACAAGTTTGTTTTGATGTGCAACCGAGGTAGGATAGCTAATGTTTTTATTCAAATATATCTTATTTTAATATCATGGGAATTCTATGTGACAAACAACAAAGTTCTGGAAAGAGCCAACAATCAAAGCATCGAATCGCTGATCCTGAAATACCGTCTTCGATGGTCAGGACATGTAGCAAGAATGGAAAAGTCAAGGATTTTTCAAGTCAGGTCTTATTCAGTGAGCGCAATTCAGGGAAAAGACTAGGGTGTTGCCCTTTTTCGAAGATAGAATGACCAGCTCAAAACAACACTGAAAGACACTGGACTTTGAATCTAACTCGTTTGAAACACAAGCCCGAGACTGTACCAAGTGATGGTGTTCCAGCACAAGAGGAACCAAAAACTTGGAAGTCAACAGAAGTGAAAAGGAAGTTGAACAACGACAGAGAAAGGCTCGACAAAATAAACCACCAACATTATCATGTAAGAATTACCAACATTATCATGTAAAAATTGGTCTAGTTAGTCATCAACACCACCATCATAAAGAAAGCGACCAGGAGAGAAGAAATTAAATTCTTAGATACCAGATAAAACCGACGACGAATGTAGAACAAAAAACCTTATCAATGTCAGTTCAATACACAACGCAGAACCAGTTTTACTGTTACAACACTCTAGCAAAAACTAATGATTTTATTTCTACAATAGAATATCTTTTAAAAATCTCCTCTTCTTAAACAACAAAGCGGTACTCAGTCTCGTAATTATTCATTCGGCGAATTACTGACATTTAATGCAATTTAAGAATTAATTTTAATGAAATTACTTCAAATCCATTATCGACTAAGAAAACTTTAGACCGAAACGTTGCCTTTTTAGTAAAAAAAAATCTATTGTATATATCTTTGAAAAGAATTTAATTATGAAAAATTAAACCTAAACATTATCCTGTTCATTATTCCCAAAATAAACAGGACGTTGAACAAAAAATAATAAAAATATCTTGAAATACGAAAGAGTCATTTTTATTCAATAAAACTGGCTTCAACCGCAGCCTCCAGACAACTTCGGAATCTTCTGCAACTCTTCTGGACGGTCTCCTTGTTTAAGTTAGTGAATGCTGCCATAATCCTTGCCTTCAGCTCATTTTTGGTGTTATAAAGAGTTTTGTTGGTCTCTCGCTCAACTTCGCCCCACACGTAATAATCAGGGGTTTGCAGTCAGGGGAGTTTGTTGGTCAGAAGTAAAGAGTGATGTGGACGCAGAAATTGTTTGACAGCCATGAATGCGTTCCCCCCTACTTGTGCGGCATGATGCAGTATCCAGATGCCAGGCATAGGGTCTTCCAGCAGCCACCCTCTTGACCCAGGGCAGTACTACCTTCTCAACGACCTTGATGTAGGCATCCGTGTTGACACTCACCAACAAATTCAGGAGCTTTTCTTATATGAACGATCGGAGTGATTTTTCTGAGCTGCCACACATTGGTAATCACCATTAGACTCATCCAACTCTTTCCGAACCCTGTACACACCCAAACACTTTGAAATGTTTCGTATTGAAGCGAATGGCAAGTAGTACAGCACGCAGTTTCCAAATTTCTGGCGGAGTGAATGGCGCCATGATTCTCTTTTGTCACATACTGACCCTACTATAATCTGCAGACGACAAAATTAAAAACAAACAACGCAAATGTTGACGCATATTTTCTACGAAATTTCTCGTCATTCATTAATGTAATTAATATTGTTGAATTAAAAGGAGTATTTACTCAAAAAACTGTATCCATAAAAAATATAAATTTTCCCCTCCTCCCTTACATTCTAACTATTTTCGCTTTTTACTCCTACAATTCAACCGTAACTCATTTTGAGAATGCTTAAAAAATAAACAAAGAGTTCGAGATCATTATTAACCTCCAGTGCCTGAAGAAACCTCAGGCGTAGAAACCATGGTAGCATGACTGGTAAGTATTATTTCACTTTGATATTTAATAGCTCTGAACATTTGCTTTATCTTTTTTACATTGTGGATTGAGCACTTTTATATAACCGTTTGCGAGACAAATCTAACTTTTTCCGGAAACACACACACACACACACACACACATACATATATATATATATATATATATATATATATATATATATATATATATATATATATATATATATATATATATATAAATCAATGAATATCAAACACTTACAATACCACCACAGGTAATAATCTTTAATTCATGAATATATATATATATATATATATATATATATATATATATATATATATAGATAGATAGATAGATAGATAGATAGATAGATAGATAGATAGATAGATCTGCCCTTCAAAAAGTGTGGTTTGTTCTTCACAGATCATTCCCCACTATAATCAAATTAAATGTGCTGGTGCCTGGGTTGTCGGTTCCTAGAAAATATGCTACGACTGGTGAGACAAATATATATATATATATATATATATATATATATATATAAAGAAAGAACAGTAAGATATATAAACCGGTGTTCTTATTGATATTTTTATTTTTACAAAATAGTGCTCAATGTAAATTTACAGAGCATTAATATTATAAATTAACTAGTTTAAAATATGTTTTTTTTCGCTACACAGTAATAACCATGTTTCAAAAATGGTAGCTAAAAGATTCAAATTTAATTTTGTAATTAAATTAAAAACATTAGATCCATTATTTCCTCAAGCGAATTTTGGAGTAACTTATTTTTTAAATTTACTGAGTTTTAAAGGCACAGAAAATTCATAATTCAACTGTTTCCAAGGATACAGAGAGATCCAATCATTCAGACAAGGGGTGGTAGCGTGTTCATTTTTATTAATTTTTTGCATCAGTTATTAGTTACGTTCGAAAAAGGGGTTATGTTTAGGTAGGGTAGGGATGTATTTTTACCACGAATTCTGACATCCGTTAAATGCATGTCGTCTGGGTTTTTTTTAAATTTTATTGTAAACGGCAAAAAATTCTTACGGCATTTTTCTATTTGTGCATTTAAAGATTTTGTGGAGATGTTTAGGTTAGAATACGTTTTATTTATCTACAATTTTAAAATATTTTCACTTTTAATTTTTAATAGACTATATTTCTTTTAAAACAAGTAAATGTACTAGAATTACTTACAGTACATAAAATGATTTTTTCATATCAAGTATGTATATTACCAGGTCACATTTTTTTTAAATTTTATTATTAAATATTATTCAAGGAAAATGTTTGACAATCATACATATATATATATATATATATATATATATATATATATATATATATATATAATCGATTAGTCTGCATTTGCCTCTTGCACAATTTGTGGTTTATGGTGGTGTCGTACATTGTTTGTTCCGTAGTCCTGGTGTCAACAAGATTCCTCACAATTCAAGAACTTTTCAGGGTTGTTCATTATTATTATTATTATCTTTGTTGTTGTTATTATTATTATTATTTGATTTCTGGTTTATACTCATTCTTTCCGGGTCCCAACCAGAGATAAATGGTCAGAAATGACGTCATGACATTTTACACTGAGCATTTTCTTAGAAAAAAACAAAAAAAAACAAAAACAAAACACCACCAACAAAGCATCCTAAGATCACACATATTTTACATAGATAAAGCCTTTAAGGTTTAAGCTGTACCTGTGAGTACAAGTTTTTGTATTTCTTTAAGATTTTGGTGACCAGGGATCACTTCAATGAGTCTATAGGAACATTTTCAAATCGAACCGAGGACTCCAACTACAAGTGGAATTGTTGAGGTCCTCACGTGCCAGGTTTTTGAGATTTCTATTTCAAGGTCGTTGTTTTTTGAAGATCTTCAAAGATACATTCCACACTGCAGGGTCTGCCACGTCAATAAGAAAGAACATATTTATATGTTTATTATTATTATTGTTGTTGTTGTTGTTGTTGTTGTTGTTGTTGTTAAAAAAATTCATTTTTTTTACCAACACAACAAAATAAAAAACAAATATTTAAACGCTTTCTCTTCGCAAAACTCGACAGAACAATAAAGATGCAATGAATTTATAAACCTTTTTTCGAAGCTAATGACATTTCATCAAATTAAATTAGATTTTATCTCATTAATTAATCAGTCGACTGATTAGATTTTGAGTAAATAGGCAATTAATTATGAGTGCTTCAAATGTCATTATGTTAAATATAAACCCATGTAAGTTAACGCTAAACTAATTGCAATATTTGTTTTTAAGTTCAGGTTCCAATAATACGAATGACATTTTTTCTTAAAACCAATATCATATTCTGTTTACTCGAGAAGTTTTAATAATGCTGAGATCAACCAATTTTGGTTTTGTGTTTTGTAAGCTAAGCTTTGTAAAAACCTCGAAGAAATGCTTCTTCGTTTACAGTTTGTATGAAATGATTTGAAAACAAATACGAATAATCTGCAAATATTTTATCTTAAAGTTTTCAGAAAATTTTATTACGTCTTCTTATTTGTTATAAAATTAATTGCACATCTCCATCGTCAAACATAATTGA